>CP141933.1:35535000-36022500 GCA_036220445.1 Malus hybrid cultivar
TCTAAACTACGCGCCTATTAATTACAACCCTTCTTTTGGGAAAGGAATACCCTTTGATTCTAATATGAATAAATCGTATCTTGGGGATTTGGGTGTTTATTTGATTTTGTGACTGCACCTGGGTTGAGCCCTAGATTGCCTATGTACCCTCGTTGAGGGGATCAAGTCACTCGTAGTTCATGATGTATTTGTTGGGGTTTGATGCGTTGTGCAGTTTCAACTCGTGCGGGCGAGGACTTTAAGCCATTGGAGCAGTTGATGCCTAGCGCAGTTTTAGCTCGTGCGGGCGAGGACTTTAAGCCATTAGAGTTTTAATGCCTTATGCAGTTTTAGCTCGTGCGGGCGAGGACTTTGAGCCATTGGAGCTTTAATGCCTTATGCAGTTTTAGCTCTTGCGGGTGAGGACTTTAAGCTATTGGAGCATTTGATGCCTTGTGCAGTTTTAGCTCGTGCAGGCGAGGACTTTAAGCCGTTGGAGCGTTTGATGCCTTGTGCAGTTTTAGCTTGTGCAGGCGAGGATTTTAAGCCGTTAGAGCGGTATGTAGCTTCGTGCCATTTAAGTCTTGTTACGGCTTCATGCCCTTTGATACTTGATACGGCTTCGTGCTATTTGGAATGGCTTTGTGCCATTTGAAATGGCTGTGTGCCATTTGAGATTTGATGGGGTTTGAGTCCACTAATTTGAGGTGGTTAATTCATCAATCTTTATGCTTTGAGATGGCTTGTGTCCACGGTATTTGATGTCAACCACGGCGTCTCCATGCCCACTTTCCTTTTCTTCTTGTTGCTGCCTTTCATTTCTCCACAACAGCGTAACAAGTTCTTGCTTTCATATTGTTTAATGGAAATATAAAAGCAAGTGACAAAGCACCGTTTCTTTTATAAATGCCTTTTGAGACTTTTATAGTCAGACTTTCTTTGAGAAGAAATCATATGATTTTATGCTGAAGAGATGTGGCATTTTAAAGATGTCACATAAGTGTTTTTCCCCTTTGATTTGGGAAGTTGTCAGCAAGCCCTTGCCCTTTTTCCTTCTCTTATCTTTCCAAGTCCAAATAGGATTTGTTTTTTCATGAAGTCAAGAAGATAGCTATCTTTCACTATCTATTTGAGGATGTAGCAATGCTTTTAGACTGAAGTCAATGAGAGTTTGTCGCATGTCTTTGTTTTCTTGTGAGTCTAACACAATCTTCTTTTTGTATGCAAATTCTGTGAGTCATCTCCACATTATTTCTTTATGAAATAATGATCTTTTTCAATCCTTAGTGTCGTAGAGCAGCTATTGCTGATATGTTTCTTTGTTTTATGCACAAAATTTAATCCATGGGGGCCATGATGCCCACGTGAGGGGCATTTCCAAATTTTAGAGGAGCTTTTATTTCTCTCCCTTGCTGCTTCCTTCTCTTTGTTTGTCTTCTAATGCATAGATGAACACTAGCAATATTGCCCGCGCGATGCTGCGGGCGTGAAATTCAACATGTTCAAATGCATTCTTAAGCAATATCAATTTGAATGCAATTAATCAAAGCACATGTTGCAGCATACCTTGTAATTTGTCCAAGGTGGAATTATTTTGTGATAAGGTATTGGAAAAACAAAGTTTAAACCTATTATAGAACAATATTTCAATCAAACAAATATGGGATCACATTGACCATAAACTATTACAATATTCCATAGTTCATTACATTAGCATTTCTAGCCATTAGAACCTCGAAGACATAACTAATCAGTGTTATAGAAACTTACCACGAAATTAACAAAAGAGAATAGAAGACCGTAAGCTTCATTCGGTTTCATAGCATATCATATTCGTTTAAGAAAACCTCCTTGCAGTTTGTCGTTCAACAAATCCTACTCAGAGTAAACATAACAGTAATAACTCATAGGAGCATAAAGTATAACCATTAAATTAAATTCAATAGAACATAAAATATAATGCCTACTATACGTATAACTCCATAAACTCCTTACCACGCAAACCTTGAGAGGTCCAATAGGTCTAAAAGTCTCAAAACCCTCTCCATATTTAGCTTCAATGCCTGAAAACACTGAAAAACGGAGGAAAAAACATAAATTCATCAAAATTCCTATCTCATTTACACATATTTACAACTATGTTTACCTTGTTCTTAATTGCTAAAAGAACTGAATAGTTTCTTCAATCGATTCTCAAATGCATTTAATAAGATAAAAACAAACATATGTTGAACTACCAATGTAAGTGTACCATGAGAAGAAAAACTAAATTTTCAATTGCTCATCAATAATTAAAACTGACATATGTTAAAGGATGCATATTAGAAGAATGTACACTGTTCAATTTGCCCATCTCACATTTTTTATTAAGTTGATTCACCAAGGTATCAGCCAACATCACATAAGAATATGCATATTCCAAGAGGAATGTGACTAACCAGAGAGATTGGTGATGGCATTTGAGATAGCAAGGGCAGTGGAGACACCTTTCCCTCATCTAGACATGTCTCCTCCGAGTAACAGCTTTGCGAACCTCTCCATCATTTAAACATCTGCAATCACAAAATAAATACGAAATAATTAAAATTTTAAAAAACAAATAAATCATGTTATTTAGAACAGAATCAGATAACAAAATTTTCAGCTGCACATAAATTGGTATCTATTTTCATTGAGTTTTCAGGATGTGAATATTACTGGACATCACCTAAATTTTCTTGGAATCCAAACAGTGAGCAAGAATTTCCCAGAAGCCCAAATTTAGAAAGAACAAAAAACATTTAAACATAAAAAGGAAACAAATAAACAAAACAAAATTAAATACCAGATAAAACACTCAATTAAAAAAAAACTAAGCAGAACAAAAAGCCAATGACAAAAAATATGACCATATGTAGCAAATCCAAAGCACACCCCAGAATCTTAATAAAGACAGAGAAATAAGAAGCAGCTTTCAAATAAAAAAAGACATAAAACTAATTTAATAGTAACTAATTTAGCATGTGGGGGATTCAAATTGGATGTTCATAACTAATAATATTTCAGAGTGTTTACAATTAGGTAAACTGTGTCCTAAATCATGTTTGCATACTGTCTTCTACTCTACTCTGTTCAAGTGTATATCGTGTTGGACTCAAACCCAACATTAACCTGCAAAAATAAAGTTAAATGTTTTTGTTTCGAATGATCTGATACTTGAGAATAGAGAAACATATATGATAATAGAGAAAGGCCAAGAATAAGAAGCACCCATTCACTAAACCACCCCTTCAAATCAACACACAGTCAGCATGCAGAGAAAGATCGCTTTGGACATAAAGCTTAACATTTTACCTGCAAGCCCGCTGTTTGAGATAAACAACACCAAATCATTATATCCCTTAAAACACGAAAATCAGGAACTTTCTCCTGAATATTTTGTGAAAAAAAGAACGGAATATTTGAGAGGAATGGAGGATTTGAGAAAAAACAGAGGGCGAGACGAAGAGACGAAATCAGAGAATCACCAGTACAAAGAAAAGGCTAAACCTAAAGGAAGACCCTTGAAGTGAAGAGCTCAACGATGACTGACGCGTGGAAAGAACGGGCAAAACTGTCATTTTACTGTTAAGATCGAAAAATAAAAGGGCAAACAAACAGAAAAACAGGGGCTAAAACGTAAAATCACTGTTAATGAACAGTGTTCATCAACTAAGTTTTAGTATATATAATGTCTTCTTTTCTTTTGTTTTTTAAACTCTTTCCCTTTACTTTTGGCTGCTTTTGATTAACATTCCAAGTTTACAAAGCCCATAATTTGGATAAGGAGCCCTGACTTTTCTTTGTTCTCCACGTGGGCAACATCCCCACTTAACTTAGAGAGATTTTGTTTTACAGGAAGCTTCCTTCTTCTTTTATTTGAAGAATTCGAATTTTCCTAAGTCCCAAAATAGGGCTTCAAGTGGTGGTGTTTGGAGAGAAAAACCATATTTTACCTTTCCATTTATTTTGAATTTGCATGGAAGATAAACCCTTTTTTTAAGTGACCACAGACCACGTGCATGGTGTAGAAGACAAATTTCTCTCTTCTTCTCCTCTACCGTAGCTTTTCTTTGCAGACTTTGTAATCTCCATTTTTTTCCTTATCTTTCGAATTCCTGGCACAAAAAGGCTTTGAGTGGAATTCTTGTATCCCATGTTAACTTTGTACACAAGAACATTAGATTAATGCCTGCTGGTTTTCTTCTTTTATTTAATCTCCATGTGGAGCAACATTCCTATTTTATTTGGGGAGTATTTTATCTGTAGCAGAACTCCATCTTTTCTTTTCCTTGCTGGATGTTTTGTCTTCTATGAATTCAACTAGGAGGTTTCAATATAGCCACTTAAAAGAAAACACCAACCCCATGACCATAATCAGCAGTAGCTCATTAGGAAAGCGGCGCAGGGGTAACCCAGAGGGCCTTCTTGATGCTGCAAAAGTTTTTGACGTTTCTACTTTGACTTTCCTCCTTTTTAGTAACTCATACTTCTATAGCACGACCGCGGATAACACCTGCACCGTCTTCTTTTCCCTAGCAACTTAGACAGCAGCTTGCACCATTTTTGGTGCTCTATGCCGGCAGCACAGCCTTCCCTTCCAAGGCGGCTTTTTCTTCTTGACTTCAAGACAGCGACGGCGGCGGTCGGGTTGCTTCCTTTGTAGAGTTTTAGTGGCAAGTGAACTGAGGCGATACAAGCAACGGAGACGGGTTGATTGTCGTCTTTCTTCTCTGCAACCTTATTCTTCTATACTTGAAGCTGATTGCTATTTTTTTTGTCGAAAGGTGAATGGCTTGCAAGTGGAAGTTTTCGTAGTTTGCTTCAAGTCCTTGCTTTGCAGGTGTTCTCATTTGCTCCGTATTTTAATTTTGGCCCATCATTTAACAATGGGTTTATCTTGAAAAGACCACCAACATAACTTTTTCCAATTTTGAGAAGCTTTCTCTCTTTTGTCTTTTGCTGGAACATGCTTTGATTAAACCGAATGTGGGTTGAATTCCTAGCCCAAATACGACGCAGGGATGGTTTAGGAGTGAAGTGCTTAAAAAAAAGCACTTATGAAAAAAAATTGTGAGGGTTTTAGGTGTTTGGTAAATTGAAAAAAAATGGCTTATTTTGGAAGCTGCTGTGAGAATAAGCTGAAATCAAAGAAAAAGCTGAAGCTGCTATTTGCAGCTTTGGAAAACTGGTTTTTTTTTCAAAGCACACGGAGGAGCTACAATGCTCCTTTAATGAAAAGACCCACTATCAGACTGTTTTTTTTTTTTCAAAAGCACTTTTACAAAAAAATTTACCAAACACTCTGCTGATTTATTTCACAGCCGCTTATTCTCACAGCAACTTTTTTTCAAAGCACAGTAATACCAAACCAGCCCTCAGAAAAGCACAACCACCTAGGGCCTCGAATACACGAACAATTTGTCATCTTTATGGAATTATTGGAAAAGAACAACACGCGGCAAGGTCGCTGGTTGCCTGCGTTGAACTGCTGTCAAAATCTTTTGGATGGTAACTGTTACACGACACACTTTGCACATTAGTGCAGTCTTTTTTTCCAGTGCGGGCGACATCTTTTTCTGGTCAGCAACTTTTCTTCTTGCATTCGAGACGGGGACGGTTGTTGCAGCGTGTTGCTTTTCGTGGGTTCCCGTCAGTCATCGCTGCGCCGGCGATGGTTGTAGGTCGTTGCTGCGATCTGGACTCTAGGGAAATCGGCTCGCCGTTGCCACTATTCGTGACTTGGATTTTGTCGTCGGTGTTGATCAACGGTTGGTTGGTGCTACATCAACACTTGCTACCATCGGCTGAGCAGGGAAGAGAAAGATTTCCCAAGCTTTCTTTGTGGGCCTCGGTGACTAATCCAAGAGAGAGAGAGGGAAAGGAGTTTGGGTTGCTTCTTTAGAGTCTCCACCTTCATTTTTTTTTGCTTCGGGGGATGGGAGAGATTGAAGAAGCAAAGTGCTTCTTTTTCCCCTGCAAAAACCGAGAGAAACCAAACAAAGAAATTTATAAAAATGGATCTTCGTTGAAAACATTGGTATTGTTATGAATGCCCACACACACTTTGTCAATACCCACACAAATATGATGAAGACTTTGGAAACAAAATGTTATAGTTTTCAAAGTTGAGGGTTGTAAATTTCAATATGTAGTAATACGAGTTGCTCTATAAATAGAGTACTCGACTGCAAACAAGAACATAAAAAGAGAGACTCACAGAAGAGAAAAAGAGAGGAAGAGGAGAGGAGATAATAGAGAGAGTTATCTTTGTACTCTTATTATTTTAGATTACAATGAAAGCATCACTGCTGCCCCGAGGATGTACTACAGTCACACTGACTGTAGAGGAACCTCGTAAATTTTGTGTCTTGTTTACAACAATCTTTACCTTTTAAATGCTTTGTTGGATTCCCCCCTGTTACAAACCTTAGAATATTTACAATTGTGCCAACACCCTCTCACCAATCGCCATTAATGTAAAACCGCCACTAAACCATAACTTCTATCTTCTGCGTCCTATTTTGCAAACCATTAAACTTCTTTCAAACGCCAAAAAAATTACCTTGTTTTTCAAAGGGTGTCTAGCATTATTTGCATATCATTTATGATACTGATAGCACAAATGTTTAGATCATGGAATTATCACTACATTAGCTAGAGCTACATGATTATGACCCTACAGAGTCTGCCCTAATTGTGCTTAAAATCTCTTTTAAGTGGATTACAAAGAGAGAGTGCATTTTTTCTTACCATCTTCAAGTAATGGTAGCGCTCGCTACCCTATTTATTACTATTAGATGAATTAAAATTTTAAGATTCATATCAATCTATTATACAGATTTCAAAATTTAAACTTATTTAACAGTAATAAGCAGGATAGTGAGTATCACCGTTACTTAAAAGTGGTGAGAAAAAATATCGCAAAAGAGAAAGGAACCATGTTTAAGTGGAGAAGTGGGATTGCAAAATATAAAGATGGCTATTTAATTATAGTGGTTTTTAATGGCACACCCCATCGGTCAGATCACTTGCTGCCACTTTACCCACCAAATTGCCCATTTGTTTCTATCCTAATCCAATGACTGTTGTCGCTTTCATTGGATACACATAATCTTCCTTTCAGACTAATTAACTCTGTGGATTTTACTATGGCTTCCCATATGGACCCAAGCATGACGCAAAACTCTAAAGCAGGATGAAGCGAATCGCACGAGAAACAGAAAATTCGTCACAGCAAACTGGTAAAAAAGAGATGCTAATCTCATATTCTTGTAAAATTTTTACTTCCAAAGTACTGTAATATGTTTTCATGTTTGTGATTCCATAAACTGATCAATTTTTCTATAAAAAAAATACAAAATGATGAATTTTGTTTTCACTGCACTTTGATCACTAATTTTTTTTTTCAGATATAGAAATAATGAGTAATTCTTCAGTTTTATAGATTGTATGTTTTTGCACTATTTTCTCTATAAAAAAAAATTGGTTTGTTAACTGAGTGTTTTCTTCCCATCAAAATACAGTGTGGGTTATTTTGGTTCAGTTTCATAAATAGTGTATAATTTTCTGATGGTTCCAACATTAATCTGTGTTATTTTTTGTTCAAATCCAGAATTAGTGAGTTATTTTGTTGTAGTTTCAGAAATAGTGTTTGTTTTGTTCCCTTCCATAAATAGTGTGGCTTATTTTGCTTAAGTTTTAGAAATTATGTGAGTTATTTTGTTGTAATTCCAAAAATAGTGTGAGTTATTTTGGTACAGTTTCATAAATAGTGTGAATTATTTTGATGTAATTTCAAAAATAATGTGAGTTATTTTGGTTCAATTTTCATAAATAGTGCGTAATTTTGCTTTAGTTTCAGAAATACTATGAGTTATTTTGGTTCACTTTCAGAAATAGTGTTGGTTATTTTGTTGTGGTTTTAGAAATAATGTTTATTTTGTTATTTTTTGAGAAATAGTGTGGGTTATTTTGGTCCAATTTTAGAAATAATGTGAGTTATTTTGTTGTGGTTCTAGAAATAGTGTGAGTTATTTTCGTTTAGTTTCAGAAATAGTGCGAGTTATTTGCTGTAGTTTCAACAATAATGTGGATTATTTTGGGTCAGTTTCAGAAATAGTGTGATTATTTTGGTGTAGTTCCAAAAATAGTGTGAATTATTTTGGTTCAGTTTTAGAAATAGTGTGATTATTTTACTGTAGTTTCAGAAATAGTGTGAATTATTTTTGTTCAGTTTTAGAAATAGTGTGGTTATTTTGTTGTAGTTCCATAAATAGTATGAGTTATTTTGGTTTACTTCCAGAAATAGTGTTAGTTATTTTACTCTAGTTTCAAAAATAGTGTTTATTTTGTTCTCTTCCAAAAATAATGTGCGTTATTTTGGTTCAGTTTCAGAAAGAGTATGCGTTATTTTGCTGTAATTCAAGAAATAGTGTGGGTACTATACTATTTATGAAACTGAACACGGCTACTATACTATTTATAAAACTGAACATGAATACTACACTATTTATGAAACTGAACACGGTATTACACTATTTATGAAACTGAACACGGATACTACATTATTTATGAAACTAAACATTGGTAATATCATTATTTCTTAAATCAAACGTTGACTATTTCGGAAATTGAACATGGGCACCACACTATTTCTGAAACTGAACATTGGTGTTACATCATTTATGAAAATGAACATCGGTAACTTCTAAACCTGAATATGAATACTATACTATTTCCAAAACTAACAAAGACATGACTAGACACCTAGGACCTACCTAGTCATTGAATACAAATTTCCACATACTTCCAAGATGGCTTGAGTAGACTCCATATATAATTAATTACTAATTATAATAGCATCAGCAAAACCTTGTTTATAAGTTGTCATAGCACTCACCAAAATAAACTCATACGTTTCAATTTGTTTTTCTCAAAAGACTAAATGATAATTAGTTTCAAGTGTGGTGTGGACCATCTCCATTTGGGTTTTGGTTAAAACGATGTGCTTTATAATATTAAAAGGTTAAATCGGATAAATGGTTCCCGTGGTGATATGGTGTTCGGAAGATAGTCCTTATACTACAAAAATTAGAATTTAAACCCTTGTGATGGAGATTGTTAGCAAATTTAACCCAAACTGACATTTCTGTCAAATGTCAATTAGATGTAGGGATAAAATTGTAAAAATGTAGCATCGAAAGTCAGAAGAGTCGCCTGGGATCACGAACCGATGAAGATCGCGTTTCACCAACTCAAATCTCAAATCCCAGTCGGTCTCCTCCAAGTATCCATCCATCTAATTTATCTCATTTTCTCAAATTTCTCGCACTGATAGGATCACAGATCTCAGGACCCTATTCAACCTACAAGCAGCAATAGAAATGACAAATGGAGAAGACGAAGTAGAAGGGAGCAGGGCTCCAATATATTTTTTGGTTTTGTATTTCTGTTTGTAAAATCTGATCTGCTACATTTGAGGGAGCTGGACTCCTTTTATACAAACTCTACTTCTTAAAATGCCAGCTGGCATATTTAACAATTCTTAACAAATCAATTAAAGCATAAAACCTCAGTAATAATTTGGGTCATAACAATACTTCCCCCTTGAAGAACAACCTTGTCCTCAAGGTTGAAAGTTGAAAAACTTATTTGAACGAGCAGAAACTAGGAGTCTTGCAACAGAAGGGAAGCTACAGGGACTGTAAATACAATTTGCATGTAGCTCTCAACTTTTGGAGATAAGCCTGACAGCACCCCTGAACTTGTTATGGCAGCTCCCCACAACTTGGTAAGTGAGCACTTGTTACCCGTAGCCTCTTCATAAATTTCAACCCACGATATCATTTCAATTTCCATGCTAGTTGCCAAAAAGCATGCAGCAGCATCAAATGGAGAAAATGGGCCAACTCCCAGGGAACCTGCCAGAGGATCATTCTCAACGAATGCAGCTACTAAAGCAATTGGACCCTTGCCAAGAATTATAACCTTAGAGATGGTTATGAGCCTGATATCCTCAAAAGCAAGACGAGCTGTCTGATTGATAAGAGACTGCCTAAGATTAACTATACTCTTCTTAGGTCCAACACACCATTCCTTGCTCCGAATGTAGCCATCCTTCATCACACCAAACCAAGGGATGCCACCCATGGGAGTGATGTCTTTCTCAGTCATCTTCCCCTCATGGAGGCACATTTCATAGTTTTTTTCAGTGAAACTAGGACCACCTAATGTCGGATTGTAAAAAAACTCCTGAAATAAGTTGATGGATGGGAGCAGCCTATATTGGATATTGAAACCTGCAATTCTTTCTGAATCATTGAAATCACTGTACTTTAAACTGTCATTAGCAACACCGATATTATGCATGGAATATTTAAAGGACCTGAGCAAACCCAAAGCTTCAACCATGTCCTTCATCACCTCTGTTAAGGTGTACAGTTGGCATTTGAATTCATATGATGGCTCAATAGTATCAAGTTCCAAAAATTTAAACAACTCATTTTGCCAACTTACACTCACGGTAAGACAAATATGCAAAAACCATGCAAAGACAAATATGTTGGACATCCTTGCTAAAGAACAGGCAAAGAAATAACACCAGCAGCAACCAATACATTGATGTGTGCCATATTGTCTAACAAAATTACTTTAAGCTGATGACTGACTTTGCAGATACGTCCATAATCGTACAGCCATGCATAAACACTAGCACCATCAACTCTTAGATTTGGCCTGAATACTATTACCTCTTCACTACCAAAAGTGAGCATCTGAATATGTCTGCCGGTTTTCTTATGATGCAACTCTAGCTCTACCAACATCCATCTTTTACCAATCACATAAGAGAAAACATGATGACTTACACAATGTTGCTCAGGTACAGTCATATATGGTGTTGTTCGAGATTTCCATTGCTCCTTGAAATGCATTCCATAAACCAAGAAAAATAAGATTGAAGTAGTAGTTGTTCCATCCTCCTTGAAAGATATGAGAATGCAGGGCCTCTCCATCAACCAAATTGTATAATTCCTCTGATTGAAGACAACCCTTTGATAAGATATATTGTTACAAGGATTAGTGAGAGTGTGACACCAACCCGGTTGCTGGAAAATCTGGTCATTCACTACGCAATTAGGAAAGAAAACAGCATCGAGGTGTACATCAACCCTATTACACAATTCCGAATTCAATTTCGATAACAAGCTGGTGAGAATAGAATAGTCAAGCTGGGAAATGGCCATGACTGTTAATTCACATCTGTGTAACAGTGATAAGCAGAGGAACTGCTTGATAGCATTCATATAACCCAAAGTCCCATTCTCCTCAGTCAAACTAGCTGCAAGATCTTTAGGCAAAGAACGACAAACAAGTACAACAATATCCAAAGCTTCCAGGTTGCTACTCAATGACATATTCTCCATATTATGCCTCTTAGACATTTCATCAAATAGATGCAATGCATAGAAATTCTTCTTCACAAATTTACCCACAAGGTACCAATTAACCCAGCCATACTTAGCATTCAAAAAAACATGATATACAATCGCACTATGACCAGTATAGCATGCAATTACACCATACAAAAGCAATACCTCATGTCCACGTACCATTCCTAACTCCCATAGCCCACTAGGTAGCTGATACCAAACATGAAGTTTCTTCTTGATGAAATATCCAATGTTGTCATCGTAAACCGACTATGCAATCTTCTTTCCCAGTCTCATTCGACAATCCTCCAGTGGCCTAATTTTGGAGCCTCCACCCTTATCCCAAATGCCATTGCAGTAGCACATGTCACGATCGAGAACAACATAGCCACTTGAGTCTGGAATTTCATCAAACAGGTTCCATGCACAAAAATCCTCAGGTCCAGTTTTCGTAGTATCAGAGAACGAGTGCTTATGGAGTAGCCGCGGAGCAGAGGTCATCGTCTTCGATCCCGGAAGCAAGATTGTAGCTGCAGCAGAGTTGTTCGAGTGTGGCTTGATGGTCGGAGTTGCTAGTGCTTGCAACAACGGTGAAGATGAGAGTAACGGCGGAACGGAATGGACTTCAATTGGCGATGGAATTCTCGGTGGATTGTCGTCTCCTTGAAGTCCGAGATGATCGAGATCGATTGATTGAGTCGTTGGGGCAGGATCGGAAACTTCCCCGACACCAAAAGTCAAGTCATGGCGGAACAGAGCAAGGTCACGGCGGACTGCGGCGGCTATTAAATCTATAGCCTTGTGGAAAGCGAGTGCAGAATCCCAAATGTCACGAAGGTCAGCAAGCATCGAAGCTGCAAGAGAGTTGAGCGCGGCTGAATGTCGCGCGTCCATAGCAGCGAGATGAGATGGATTGGATTGGGCGGGCAAACCAGAGGGAAACCAGAAACGAGATGGCTGATACCAATGATACCAATGTTAGGGACTCAAGCCCAAGGGAAATGGATACTTGGTGAAATGGGTGTCAGACCCGATAACCTGGAAACAGTATCCGGGGATTTCGAGCTGGTTTTTCCAGAATTCCAGAGAGATGGTTTTTTGTTTGAGTTTTCTGGTTGGTTTTTAGAGAGAGAGAGAGAGAGATGAGAGAGAGAAGGGAAAGTGCTCTTCTGGAAAATTCTTAATTTTTGGCTTTCTGACTTACTATGTTTTTGGGCTCTGAACACTCTGACTTGGGTTTGGGAATTTGGGTTTGTGTGTGCGTGTGACTTTTCTAACTTCTGGAGAGAGATGGAAGAGGAGCAGAGAGAACCAAAATTTGCAGTCTTCGTGGGACTACAGTTTGGTGAGAGACAAGATGTTGGAGGCTGAAGAAGTCTTTGCATCTCTCACAATTCCATTAATGAAGCTTGTAGGTCTCCAGACGCCGGAGATGGTGACGGAGGGCCGGTTCTCCACCATCGTCATCCAAACATACCAATTCTTCGCATTAGGTTTCAATTTCAAAACAATTCAATTGAAATTTCTAAAAAAATATGAATTAATAAAAGTTAGAATTGAGATTATTTGCAAAATTTATCGTCGGATTGGAATGGCCACGGGGGTTCATTATTCATTTGAAAATGTTGGTGGAGATACAGATTAGAGAGAGAATGGAGATGAAGAGAGAACGTGAACAGAAGGAAGCGTGGTTGGACAAAATTACATATTTATCCCTCTATTTAACGGACATTGGATGGAAATGTTACTTTTGGGTTAAATTTGCTAACATTCTTCACCACAGGGGTTTAAATCCTAATTTTTTTACCACATGGGCTATTATCCGAACACCCTATCACCACGGGGATCATTAATCCAATTTGGCCATATTAAAAATATGTGGTTTATGATAAGTAGAAAGCTAGCTTCCTCTATTGGCAGCCTCTTTACAATTTCATATTTGTATTTTATAATAATAAAAAGATGTGCTTCCCCTCTTGATAACTGGGCTCATCTTTAACTTCAAGATCAACCAAGTTTGCTTCCATATCGTAGACCTCCTTGCGAATGATGGTGTCGTTCTTGTAGTTGGAATTGTTTGCGTAGCGGAGCTACGTCGTCGGGTCGAAACTCGAACTCTAGGAACTCGTGGCCGACGTAGTACCTCAGGTAGAACTCGTTGGTCTCTTCCTCTCCGGCTATTTCTGTCTCTCTCGCTTGCTTTTTTCTCTCTTCATCCTCAAAGGCTCCTAATATGGTGATTCAAAAAATGGTGGAATTCGAATGGAATGGAAAATGAAAACAGAGATGTGGAGAGATCGAGAGAGAGGTAAAGAGATCAATCCGATTACAAAAGTGGAGGAATTGTTTATGTGCAGAGGAGAGATCAAGATTAGGCAGAGAGATTGAGAAGGGAGATCTAGAAATAGGGATTACGTGGAAAGACTCAGAAACGGAGAGAGGATCAAATGGGAAAGGATTTGCTGTTAGGGGTAAAACTGGAAACTCATTCTTTGGGCTAATCTTTTTGGGCTGGTTTGATGTTGGGCTTTGTCCTAACCATTAAATAAACTTATTACCTTGTTTTTTGTTAAGATTCAAAATTTTGAAGCCCTTTACATTAGTTTTCTTTTTTTTTTCTTTCCCTTTTGCTTTGGTTTGATACCTTTTTATAGGCGAATGGTGGACATGGCAGTTGAAGTTAGTGGGATGCTATTTTCCTGGAGTGTGGAGATGCTGAGAGAAAGTCACCACTTGAGTGGAGAACGTGGGAGTTTTTTTTGGAGAGTTCTAGACACTCATGACCTCTATATTTGGTTGCCATGTAAATGACAAACTCCATTAGACTTGTCATACATTGAGGTCCACGTGTGTGCGGGTGTAGAGGTTTATTTATTTATTTATATATATATATTTTAAGTCTCCCTGTTTTTAATAAGACTTGCTAATATATTTTGGTTTAAATAGCCAAAATGGTCATTGAGATTTGCATAACTCATCACTTTGGTCCCTAACATTTCAAATCAATAAAAGTGGTGCCTGAGATTGTCCACCATCCATCATTTTGGTCATTCCGTTAAAAACTCCATTAAGTGTCCCGGAGCTCTTGGCCGGAAGTTTGGGCAATTTTCAAAGCTTCGTAACTCAATCGTTTCTTAACCAAATTCGACCCATAATATATGAAAATGAAGATAGGAAAGTGTAGAATAATATTATACCTATTTGGAAGCTCAATGGTTGCCGGAGATGGCCGGAAAATAGCCTCAAAGATGACTGGTCCGAGGGAAAACTTGAAAACTCACCGGAAACTGTGTAAACTTTAAACGTTCATAACTTCTTCAATACTCAACAAAATAAAGTGATTCAAAAACGAAAATCATACTTCTCAACGAGACGAAGAGAATGGTACCTTTTTAGATGACTAACTATCCGTGGTTTGGCCGGAAAACGTCTCGAAAGTGGCTAACTCGAGACCAAGACATCCACTTTCGAGCTGTTTTTCGGCCAAAGCACGGAGAGGTAGCCATAAAAAAATGTACCATTCTATTCTTTTCGTCGAGAAGTATGATTTTAGTTTTTAAATCACTTAATTTCGTTGAGTATTGAAGAAGTTATGAACGTTTAAAGTTTACCCAGTTTCCGGCGAGTTTTCAAGTTTTCCCTCGGACCAGTCAACTTTGAGGTTATTTTCCGGCTATCTCTGGCAACCATTGGGCTTCCAAATAGATATAATCTTATTCTACACTTTCCTATCTTGATTTTGATATATTATGGGTACAATTTGGTTAAGAAACAATTGAGTTACGAAACTTTGAAAATTGTCCAAACTTCATGCCAAAAGCTCCTGGACACTTAACGGAGTTTTCAACGGAATGATCAAAATGATGGATGATGCACAATCTCTGAGACTACTTTTATTGATTTGAAATGTTAGGAACCAACGGAATGATCAAAATGATGGATGATACACAATCTCTGAGACTACTTTTATTGATTTGAAATGTTAGGAACCAAAGTGATGAGTTATGCAAATCTCAGAAATTATTTTGGCTATTTAGCCTATATTTTGTTTGTGAAAATATATAGCTCTAACAGCTTGACAACGCCCCTACTACTACTTCCCATTTCCCTCTCGCTATCAAACTTCACCAGCGGCACCCACCGCCCCAACCATAATAAACCCCAAGGCAGCCCTCATTCAAAACCTAGAAACAACCTACCCCACCCCACGGTGACCCCTTCTGCACTTTCAAACCTAAAACCACAACAAGCTCTGAGCAGATGCACTGTTCACCGTCCACCACGAAATCTACAAACCAAGAGCACAACCCAACATTCAAACCTTCATCCACCAGCTGCAACCTTCAACCCAACCTTCAAACCTTCCCAGCCGCATTATCACTCACAAGCTTCACCCTCAGACCCTTAGCCCACCTACGAACCCATCCATGACCCACCTGCGAGTTCACAGCCGCCTACGATGACACTTGATGGTCCATTGCAGACCTCTGAACAGAACGGGATGGCCTGGTCATTGAAAATGGTTAATGACGGGGTTAAGGGCAATCGAATGGACGACGAAATGGGTGAAGTCGAAGGGGTGTGGGACGACGTGTCTAGAAGGGACAACCGTGAATTTTGTTTTGGTATTTCCAGGAAACTGTGGAAGAAGGCACATACAAAGCATAGAGGGTTAGGGTTTCACACAAAGGCTAGGCCTCGGGCCATTTCCACCAAGGGCTGGGTTTTCTTTGATTTTTTCCTGAGGCCTGGATGTACTTAATGAGGCAGTGGGCCTCCTCTGGCCTAGGCAATTTTTTTTTTATTTTTAAAAAGAGCCTTAAAGTGAAAGGAAAACTAATGAAAAAGATTTGAAAACTTTGAGTTTTAATGATAAGGACAAAATAAAGAGTAGAGTGAATAGTACCAGAATTGACTTTTTAGTGTAAAAATGTGGTTTTTCGTTAAAGTGAACAGTACCGGGTGCTTTTCGTTAAAGTTCCCTAAAGTGAAAGCCTTTTGCCTAGGCTTACAAGACTTTGGGCCTCAAAACTTAAAAGAAAAAGTCTTGGGCTACAACTTGAATGAAGGAGTGAGCAATATTAAAAAGTTTCATTATCTGGACAAATTGGCAATGAGCAAGACATCTCCTTCGGTAACTCTCCTCGACTGGAGATTTGGGGGACTCCTACTATATGCTACTAGACCTCGGTAATTAGAAGTTTCGTGATTACTCAGTGACTTGGATTTGTCAAGTCCCCAGTCGAGAAGTTTTCCTCACTCGGAAACTTAGGGGAGCACTATTTGTATCATACTTGACCAATTCCAAAACTACCGAGCACCGGTTAACGTCATACCTTCAAAGACCCACCGAGGGGTTCATGTTGAGGCACCCCTGCTGAAGCACAAGAGTTTCTTTCCAACCAGGAGACCAATCACAACACGACACATGTCAACGTTAGAATAAAGCTCACGAAGTCCCACATCGACCGCGGATAAAAGTTGGAGACTTGCCTCAACTATAAAAGAAGACCATTCCCCTATAATTAATCTCTAATGTCATTATTGTACATAAACTAGTCATTAGAACCCACTGATGATAATTATGCTTAAACTTATGTATTTGTGTAAACCCTTCACTATTAATAAGAACTCCTCTACTTCGTGGACGTAGCCAGACTTAGGGATGAACCACGTACATTTTGTGTTTGCTTCCCTATCTCTATCTATTTACATATTATTCACATCAGGTGACCGGAGCAACCGAGCAAAGGTCACAAACTTGACATTTTACGTTGTTCCAAAATCTCCCTGATTTTGTGCATCAACAAAATGAAATAAAATAAAATGATAAATTAATAAAAGAAAATAAAAAGTAAAAATAAAAAATCTTTAAAATATATTTAAAAGAAAAAAGAACAAATGCACACACTTTTAGGATATATTAGTTTTATTTCTCGAAAAGAAAAAAACAAATCCTTATATCATTATTTAAATAAAATAATAATCACGTGATGGTTTTCAAGTCGACAACGATTTATATGATATGAGAGATTTTTCTAAGTATAAAGTATTCAAGCATTTTTTCACATGTCATAATATAAATAGATAAGATGATATATTTTTTGATATCCCTCGATTTATTTTATAACACGTTGAGTATCCATTTGAATACCGGGCACATAAAAAATTTCTCGTATGACACGATATATCATCATGGTGACATTGCGTGCTAATATAATAAAAATATGTGTAAATTTTTATTCTAATGTCTTTGTTTTATTGACACAAAATGTTAAATGGCAGTATACCCTTACATTTAGTTGTTGTCATTTTAGTCACAACAAAAAATCTGTGACGAAATTAGTGGAAGATGTGATGATGCACACACTGATGATGTTCGGCTTAGCTGTCATGTCCCATCTTCTTCTTAAACATTCTACGCACCACTAGAATTGTCCACAAGAGTGTTCAGACATTGTTTTCTTTGTACACACTTAATGGTGCCCACTTTGAGGCTGCAAACTCAGGTAATATGGTTGATGGAGTACGTGGTCAACTTAAAAATCATAAATTCATACGGCCCTAGCAATGAAACCAGAACAATTCAATTTTTGGGAGGCTTTGTCAAACATGGTCCACAAGAGATTTTTTAATGTGACCGGTACATAAGATGGTATATCATGTGTTACTATACAAATTGTGGGATATGTGTGTTAAAAAGTTAATAACTTAAAAAATAAAATTTCTCACCACTTCTATAAAAACACGTGATGTATTATTCGTGTTCCAGTCACAATGAAAAATTTCTCATGGTCCACAATCTGTCCATTTTAAAAGGTTTCATTACCTTGACAAATTGGCAATGAGTAAGACACCTCCTTCGGTAACTCTCCTCGACTGGAGACTTGGGGACTCCTACTATATGCTACTACACCTCGGTACTCAAAAGTTTCGTGATTACTCAATGACTTGGATATGTCAAGTCCCCAATCGAGAAGCTTTCCTCACTCAGAAACTTAGGGGAGCACTGTTTGTACCATACTTGACCAATTCCGAAATTATCGAGCACCGGTCAACGTTATACCTTCAAATGACCACTGAGGCGTACATGTTGAAGCACCCGTGCCGAAGCACCAGAGTTTCCTCAGAAGAAAGCTCACAAAGTCCCACATCGACCACAGACAAAAGCTGGAGACTTCTCTAAACTACAGAAGAACATCATTCTCATACAATTAATCTATAATGTCATTACTGTGCTTAAACTAGTCATTAGAACCCACTAGTGATAATTATGCTTAAACTTATGTATTTGTGTAAGCCCTTCACTATTAATGAGAACTCATCTACTCCGTGGACGTAGCCAGACTTAGGGGTGAACCACGTACATCTTGTATTTGCTTCCCAATCTCTATCCATTTACATATTATCCACACCAAGTGACTAGAGCAATCAAGCGAAGGTCACAAACTTGACATTTTACATTGTTCCAAAGTCTCCCTGATTTTATGCATCAACAAAATAAAACAAAATAAAATGATAAATTAATAAAAGAAAATAGAAAGTAAAAATAAAAAATCTTAAAAATATATATTTAAGAAAAAAAAAAGAACAAATGCACACACTTTTAAGATATATTATTTTTATAGGAAAACTAACTAAAAGTCTAAAAAAACTTTAGTTTTAATGAAAATGACAAATAAAGGTGTAGTGAATAGTACCAAGGAAAAGTAAAATTGTGGTTTTTCGTTAAAAGTGAACAATACTGGAAGTGTTTTGTTAAAACTCCTTATTTTTATTTCTCGAAAAGAAAAAAACAAATCCGTATATCATTATTTAAATAAAATAATAATCACATGATGGTTTTCAGGTCGAGAACGATTTATATGATATGAGAGATTTTTATAAGTATAAAGTATTCAAGCGTTTTTTCACATATCATAATATAAATAGATAAATTGATTTATTTTTGGATATCCCTCGATTTATTTTATAACACATGAAGTATCTGTTTGAATACCGGGCACATAAAAAATTTCTCGTATGACACGGTATATTGTCATGGTGACATTGCATGCTAATATAATAAAAATACGTGTAAATTTTTATTCTAATGTCTTTGTTTTATTCACACAAAATATTAAATGGCAGTATACCCTTACCTTTAGTTGTTGTCATTTTAGTCACACCAAAAAATCTGTGACGAAATTAGTGGAAGATGTGATGACGTACACACTGATGATGTTTAGCTTAGCAGTCATGTCCCATCTTCTTCTTAAACATTCTACGCACCACTAGAATTGTCCACAAGAGTGTTCAGACATTGTTTTCTTTGTACACACTTAATGGTGCCCACTTTGAGGCTGCAAACTCAGGTAATATGGTTGATGGAGTACGTGGTCGGCTTAAAAATCATAAATTCATACGGCCCTAGCAATGAAAACAGAACAATTCAATTTTTGGGAGGCTTTGTCAAGCATGGTCCACGAGAGATTTTTCAGTGTGATCGGTACACGAGATGGTATACCACGTGTCATTATACAAATGGTGGGATATATGTGTTAAAAAATTAATAACTTAAAACCTTATTGTGAAACAGGGATTATAGGGAAGAAAATTGAAATTAAAATTTTAAATAGAAAGATAAAATAAAATAAAATAATGAACAAGGTAGTGATAAACAGGTCGAGTCTCGTTCTTTTGATCACCTGATGAGCAAGGATTCATGGTCACTAACTCTTGAGGTTGATATCATGGTCACTAACCCTTGAGTTTGATATCAAACTTTGAGATTAAAATCTTGAAACCACATCCATTTATTCTCCATGATTCCACCCTTGATATTAACTTCAAGAGTGAGTGAACATACGTTTCTTACACACAAGGAAACCAAGAAAACCATTCATATACAATTAATACTTTAATTTTGATGATAGATACCTGAGTTTTCTGATATGCTCAACTCTGCATCGCTACCTGAGTTTTCTAATCCGCTCAACTCTACTGCCATGCTCAATCTGTCAATTTATCCGAAGGAGATTTTAGTATGGGTAGATGATGATCATGTGTTTATATATGAAAAGTGAAAACAAAGAAAGATAGTGAACCAAAGGATAAGTAATTAACAACCCGAAAAAGTCTAAAAATGCACACTTTTAGGATATATTATTTTTGTAGGAAAACTAACGAAAAGTCTAAAAAAACTTTAGTTTTAATGCAAAATGACAAATAAAGGTGTAGTGAATAGTACCAAAGAAAGGTAAAAATGTGGTTTTTCATTAAAAAATGAACAATAATTGGAGTGTTTCACTAAAACTCCTTATTTTTATATCTCAAAAAGAAAAAAACAAATCCATATATCATTATTTAAATAAAATAATAATCACGTGATGGTTTTCAAAACAACGATTTATATGATATGAGAGATTTTTCTAAGTATAAAGTATTCAAGCGTTTTTTCATATGTCATAATATAAATAGATAAAATGATATATTTTTGGATATCCCTCCGTTTGAATATCGTAATGGTGACATTGCATGCTAATATAATAAAAATACGTGTAAATTTTTATTCTAATGTCTTTTTTTTTATTGACACAAAATGTTAAATGGTAGTATACCCTTACATTTAGTTGTTGTCATTTTAGTCACACCAAAAAATCTATGAAGAAATTAGTGGAAGATGTGATGATGTACACACTAATAATGTTCAACTTAGCTGTCATGTCCCATCTTCTTAAAGCATCTCCAAAAGAGATGTCAAATTGTTCACATAAGCTATAACAGTAAAAAAAGACAGCCACTAATTGTTTCCAACAGAAATGTCAAATCCTATGTGGCATGACATGGATTGGCAGCAAAGGGGCTTGTTGTCAAATTTGACATCAGCTTCAAATTTTTTTTTACTAATTATTAAATGTTTTTTATTAATATTTTAATGTCATATATTATTAAATGTCATTTATTATTTGATTGTTGAACGGTTTTCTTATCTTTCGCTTTCTCTTCTCTCTCTGTCTTTCTCCCTGTCCGTGAGTCTGTGACCATGCAAAGACAGTCACTGGGCGGCTCGTCGTCGAAGCTCCACCAAGCCCACGGCGGACCCAAGGACCAGACTCTCACCGTCGATGACTCCCCTAACCGCATTAAGGATATTTTAGCCTTTTCCACCACCGCCTCCTCCTCCTCCTCTTCAATCTCTGCAGCCTACGAAGACGACGAGGACCACAAAGCATCGAAGCCTCACCGTCTGTCATCACCGCCGTCCATTGCACCGAACAAATCCATCCATTGCACCGAACAAATCCATCCATTGCACCGCACAAATCCATTAATTTGACATAATGCAATAAAATAATATTTTAAAATATAAGACAGAATTAAAAAAAAAAATGTAATAAAATAATAGTTTAATTTGACAGGTGGAGAGCAAAATATGAAAATATATCAAAATGCCACATAAGCCGTCAAATTTTAAATTTTAGATTCAAAATTTGACATCTCCTTTGGAGATGGTCTTAAATGTTTTACGCACCACTGGAATTCTCCACAAGAATGGTCAGACATTGTTTTCTTTGTACACACTTGGTGCCCACTTTGAGGCTGCAAACTTAGGTAATACGGTTGATGGAGTAAGTGGTCGGCTTAAAAATCATAAATTCACACGGCCCTAGCAATGAAAACAGAACAATTCAATTTTTGGGAGGCTTTGTCAAGCATGGTCCACGAGAGATTTTTCAGTGTGACCGGTACACGATATGATATACTACGTGTTACTATACAAATTGTGGGATATGTGTGTTAAAAAGTTAATAACTTGAAAAATAAAATTTTCCACCACTTCTATAAAAACACATGATGTACCACTCGTGTTCCGGTCATAATGAAAAATTTCTCATGGTCCACAATCTGTCCATTTTAAAAAGTTTCATTATCTTGACAAATTGGCAATGAGTGAGACACCTTCTTCGGTAACTCTCCTCGACCGAAGACTTGGGGGACTCCTACTATATGCTAATACACATCGGTACTCAAAAGTTTCATGATTACTCAATGACTTGGATATGTTAAGTCCCCAATCGAGAGGCTTTCCTCACTCAGAAACTTAGGGGAGCACTGCTTGTACCATACTTGACCAATCCCGAAACTACCGAGCACCGGTCAACGTCATACCTTCAAGGACCCACTTAGGGGTTCATGCTGAGGCACCAGTGCCGAAACACAAGAGTTTCCTTCCAATCAAAAGGCCAATCATAGCACGACACATGTCAACGTCAGAAGAAAGCTCACAAAGTCCCACATTGACTGCAGACAAAAGCTGGAGACTCCTCTCAACTATAGAAGAAGATCATTCTCCTACAATTAATCTCTAATGTCATTATTGTACTTAAGCTAGTCATTAGAATCCACTAATGACAATTATGCTTAAACTTATGTATTTGCTTCACTATTAATGAGAACTCCTCTACTCCGTGGACGTAGCCAGACTTAGGGGTGAACCACGTACATCTTGTATTTGCTTCCCAATTTCTATCTATTTACATATTATCCACACCAGGGGACTAGAGTAACCGAGCGAAGGTCACAAACTTGACATTTTACGTTGGTCCAAAGTCTCCCTGATTTTGTGCATCAACAAAATAAAGTAAAAGAAAATGATAAATTAATAAAAGAAAATAGAAAAGTAAAAATAAAAAATCTTAAAAATATATTTAAGAAAAAAAAAACAAATGCACACACTTTTAGGATATATTATTTTTATAGAAAAACTAACAAAAAGTCTAAAAAAACTTTATTTTTAATGAAAAATAACAAATAAATGTGTAGGGAATAGTACCAAGGAAAGGTAAAAATGTGGTTTTTAGTTAAAAGTGAACAGTACCGGAAGTATTTCGTTAAAACTCTCTATTTTTATTTCTCGAAAAGAAAAAAACAAATCCATATATCATTATTTAAATAAAATAATAATCACGTGATGGTTTTCAAGTCGAGAACGATTTATATGATATGAGAGATTTTTCTACGTATAAAGTATTCAAGTGTTTTTTCACATGTCATAATACAAATAGATAAAATAATATATTTTTGGATATCCCTCGATTAATTTTATAACACATGAAGTATCCGCTTGAATACCGGGCACATAAAAAAAATTCCTCATGACACGGTATATCATCATGGTGACATTGCGTGCTAATATAATAAAAATACGTGTAAATTTTTAGTCTAATATCTTTGTTTTATTGACGCAAAATGTTAAATGGTAGTATACCCTTACATTTAGTTGTTGTCATTTTAGTCACACCAAAAAAATCTATGACGAAATTAGTGGAAGATGTGATGATGTACACACTGATGATGTTCAACTTAGCTGTCATGTCCCATCTTCTTAAATGTTTTACACACCACTAGAATTCTCCACAAGAGTGATCAGACATTGTTTTCTTTGTACACAGGTGCCCGCAAACTCAGGTAATATGGTTGATGGAGTAGGGTTAAAAATCATAAATTCATTCAACCCTGGCAATGAAAACACAACACAAGTCAATTTTTGGGAGGAGTGGTCAAGCATGGTCCACAATCTGTCCATTTTATAAGGGCAGAGTATACTGTACACACGATGCAGGGTGTGGGATAGTGATTGATAATTTTCCATTTTATCGAGCATATGTGAAGAAAAAAAAGCAATGAAAATGAAAAGGAAACAAAGGATATGATCATATTATTAGCTGAATAAGTACTTCTGATCTGAAAAATGCTTTTGCCAAACAAATTGATGGCTTTAATTGTCCATAGGTTATAATGCAAAGTTTGGCCTGTTTAATCTTGGTCACTGCCCCTGGATTTCTCAAGATACCTTTTACAAATATTAACAGGGTATATGATCTGCAATTTTGTCATCAGCAATGCAGCATCAGGCTGAAAGCTCGAAAACAGGATCGGTCTATCTTTCGCGTTCTTGATCACCACCTGTTTAAAGAAATCTTAGTACATATTATGTGCCTAAAACAACTACATTAATCAAGAATACACAGCTTCGATCCTATAAAACAGATCCGGTCCAAGTAAGGCCGTAAAAGTAATCGTACTTTTGAACAATGTGTCTGTTAGATTAGTTACACTGCACTCCACACAGCAAGGAAAAATGTAAATAAGGATACATACACATATGGAGTGGTTTGAATGTGAAGAACCAGTTTTTTTTATGTCCTTTCTCCAAATCATTGCGTATATGAGTTCGTATATTTGTTTGGATGCTTAATAGTTTCAGGCTAAAAGCTTAGATGACCTGATTGAGGTGCATCTGATGTTGAGTAATGAATTTGTTTGCATTCGAAGTAAATTTCTTCTCAGTAATTACATACCATATACTGATTGTGCAAAAGATGATAGTCACCAGAAAACCATGATAAAAGTTTTAAAATGAAGCTGTGGAAGTTTATACCTGTAATATGTATTAGAATGCAAAATTAACAAAAAAAAAACAAAAAAAAATTGTTAACGAGTTGTTAACGGGTGAAACGGGTTAAAGAGGTGACCTATTAGATTAACGATTGTGTTCAGGTGACCATTAATTTAACGGGTCGCGTTAAAACCAACCCAAACCCAATAAACCCGGTCTGTTTATAGATCTACCCACAATTAAGTTGAAAATTATGCATTGTTGAAGATAGTAATTAATTGATTTTTTATGGAAGAAAGAAGTCTCGTTTCTTTACTCAAACAAGCTCTTAACTGGCGAACCAGGATCCTCTCCTAAGTAGTTCCCTAGGAATCCCGCAATCTTGTCCGTTCATTTTATATCGTGCGGTTAATTTTCGTTAGGTACTATTCATATTTGAATTTTAAATTTTAAATTTTAAATAATTTCTGACCGCATAATATACGATAAACGGATATGATTACGGTATCCCTAGGGAACTGCTCAGGAGAGGATCCTAGTTCTTAACTGGCAGACCGTTGAAACTTCAACGTGTCATCATTGAAGGAGCTTCAAAGATTCTGCTACTTGCAATTAAAGAAGATTCAGATTCTTTGGAAAGTTTCTTCAAATTTTAAGAATTTTTGGTACATGCTTCAGCAAATTCTCCTAAATATCTTTAAGACATTTATTTTGGTCTAGGAATTTTTACCATTTTGCTATATATTCTCATGCTCGAATGATATGTATAGTTATATGAGTTTCTGTAAAAATTTTAAACCAAATGATGTGGTTGTAGATAATTAAATTATTAATTAAGTATCGATTAACGTGTTTGTTTCTTAAGCCAATTAGAAAAGTCGTCCCTTACTTCTCTCCCATATGCCAATGCATTTATGGAATGCCATGAATTTGACAGAAGGCCTCAAATTCTTAGTCATAAGCACATAAAAGATTTGGTAAAATTTCTGATATGAGACATTTCATCATCTTCTCACACATGCATGTGGTCCAATATCCTAATAGATAGAGCATTGGATTTCCACCCATGCGTTATGGGTTCGAAACTTCTCAAATACCTAAATTATTTTAATAGTTTTGGACCTCTCCCTCCCCTTAATAATAATAATTTAATAAAAACTACATCTTTATATACAATATTTAATCCTAACAGGTCGAAAGAACAAATTGAGTGAACCTATATGGCATTAAATATGACAATAATCAAGTCAATGAGCTCGTAGACAATTCAACAGTAATTAAATTCAACTTCCCTCTCCCTCTCAATTTCAAATCTTCTAACCTATTTTTTTTAACAAACGATATTATCTACAATAAATAAGTGGAGAGTGAGCTAATCCTCACAATAAATTAGCTATAATAATATATTCATTTTGTTTATGGCCTCTCTGTAGCCCGTTTAACTTAGTGACACTTGTCCTTCACCTAACTCTAATCTAACAGAATTATTTTTCTGTAATATCTCTTATTGCTGAGCCTTACGGGAAGGCTATTACTTATAAACATTACAAGTCAGACTTTACACCTACTAAGCAAACTTTACACCTTAAGCTATATGTAGGGCATCTTGATTGTCGCAAAACAATCTCGCTGGCTCAAGGTGATGTACACGCAAATCTTTCCATAAGTACCTTAGCCAAGTAAGCTCACAAGTGGTTGCAGCCATGAAGCGATATTTAGCTTCTGCCGAAGATCTTGCGACCGTGACTTGCAAAAATGCAAAAAGCCGTCACTGATCGGTGTGTGATCGGACATCTAGCCCAATCTGCATCACAATAGCCAATCAAATTGAGTTGATTTTCTGAAGAAAACAATAGACCTTGTCCTAGTGCTTCCTTCAGGTATTGGAGAAGACGGTGTGCTGCCTTAAGATGATGAAGCTTGGGGTTCTTGCTTGAATTGGCTGAGCGTGTTCACTGCATACGTAATATATGACCTTGTGATTGTAAGATAAATCAATTTCCCAATCAAACATTGATATCGAGTTGGATCCTTGAGAGCATCACTTGCAGTTGTTGTCAATACCAAATCAGGTTCCATAGGTACTTTCGTAGGTTTTACTCCGAGTAAACCGGCTTCCTCCAATATATCCAGGGTATATTTACGTTGACAAATAGAAATCCCAGCTTTGGAACGTGCAACTTCAACACCAAGTATTTTAACGGTCCGAGATCTTTAATTCGGAAACAACCACTAAGAAACTTCTTGAGGTTGCTAATTGCTTCCTCATCATTCCCTGTAATGATCATGTTGTCAACATAAAGCAATACCACAGTAATAGAATCTTCAAGAACCTAAGTAAACAATGAATAATCAACATGTAACTGTTGGAAACCAATCCCTTGAATGGCAGATGAGAATTGTTGGAACCAACTGCGAGAGGCCTGTTTGAGTCCGTATAAGGACTTGTGGACTTGACAAACCATGTTTTCCCCCTGAAGACAAAAACCAGGAGGTGGCGGCATATATACTTCCTCATGTAGTGTACCATGAAGAAATGCATTTTGCACATCCATCTGGTGCAAAGGTCAATTCCGAACAGCGGCAACAGTCAAGAGACAACGAACAGTAATTAGTTTAGCAACCGGAGCGAATGTTTCTTTGTAATCGATGCCCTCACGTTGAGTGAACCCCTTTGCGACAAGATGGGCTTTGTACCGTTCGATGGTACTGTCGGAATGGTACTTGATCTTGAAGACCCATTTGCATCCAATGGGTCGTTGGCTAGGAGGTAAAGGAACCATGGACCAGGTGTGGTTGTCTTCAAGAGCTTGAATCTCAGAATTCATGGCTGCAATCCATTTGGGGTCATGACGGGCCTGCTCATAAGAGGTTGGTTCGACCAGGTGAGATATGTTGTGTACAAATGATTTGTGAGCATGAGATAAACGAGAGTAGGAGACGTATCGTTGAAGCGGATATCGCATACCTGACATGGAGGAAGAGACGGCGCTGGGCATGAGCAAAGCAGGATGATGAGTCTGATAGTCATTGAAACGAGCAGGTGGATGTTTAATTCGGTCGAAACAACGAAGTGGAGGAAGAGAGGGCTGGGGTGGTGGGGCAGGTTGTGGTGGTGAACGGGTTCTCCGGCGGGTTTTGTTGGTGAAGTGGGTTCGAGGGCAGGTGGTGAGAGGTTTTCTGCATTGTCTGTGTGAGAGTTGTGGGGTCTGTAGGTGGATTTAGATTTGGTGGTGTGGGTGTTTGGGCTGAGACTAAAGGAGAATATGTGTCATCATGAGGAATGGGTAATACGGGGGAATCTAGTTGATTTTCTGGTGGTGAGGTAGCAAGAGGAAAAATGTGCTCGTGAAAAACGACATCATGCGACATGCACGTGTGTCGAACTTGTCCAAGGCAGTAAGATTGGTGGCATAACATAAACACCCAAAAATCCGAAGATGAGAATATTCGGGTGATGTGCCATGCAAAAGTTCAATGGGAGATTTATATGAAGCTAAGGGTGTAGGAAGGCGATTTATGAGATAACAGGCGGTTTGTATGCTTTGCCCCCAAAACTTTAAAGGTAAATTGGCTTGAAAACGTAATGCACGACCAACATTCAAAAGATGCCTATGTTTGTGGTCAACCACCCCGTTTTGTTGAGGAGTGTGATCACAAGTATGTTGAAAAATGGTGCCATAAACGTCTAAAAACGCACGCATCGATACAAATTCACCCCCATTGTTGACAACATAAAGCAATACCACATTGATAGAATCTTTACGAACCTGAGTAAACAATGAATAATCAGCACTTGATTGTTGGAAACCAATCCCTTAAATGGCAGATGAGAATTGTTGGAACCAATTACGAAGGGCCTGTTTGAGTCCGTATAAGGACTTGTGGAGTCGACAAACCATGTTTTCCCAGTGACGATGAAAACCAGGAAGTGGTAGTATATATACACCCACTTGCAATACTGCACAACATGATCCACATTCAACATTATATTGGATTGTGGATAGCGGGGTAACTGATCACATTTCTCATCTATCACCCAGCGATAACAAAACTACAACACAACATGATTTTGTTGGTTTACCCAATGGAGGACAAGCTGCAATTGAAAGCATTGGGTCCATTAAATTGTCATCAGAGATATCTCTTGATGGAGTTTCACATGTGCCAAAATTTTGTGCGAACTTATTGTCTGTGAGCAAATTAACTTGAAGGTTGAAATGTATCGTGATATTTTATCCAGATTTTTGTATTGTGCAACACATGGATTCAAAGAGGATGATTGGTCTGGGCAAGCATTTTAATGGGCTTTACTACCTCACACTAAGCCAAAATCCTCACCTAGTTAATCATGTTAACCGCACCTCGGGACTTTGGCACCAACGTCTTGGACATCCATCATCAGCCCCTCTTCACTCTTTATCCCAAACCATCCCAGAAATCATATTTGATTCCAAGCATGTTTGTGAGGTTTGTCCTTTAGCAAAGCAAACTCATTTATCTTTTGTTTCAAGTTCCATAAAATCGGTTGCACCTTTTGTTTTGATTCATTGTGATATTTGGGGATTACACAAAATCCATACACACACCGGAGCACGTTATTTCCTAACTATTGTAGATGATTTTACTCGCTTCACATGAGTTCATCTCATGCATTTTAAATCTGATACACAAGCCTCTTGGGTCAAAACACAATTTAATCGTGAAATTATGTTAAAGCGCGTTTTGTACCGTCGGGGTTGCCGGCCTCTCAGTGGGTGAAGAGCTCTGTGTGTGTGTGTCTCCTAGGAGAGAATATAGCAGCGGAAGAGTGAAGGCAGAGCAGAGCAGGATTAATCCTGCTCTGGTACCATATTCTTTTTCTGTGATATCTCTTATTGATGAGCCTTACGGGAAGGCTATTACTTATAGGGGTATGATATCCACACACCCCATTTTACTTCTCACACACCTTTTTAATTTTCGACCGTCGGATCGGATAAATTGAAGAAGATTAATGGATATAAATTATCAAGAGGTGTGTGAGAAGTAAAATGAAGTGTGTGGATAGCACACCCTTACTTATAAACATTACAAGTCAGACTTTACAGCAAACTTTACACCTCCTAAGCAAACTTTACACCTTAAGCTATAATTGCAATCACACAAAGACAGCTGTCACATGATCCATGCTAGCACACATGGGAAGATGGAGATGATGAGGCCACATGATCCCTGCTGTCTTCTTTTCCAGATATGCATATCTGCACACTTTTAACAAACAGTGTCAATTAACTTTTTTTTTTTTTTGGTATGATGTCAATTAACTTTGATATCTCAATTCTTAAAGAAAATAAAAAGCAATAAACCCCTTAAGCCCTCTAGAGTCACAACCACGTACCCCGACCACCTTATTTCACCGGTGAACATCCCCCTCCTCGCCACCTGCCACTGCCGGCCAAGTTTCCATGCTCTTTCTCTTCTCTTTTTCTTCGAAGTTGTTCTCTCCAGCACAAACCACCCCACAAAGCAGAAACCAAACCCACACTAAAAATCCAAGCTGTTCGTGGCAGGAATTTCCGTTGGGGAAGTTTCCTGGCCGACAAGCACACAGCTTCCTGAGAGGTTGGCGCCGGTTGATGTTTTCTGTCGGGCTTCTGCTTTACTGTCGGGCTTATTGGACAAGGCTTGTCGGGCAAGGCTTGCTGGGCAAAACTGAAAGAGAAGGACAAAGTTAACTTTGAAAGGTGCCTTTGTGGGGCCTTAGGTGTAGGCCTTGAGGCTCACAATCAAGATTAACTCCACTGCCATCTTCAGCATGGCAGATGTAGAACAGATGTCGAGTTTTAGTTGTATATATGCCCGAGAGTCCGTGCTAGTTATGACAAGTGCCTTTGTGGGGCCTTAGGTGTAGGCCTTGAGGCTTCCCGTCAATAACTAACCCAGTACTTGGACATATAATGTTTGTTCCATTGTCGCACCAAGCATCATAACTGTTATACTTCTGATTATCACGCTTGAAGAGCAGAATGAATCCAAATAAGTGCCTTTGTAGGGCCTTAGGTATAGGCCTTGAGGCTTCCTATCAGAATTGATTCCACACTTAAACGTTTTAGCCCGAAAAGGAGAATGAATCCAAATAGGTGCCTTTGTAGGGCCTTAGGTATAGGCCTTGAGGCTTCCCATTAGAATTCATTCTACACTCAAACGTTCTATGATTATCATGATATAACAGAGATAATACGAAGGAATAAGTCGATTACTTGCGCCCCAAGTAACTTCGGACTTCTTGTTATCAAAAGATTGTCGTGGATGGGTTAAGTCCACATAAGGTTCTTTTTATGCCTTGAGGCCAAGGACTTTTAACTGATCAATCTTACATGCCCGAGGGCTTAGAACTTAGATCTGATTTAAACTATAGAGACATGTTTAAATCGGATTCAAGAGTTGAGAAGTCTTTTAATCATCACTTTACCAGAAATAACTTGGATATAACTGGAAGTATACAACATATTGCTAGATTAATGAATGAAAAGACAAAAACAAAGAAGGTCAGGCAAGGTTTTAACCTTGTCGGGCAAGTCTGATCGTTTTGCAACTTCCTATCTTTGTGGTTTCTCAAGAGGTTTGAGAGCTAGAAAGAGGGAGAGGGAGATGAGTTTACAGAGAGAAATTGATACTACAACAGGTTTTTAACGAGGTAGCAGAGCTATTACAAAGGCTTTTTTGGTGAAGGTTTATCCCGAAAGGGATGAAGGCTTGGGCTGACTACAGCTTCGTTTGAAGGCAAATCTGGCTTGAGCAGAGTTTGTGCTTGTATTTGTTTGTTTGAGTGTCCTTATCTCTGATTTCTCTTTCTTCTTTAATAGACACTTCGGCTTGGCCTCCTGTAGTAGTAAACTTGCCCGAATGCAGCTTGAAGGGTAGTGACTCATCCGCTATTTACTTGTACTGCCATTATAAAGTACTTTTGGGCTAATTAGCTGACAGATCTACACTACTTGGCCTCAAAGTAGGTAAGCAAGTGGCCCTGATGAGCTGCACCAAGTCGGAAAGGGCCATTTCCTGCTTTCTGGGCTTCGGTTGGGCTTTGGCCAATTCTCCTTCTAGGCCTTCCTTCTGGGCCCGTCCCTTCTTGAGCCCAAAGTTCAGATTTTAATCCAAACACAAGCCTTCATTTTTACACACTGAAACACCGAGTTTCCCATTTATTTCTTCAAAACAGAGAGACCCAGATCAATGTTGTGTTAAGTGGAAGAGCCACTTGGTTTTTTTCATTTTAGGTTTTGGAGATAACAAGATAATTAACACTGTTGTGTTAAGTGGAGTTGTCACGAAATTAGAAAAGTCACATAGAGGCCACTTACATTTGGAGGATAATGCTTGTGTTCCTCCAGTGAGAAAACCTATTAGTTTTCCTACTTACGAATAACGAATATTTACCATCTGAATTGCCTTTCATTCTCTTTATCATCATCTAAATATCATATTTGCAAAAAAAACATTCAATTTGGAGACATATAGTTTAGTCATTTGTCACTTAGGAAGACTTGGAAAGAGATTTGAAGATAAGACATGAAGGACTTGGAGCTGACGGAAGACTTGTCTCAAAACCAAGTGTGTGGCGTTCTAGGATTCACACACAGCGGACCCACTAATTAGTGGTATAAGGCTTTATTATTATTGTTGTTGTTGTTGTTGTTGTTGAGGATGATCTTTAAATGTTGATGACTATTTCGATTATAATAATTGAACGGTAAAAATTCATTAATCCTAAGTAGGAGAAAAATTAGGTTTCCCATGAGAACACAAGCATTGTCCCATTTTGAGTGGAGAAGATTTGAAGTCCTCACCCTCTCTCTCATTTATCTCTCTATAAATGCATGAACTTGCAAAGCTATTCTAGCAAATTAGAAGCTTTCAAGAAAAATTATACCAAATTAGAAAGCATATTAATCCAACTCTTAAGTGAGATGATGACGTCTCAGCTTTATGCTCCATCCTTCTCTCTCTTACCAAAATCGTCCATTAACCCTAATCATCTGATTAAGGATGGTAGCCCCTCCCTGATCAGCATCGTTCCGCGCTACCATGTCCGTCAAAATCGTACTAAGAAAAAATCCTCCTCCTTGGTGATCCATGCCACTTCTGGTGAGCTCAAATCATCACCTGCATCAGTGTCCACGGTTACTTCAACGAAGAATCAGGCGTTTACGGTAAAGGCTTTGGTGACGGTGACGGTAACAGCTGGAGGGTCCAGCAAACGCTTGAATCGTCCCCCCGATGACAATATCGACTTGCTTCGAAAAACCTTGCTTTTGGAGCTTGTTGGCGCCGAGCTTGACCCCAGTAAGCAAGCAGTAATCTAAATTGTGAAAATAAACTGATTTGTTGTGCTGTGAGAATAAGCCCATTTTTGCTGTTTCATATTTTCAGATTTTTTTTCATTTAAAACTGTGAAAATAAGTTGTTTTTAAGTATTTACCAAACATCTTTTTGAGCTCAGCTTTTGTTTATACCCACTTTTTATAAAAACACTTCAGTACTAAACCAGTACTTAGAATATATATATAACATTTCCCATTAGAATAAACACAAATAGATTGTCTTACAGCCTCAGCCAGTTTGACCGTAGTTAATAATTATCTTAAATTTATATCTTTGCATCCACAACTATTTTTAGAATTGAGAGTTTTTTTTGTTTGATACAAGTGAGTTTTTTTTTTCTATTATATTTGTTGTTCATTATCCGTTCTAGTTTTTTTTCACGAAAATAACAAACGATTAGCCCCAAGGTTATCCAAAACAGCCTTTCTTTTTTTCTTTATAAGGAAACCAATTGGAAATCAACTCTAATCAGACACCTGATTCAATGGACAGAAATCCCCTTTCAAATCTATATTCGGACTATTTCTGTACTTGGATAATCGATTGGTTTCAAGGTCTATACAAGTGGTTTTAACATGTCAGTTTTAGCTTCTAACACATTTTTCCTTATTTATATTAATTGACTTGAATAAATCAAACATAATCTACTATCAGAATTAAATAATAAGGATGTGTAAGAAGCTAAAAGTGATGTGTGAAAATTATTTTCCATATTTATATAGCCCCCTTCAATTGAAGGATGCCTCAAATAAAATTATTTGAGGAAGAGGGACACTTCGTGGTGCTCATTTCATAACTTTTGTTTGACGATTCAAATTATCTATATTTCAGTTCATCATTATAGATCATTCTTGCACAAAATTAGACAAATTCAAAATCATTAAGATATCCATTTGTAGTAAAGAACATAGACGTGTACGGTTTTTTTTTTTTTTTTTTTTTAAAACACTCATTTGACCATTTAATCCAATGGTCAAATGGTTTCATATTAGGGTGATATTTCATAGAGATAATCTTTGAAGGAATACCTAAAAGATTGATAGTTTGATCATTCGAATACGATGTGAAGGGAATCCACAAAGAATCTCTATGTGGGATCCCTTCACGGTAGGAGACTATATATTACACACACATATCAGGCCCTTTCATGCAAAGGGATTCCCATTTTTTTTCAAAAATTAGGGATTAGGTGTTGGGCTCACTCCACATTCAACTTCAACGATCCGAACCGTCTATTTTGTAAGTCTCGATTCATAGATCATCCTTGCAAAAATTCAATTCAATCTGAAACCATTTGACTATTTAATTTTCAAGATAAAATTTTATTGTTTCTTATATAACAAAGTATTCGTTAATTTCTTTGAACCCAACTAGATGTCTTAAACATTTCCGATTTGGCTAATATTTTGCAAGGATGGTCTATCATGAGGTGCAACTTGAAAAATAGACAGTTCAGATCGTTAAAGTTCGATGTAGTGTGGACCATACAACTAATCCCCATTTTTATAAAAAAAATAGATATCCCTTCCCTTAAAGATTTCATATTTATATATATGTGTGTGTGTGTGTAATACAAACACAAATAACTATTTTCATTAGGGCTGCTCATTTTACCAACTCTTTTGTTGGTTTCATTTTTTTTTTCTTTTTTTAGTGGGAAAATCTTTGGTTCCGGCTTCTAATTGACCAAAATCTTAGATTTAAATTTTATTAATTTGAATACTTTAATTGAAGAACAAAAATGTTATTTCGGTATTAATTAAGATATTTACTAACAACACTTATTAAATCCTTCCCAAAATCATGCAAAGATTAATACCAAATAGGAATTTTTTATTTTTTTTTCTCTTCAAATTGAATGGTGAGAAATATGATCAGATTTTTTTTTTCAAAATAAAATGTTTTATTTTTATTTTTAAATATATAGGTACGTTTTAAATTTAAATATAGTTACATTTTTCATAAAATATGGGTACATTATAAATAAAAAATGAATAATTTTTACACTAAAAATGTTACATTTTATCATGATTCTTTTTTATTTCGTACGAAGAGGTTACGTGAAATGTGAAAATACAAAATAGATTTCGGGGATGCATATCTAATTTAATCTTTCATGTTAAATTTGTCTTTTGATGGAAAATTAACGGAAGGGATTTTGTGAAAACAATTTGAAGCCTTACGGAATGTGTGTGTAACACAAATCTCAGGGATGAATGTGAATTTAATCTTTGAGGTTGTATTTGTCATTTGAAGAAAATTTATGATGGTATCATCATTTTTGGATGGAAAATTAAGGGTTTAGGGGCTTTGTGAAAATAATTTGGTACCTTAGGAGGTGTTGAGTTGAGTGTATTTTCCAAAACCTTAGAAAGTTTTTGTGGACAAACAACAGGATCTAGATCTACACCATAAGAAGGGGAAATGTTTGAATCTGAGACACAATGGTTTGAAGAGGAATGCCATATCCATCTGAACCATTCACCACTTGCCCACTGTTTCTCTTTCCGCAATATTTTTTTTGCAAACATGAATCCCACGTTGATGAAATGAGAGACCTTGCATAGCGGAATCTCAACTTTCTTCACATTAATGGGTTTTATGGTGGATTGTTATCACATTAATGGGACCTCAACTTTCCGATGGAACCTCAACTTAATTTCTTCACATAGCATATGATTATACAATTGTATGAACAAATAGCACTTTAAATTTTACAAATACGGATTGAATTTATTCACTACATATTTTTGAATTGGGCTTTGTAGAGACGGGGTTGGAGAAGGAAACAGCGAAGGGGTATGCGCACAATGCGAGCCACAAGGACAACGAGGTGGTGTATGAGTCTACTTTCACCATCCCAGCAGGGTTTGGAGACATTGGAGCTGTTCAGATAGAGAATGAACACCACGAGGAGATCTTCATCAAGAGCATCGACCTCGATGGCTTCCCGAACGGCACTGTTAATATTCCCTGCAATTCCTGGGTTCATTCCAAGTCTGACAACCCTCAGAAGAGAATTTTTTTCACCAACAAGGTCCTCTATTTTAGATCCTAATAAATTTTCCTTGCTTTGGTCCTCTATTTTAGATCCTTATAAATTTTCCTTGCTTTCTCTTATAACATTTTGACAAATATTTGTCAATATTTTTACACTTTTTTTAGCCATCAGATCGTATAACATCTGATGGTCGTGATTAATAGTGATGTGGATGCTTTTAAGACTTGGATGATGATGTGGATTATAACTAATGATAAATTTTGGCACTCCCCTGCACTTTAGTTTAGCCTTTTAGAAGGCTATACTATTCCAATTTTGCAGTGCAGTTGATATTTATGTTATGTACACGTCGTTGATAGTCTGTTAAAGTTTTTTTTTAATCAATAATGCTTTGTTCAAGAAGGAAAAAGTGATCACTTTCTTATCTTCTTTCTTAAGATTACCACTTCTCTAAAAATCTCCGCCTACGCGCTAGGCAGCTAGTCACCGTCCCGATTAATCCCTAGGCACCTGCCTATGTCGTGATCCTCACTAAGACACAAAACCAATAATTTTCTTTTTGCGTTCTATTTTGGCAATAAAATGTAAGAAACTTGTTTTTCAATATTTTCTAACACTATACAATCTATATGTCATTTTTTTTTTTTGCAATTAATGTATGTCATTACAATTAGGTGTTCTTTAAGTATAAATAAGCACTTATTTATACAATATATTATAAATTTCCTTAAATCCACTTAGTGCGTATGCCCGCGCCTAAATCATGTCTAGCTGCCTAGGCACTTAGCCCCAGCCTGATGCCCGTCTAGCGTCAAACGTCTTTTAGAACATTGAAATTACCATGTGTTTTGACTGGTTTTGGCTGACTTAGTCTTCCACAAAATTAGTTGATGTGTTAATTTGTGTGAACATGTAATGATTCGAGGCAGTCGTACATACCATCAGAGACGCCAAGTGGGTTGAAGAAGCTAAGAGAATCTGAGCTGCAGACCTTGCGAGGAGATGGGGTGGTCCAAAGAAAAACATCTGATAGGATCTACGATTATGATACTTATAACGACCTTGGCGATCCGGACCACGATGATGAACTGGCTAGGCCTGTCCTTGGCGGCAAAGATCACCCGTACCCGAGGCGCTGCAGAACTGGAAGACCACGCACTGAAAAGGGTAATTATATAACCAACTAATTGCATACTAATCCCTCAACCTCTTCTTTCTATCTCACTTGGAATATGAAGTCACGTCAAGAGAGATATACGAAAAAGAGGGTAGAAACCCTTAGCAGCCAATTAGCTCCCATCTATATGAAAATAAAACAGTGTTCTAGACGCTGAAAACTAAAAGATTGTTTTGGTTTGTGTCTCATAACACACATGTACAAAAATAAATTTATGTTTATGCCCTTTGAAATGGAAACTCATGTGCTTCAAGAACTTAATGTTAAGGACAATGATTCAAGCTATGAACCATTTTCTTTTATTATATGCTAATTTCGGATGTGGGAAATTGTATGACTGAGAAACTATGAGAGTAATGTGATTATTGTATCATATATTTTCTACCAATATTGCAGATCCTTTATCGGAACAAAGAAGCAGCAGTGCGAATATACCAAAAGAACAAAGAAGCAGCAGTGTGTATGTACCAAGAGATGAAGCGTTTTCAAAGGTGAAAGAGGAGAAATTTTTGACAAAGACCGTGAAATCTCTGCTAAATGCGTTGTTCCCTTCGCTCGAGAAAGCACTTCTTGAATTATTTGAACCAGACCTAGGATTTTCATTTCTTGATCCAGACCTAGGATTTTCACACTTCACAGCCATAGATTCAATGTTTAACGAAGGAGTCACGTTACCTAAGCCAAAGACAATCATCCAATCGCTACTCAAGATTATTACAGGTGGCAAATACGATCTTCTGCCCTTTGAGACCCCTGAAATAATTAAACGTACGCCTCCCTCCCTCTCTCCCTGTGTATAGATCACGATCAAGCAAAAATTTCTAAATGATGATTCCCTCTTGAGGAAAACAGACCACGAAATTGTTGGCTTCACCCTGTATATCACTTGTCTTCTATTGCAGGTGATAAATTTTCTTGGTTTAGAGATGATGAATTTTCCAGGCAAACTCTAGCTGGTCTTAATCCATGTAGCATTGAGCTAGTGACGGTATGGTTTCTTTATTATTTTGCTGATACAAGTAGAACTCCACTTCAATCAAGAAATTCAAATTTGTATATTCCATTTATCACCCGAGGTCGCCATCTTCCTTGGTGATCAAGTAATTAAAGAGTTAGAAGTGTATCTTGTTTTAGCTGGTTAAACTCTATTTTTTCCTCTAGTGGCAATAGATTCTGTAATTTCCTGATGCAGGAATGGCCATTGAAAAGTAAACTTGACCCCGAGATTTATGGTCCCCCTGAATCATTGATCACAACAGAAGTGGTTGAGAAGCAGATCAAAGGTTGTATGACTGTCAATGAGGTATAATAAACAAACCCCAATCACTTTAACTTGCAACCGGGTTATACTTTAAGTAAAAGAAAATTGCTTGAACATGAAATGTAGGCCTTGGAAAGAAATAAGATGTTCATTTTGGATTACCATGACCTGCTCATGCCTTACGTGAACAAAGTAAGAGAGATTGAAGGTACCACACTGTATGGTTCTCGTACACTATTCTTCCTCTCTGAAGATGGGACACTAAGGCCTATTGCCATTGAACTCACTCGACCGCCTGTTGGTGACAAGCCACAATGGAAGCAAGTCTTTACTCCAACCTGGGATGCCACCAGTCGCTGGCTGTGGATTCTTGCTAAAGCCCACGTTATTGCTCATGACTCTGCCTATCATCAGCTTGTCGTGCACTGGTAAGAAACTCGTACCCAAGATGACTCAAATCCCTTTTTATATTGGCATTGAGCTACCAAATTAGTCTTGTAAATGGCATTTAAGCTGTGGCAATTAGGAAACCACGAATGTGGAACTTCACATCATGCCTCCTGCTCAAGTGTGCAACTTCGGTTATTGTAGCTGCGGCAATTGGGAACTATGAGACTAAGTCATGGATAATAACTTGTTTGTACTTTTATATTTTCACAGGCTGAGGACTCATTGCAGTACAGAGCCATACATAATTGCAGTTAATCGACAATTAAGCGCAATGCATCCCATCTACAGACTTCTGCACCCTCATTTCCGGTATACAATGAAAATCAATGCTCTGGCTCGAGAAAGACTCATCAATGCAGATGGAATCATTGAGAGCAGCTTTTCACCTGGAAAGTACTCCACGGAGTTCAGTTCTGTTGCTTACGACCAGCTTTGGCGCTTTGACATGGAAGCTTTGCCAGCAGATCTCATCAGAAGGTATTTTACATGATAAAACTAGCATAAGACTAATACAAACTATCTGATGCAGGAAACTTTGTATAAAGAAGATTTTCGATTTTTACAAAGAAAACTTCACTGAAAACCCCACGGAATTTGAACTGCTTGTTCATATTTGGTTGATTGGATTTCAGGGGAATGGCAGTTGAGGATCCTACAGCTGAGCATGGCTTGAAGCTAACAATTGAAGACTACCCATATGCAAATGATGGTCTCATTCTGTGGGATGCCATTAAGGAGTGGGTGAGTGATTATGTGAACCACTACTATCCAGACCCAAATCTTATTGAGTCTGATACGGAGCTTCAAGGTTGGTGGACGGAAGTTAGAACCAAAGGTCATGCAGACAAGAAAGATGAGCCTTGGTGGCCTGTTTTGAAAACCCCGGAAAATCTGATTCACACTTTGACTACTATCATTTGGGTAACCGCTGGTCATCATGCAGCAGTGAACTTTGGTCAGTACATGTATGGTGCATATTTCCCTAACCGCCCCACTATTGCTCGAACCAACATGCCAACTGAAGATTCATCTGAGGAGTCTCTCCAGAAGTTCATGAAGAACCCAGAAATGGCTCTGCTGATGTGCTTCCCCTCACAGATTCAAGCAACAAAAGTGATGGCCGTGTTACATTTACTATCGAATCATTCACCCGATGAGGAGTATATTGGTGATAGTCTAAAGTCAGCTTGGGCTGAAAATCCTGTTATAAAGGCCGCATATGAGAAATTCAGTGGCAATTTGAAGAGGCTAGAAGGAATTATTGAGGAGAGAAATACCAATATGAAACTGAAAAACAGAGTTGGAGCAGGCGTTGTTCCATATGAGCTTTTGAAGCCATTCTCAACCGACGGTGTCACAGGAATGGGAGTTCCGAACAGCATCTCCATCTAAATTTGATGATGAGGAATCGGTGTTCCAAACAGCATCTCTGTCTAGATTTTAGGTTGATGTTGTAGAAGCTCTTTATGTATTCTATTTGGCTTAATAAATCAATAATATGGGGTGCTTAAAGTTCTGATGAAAACTGTTCCATGATTCCACCCAACTCGAACTAGTAACATCAGATAATTTGCGGATTGGAAGTAATATCAGATCACTAATGGGAAAGGTTAAGGTCCAGAGTATAACTTGTTTCTTTGTTTCAAAGTACAGAGATCACTACATGAAAGTTACAAATTTCAGTGATAACTGAGGCTGCTGAAACTTCCGTATGCAGAGCCGGAAAATATGTCAACAGCAACATGATAGATTATTTACTCTAAGTATGCTTATATACACGTTTGTCTATATTATACATCGACGTGGTACAATAAATGAACGAACCAAAATGTGGAAAATCTATCCTAAAAGAATTCTTCCTATAAAGAATTAAAGAATTAGGGGACCTTCACCTTCTGCTGAGTTGCTCATGAAAGTCCGGAAGTGAATCCAGGTGACCGTGAAGCTTCAGAGTTTTTCTCTCGACAGAACCTTATACGATGTTGTCTTATAAGCAGACATTTGTCTTGCCTCACTTGAATTTGTAAACCAAGGAAGGAGTGTAGAAGAAACAATGTGAGCAAACTCACAAAATGAGTGTGATGCTGCGGTTGCTCTTAAAATCACCGTCCATCCAAAGAACCATCATTGCTCTGGAGAACAAACCACTTTTCAGAAGGCTCAAATTCAAGGGATATGCTGAGAAATTCCAATTTTTCAATTAAGTGGTCCATTGCAGAGTTAGCATTGCGCTCGAAATCTTCAGCATTGACTCACATGTACGAATGAGTATTAGTATCATTGCACATGCACTCCGGAACGGGGTACTTTGTGACATCTTTTCCAACTCTACTACTCCTGAGGTCTGGCTGTCCTAAGGAATCTCTGTGCAATTCCTTTATGATCCTATTGAACTCTGCTTCAGGGAGAGAAGAGTTCAGAATGTACGGAAGCATATGCCTCTTGTCTGGGGTTATATACTTCTTGTGGCCAGCATAGGCACGATGTCCCTGAAAGAGAATACAAAACTTGGTGTAAGTGAAGTCTCCATCAAATTAGATAAGCAAACTATGTAAAAGAACTATTAGTATGATAATTTCATATTGTTTGTCTTCCATGCATATTTTCTCAACACATATTTCTGTTTGTTGCTCCAAATTGGAAAGGCCTCAATGACACATCGCTCATATGTCATTTATCTAAGCATTTCGTGCATTTATCTAAGCATTACAGGTTAACTTGATTTATTTTGATCATATTTGTTAATTGTTTTATCTAGCATATAGTATATACATTTACTAAAACAAAAACAAATAACTATACCTGCATAACATGGCCCATATTTCCCCCATGAGAAGGCATGAAGACATCACTATTCTCGGAAACTACATAATCAATGGCAGCCATGACAGAAGCTCTGTTTGCAAAAGGTTCTAGTTCACCAGGAAAAGCAAGATCTTCCTTATTTTAAAAATGGGGAAATTCTTCGATTAACGGTAGTAAGGCTTCTTTTCCACCAAAAGGCTGCCCGCCAGCCCAATATATTCTTGCACTTTTTGGAGTTCCAAGAGCTTTAAGCAACCTAAAACACAAGATTTGGTTTGTCAGAAAACTCTCTGCTACATACAACAAATACAAAAAATAGCTATATACGAGAAATTATTGCCCGCACGTTGTTGCGGGATTAAAAAATGTAAAAAGCATTATGTTTGACAAATATAAAAAATTGTGTCATAAAAGATTAATACAATTCATTGCTATATTTAATTGATACTCCACATAAAATTGTAGAAGTGTTGGCTATCTATGTACATAGAATATTACACATTCCACTTGGGTAGTTTTTGTGATTTTCGATCAACAGCAGTACTTACATACAAAAGGTTATGGAACTTTGGGCTATTTACATGCAAAAAAACGTTAAGAAATATTGTGTCATTTACATTGATAAAATATGACAAAAATTGTTCAATGGAACACCAAATGTTCCCTCCAGTACTCGTGATTGTCAAAAAAGTAGTTAAACCAATATAAGACCAAAAACTCTTCCAAATTCCTTGTGTATTCAGTTTCTCTAAATCAACCAACTTCTCCGTTCCAAACTATCCAACAAATATTTGACAGCAATACAACCAACCACCAACAAACATTTTAAACTCATCGAAAGATCAAAACCCTTTCAAATTTGCATGCGTATTAGTGATTTTCAACTAAATTATTTGGAGATGGAGACACACAAAGCTAGCATAGGAACCAAAGAAGATCTGCAAAAGCAAGTTAAGAGATCATCGTATTACAGAAACAAATTACTTAATAAAATTAAGAGAGCATCATATTACAAAAGCATAATAATGTTCATTTCCAAATGTATTACAAAAACCTATGGTTTCATTCCACTTCACATAATTCAGAGTGTTTTTTTTTTTTTCAACCCACAAAATTTACGGCTTAGGTCAAAGAATTTGATCTGATTATTAATATTTAGACGGAAAAGATAAGACTCAAATGAAATGGGCATTTGAAGTCACTTTCTTATTTCTTATAACCACATCAATATCATATTTATACAACCATAGCAAAAAAGATTAGCAAGTGCAAGCACATATCTTGTGATAGTATACAAAAATGACTAAACCCAAAAGTCCTAACACATACACTAATCTTATACAAAGAAATTAGAATATCAAAATCCTAACAAAACATGAAGCACAATGATCACAATTAGAAAAATATTTCAAATAAGAGCCAAACCAAAAATGCACATAAAGGTAAGTTATCAACTCAAATAAAACTCACTCTGATGCTCATTTCTAATTATGAATGCTCTCGGGGCTCCAATCTTCTCATCCCAGTCGAAAAGAACTTCAAATGCAGACTCCTCTGCAGTTTAGAGGGTGATTGTTGTAACCCAATTTTCCAATTATGTTGCCCTTCCAACTTTTTCTTGCAACCAAGTTTCTAAAAAAACAGATTGAATTCAAAAGGTAATTGGACCAAGGCATAAAAAGACATAAGAAAAAGTATAGAAATTATAAACCACATATATCACATATTATACTACTTTGTATTCCAAATACACATAAGAATATATCCATTCTAGTGAATGGCCTAATTCCAATTAATCTCACCTTTACTTTCTCTCAAACCCGTCAACTTATCTTTGACTTTGTTTTTCAACGACATCATATATAAGAGTTAGCTTCCATCAAACCTTCATTATCCCACTTTTACCCTTACTTTCCTCTCTAACCCTTCATTATCCCACTTTTACCCTCTCAAACCCCTCAACTTACCCTGGACTTTGTTTCTGCAGCTTAGTTTCATTTAAAAGCTTATTCCTCAACAAAGGCATCATTAGTTTCAGTCTTAAATAATCAACGCAAGAGAACTCAGGAAATCATTCTCCACTCTCTCGGTGACCAAACTCATGATAAGGAAGTGGAGAGAACGCATTGTTAAGAAGAAGAGTACCTCAAATGTTTAGAAATTAAGAAATTGAGAAGCTCAGTTGCATGCAGAACGACAGTGTTTCGACCTGACATTTTAAACTCTTCATAACATCAATTTCCATCTTAAATTAGAATAAACCTCCAACGTTAGAAATATGAGTACAAACGAATGCTTAGTAAAAGAATTAGCCAATTCTAATAGAATTGTTAATCAAACTATAAAAGCAACATATGTATTTTTCCAAATTCAAACACAGAACCAACAGAGAGAATCCAATTGAAAACCGAACAGCCCAAACAGACCATGAAGATTATACAATCAGAAGAAGAGATATTTGGGGAAGAAGAGTTCATTACATAGTCTGAAGGCAGCCGAGCAGCAGCAGAAACTAAAAAAGCGAACAACTTTGGCCTCAAATTTTATCTGAAAAAAATAATAAAATTAACAGGTAGGAGTGATAATGTTATTAATATGTGGGTTGTGTGTTGGTTTGTGTCTTTGAAACACCAAGAGGTCCAAAAATCGAAACAAAGTGGAAAATAAATCTTAAAAATTTTTAGCCAAAAACATCCTCTCTAGATAAAATTTAACGAAAAATTCATAAATTACAAAAAGTAAATCATTGGAAAAACGAAACGTATATGACAACGAATAAGGCACTTGCAGGCCTCTTAAGCTTGTTCAGATCCTTCGCAACCTCCTTGCTCACATCTCCACGTTTACTCTTCAACCTATGAAAATCAGAAACCAACACCGACACACAAATAAAGATGAGATATGTGGTTAATATCAAACAGAGCTTGGTGGTGATCTTTTCAAAAGTCAAGTTCGCAGTACAACTTTATATTTGTTTTCACTTACATTGATGATAAGTATAATCAAGACAGAGAAACTCATGAACCAGCTTGTCAAAATCATTGACGGAGAAATGATAAATAATGGATTCTCAAAGATACAGAAACTTATCAAGAACTTGGACAATGAAGATACCCAAAAAAGGAATTTCTTGGACATGCAACCAACAGGTGTACAGAAAATTAAACAAAAATTCAAAATTGACGGTTCATATCGAGATCTTGAATCAAATCGCAAAAAGTTGTGAAAATTCATAACAAAACGGAAATAAAAAACATAATCTCACTTCGCATCAGTTTTTCTGTGAGCAGCAACTCTTGATTTCCCCATGTTCAACTAAACCTTCATAGAAAACTGCAAAAAAAAAAGATGAGAATCATTTATAAACGGCAACAAATCGATATTAACAAATAAAAAAGAAGTCGGAGAAAAAATAGAGAGAAAAAGATAGCTAGGAGATGGAGCGGAGAAGGTGTTGTCCAAAGTTGAGGAATAAGGATGGAGGAGTCTGGAAGAGGAGACAAAAAACTAAAGCAAAGCAAAAGCAGAGAAAGAGGAGATGGGTAAAGTGACACGCGTCCCACTCAACACGTGTCATTATGCTAAGCCGCCAGGTGACAAAATCAAATTGTAGAAAGAAGTCTCCGAACAACCCAGTTTTTCCGCTCCTTCAATTTCAGGCACAAACGAATAAAAGAACCCCTGTTGCACAGCAGGGACAAAAATGCCATTCTACTGTAGAATGAACAGTGATGACAGAAACAAAGAAAGGGTAAAAAAGGAAGAACACTGGCGAATGAACAGTAAAAAGGACACAAAGGGTATTAACCACAATGTTAGGCGTTTAGTATACACTAGCAAGAGTGCCCGCGCGGTGCTGCGGGTTTTCAAACCATACAAAACATGTAGAAAGTTTTAAATGAATATATGATATGCCATACTATTTACATACATGTGGAAAATGTACTTACAACACTATCTACAATAAGGAACAATGAGTAGGATTGGACTTCGTTAATCTGATGGGCTTGTTTTCATTTTGTTTAGCATAGTTGACTGAAATTAGGAGAGAAATAGAAAAAGAATTTCATATATTGTTTATGAAGGAAACAAATTCAGTTCATATTATATATAATAGATGATCTATTACCTATAAGGAAGAAGATTCATTACTAAAAAGACCCTTAATCTTCCAACATGGTGAAAAATATAAACATTGCGAAATTGGAATAGAAATCAATTCTGAAAAGAAACTGAGAAGAGGGATTACATTGAATGGAAACCGTAAACACAAACTGAAACAATTCTTATAGAATGAGTCAGTCGAATTTACAACGTAGTGAGGAGTGTAATCTCGCTGCCAATTGCTAAACCAAGACTACCTACACCAAATCAGAACATTTTAATCCTTCAATCAGTTATATTGGATGATGCTAAGCATGCATGGTTAAATTAGACGATGACTTGGAACATCTGCTTAAAGCTTAAAAGTACATCACTTCAATTAAGCATATGTCGAGACTATCTCTAATCTTTGGTTAAACCATGACTTGGAACATGTCCTTAAAGTCCCAAATTTTAATTGGTAAAACAGCACAAAGAACTTATAGCTCCAACCAGTAATCAAACTCTACTGAAATCAGCTAGGATAATAACTGAAATGAAAAAGAAACAAAAATATAGGAATACCATATTAATTTTCAAATCTTACCACCAGTTTGCAGGGTGTAACGAAAGCTTGTGTCTCACCATGACTCAGTCTTTGCTTTATTAGTAACTTAGCCGTCAAATCTTTCAACTGCAATGATCAATTGAACATGATCAGAGAAAAACCACATATGGAAAAGCACACAACTTTCAAAATGCTGATGGAATCCACAATCAAAAGTTTTCACCTTGCTTCTATCTGCAAGATACCAAACGATATTAACAATGAAGGGATGATAACAAATCTCATTAAAGAACACACTGCATTTATTACCAAAGTGTTAACCAGGTGAAAGTATAAAATATTACGGATTTACACAGTCAAATTCTACATTTGTTGATTATAATTAGTGAAATAAACAGTAATCTATACAACAATAAATATAAAAATAGTTATTCAAGTTGATTTCGCAATTTCTAAAGGTTTAAAGACTGGAGCATCAGATATTTGTTGAATTTAAAACTTTATGTGATCTTAATCCAAACATAGAATGGGTATGGGAGTCAGGGAGAGAATATAGAATGGGTATGGGGTAATAACTCTGTAGCGATGCGAAGCAATCCATATGTTTTCAAACTGAAACATGAAAAAAATAAAAATAGAAGTGCCTTCTAAAGTTTTTATTTTTGCTATCATATAACATTGATAGCACATGGTATGTTTGTGTTCTTCCCTCATATAGAATGTACTCTTATACACTAAGACAAACTGTCAACCTTGACAACCATTAAATGACTCTGCTAGACCATCTATCAGAAACATTGCATTCATATTTTTGCTTGACCACAATTTTAACATGCGTTAATCTGTAATGCGATTTGTTATCTTTTTAATGGATATCTGATTAGAGTTATACAGTTTTTCCTTCTTTTTTCATTTCACATTAGAATATAAACATTCATCCATCATAACCACACCAAAAGTGGGCAATTCATTGTAAAAATACAAAACCATTAAGGTGATAAATCTAAAAAGTAAAGTAACCATAATAATCTACTTCTTTGCACACACATCAGCCAATCCACAAAAAAACTAATCATAAGCTGATAAACACATTCAATTATGAAAAAAATTAATTCTTTACACATTCTAAACATGTTTACTGAGCCCAGTTACAACTAAGAACACTGATGAAGCATCCTCGTCAACAAATCAAGCAGATCAAGGCGAACTGCTTAAACAATTATCTACGAAAATAGATAAAATGGTCAAACTCATTGACTCATAGTAATATGGATCACGGAGTCTAGGATTGTTTTTATTTGATCCTAAAGGGTCTCTAGTTTCTTATTGATTTGGGCATTTGGGTTAGACTCATCAAGTCTTTCAATGATCCTATAAAGTTCTTATCTTATGTCTCCTAATTCTGAAGCATAATGGTTTCTTATAGCTAGGATCCATCTTTTAATGCTCATCCTATCCTGTTCTAAGATTCTTTTAATCTCACTGATCTATTTCTTGAACTCCGAGGCTAATTCTATCTTAGAAATGTTTTCTTCTGGTACAATATTACTACTCCCCCTTTTTCTTTTTGGCGGAATTGATTGAAATCAATTGGATCAACAGAATAGCCAGTTCATTACAATCTACAGAAATTAAAAATAAAAACTAATATAAAGCTCAGCCAAAACATACCCAAACTGAATACGATTTGTCTGACGATCACTTGAATACAAAGATCACCCAAAATTGAGCGAAAATCTGGGAACAAAATCAATCCAATTGTAATAATTAACAGTTAGACAACCAAAAAACAAATCTATGGGCAAGACAACCAAAAATGAAATCAAACTGCAAAACAAAACTAAAAAATTTAGAAATCAGTCACCTTAATACGTACCAGTTAACAAAACGGCGAAAAAGACGAAATCAATACGGTTCGCACCCAAAAACAGAGAAGAACAGCCAACAACTATTCCAAAAATCAAAGAACGTGTCTGCCCGGAGGTAATTTTGTGAAACCAAAAGGAAGAAATTGATAGAAAACAGGGCGCACAACGATGAAGGCGGAGGAAAACCCCAGATGAGGAAACCAGAAAAATGGAGAGCCAAAAGGTAAAGTGAAACAGATGAATCGAAGGAGAGAAAGAAAGGCTGCAGGACGCGTGGGCTGGATGGGTAGAATCGGAAATTCACTGCACACATATGAGGAAGCAGGGCAAAAGCCAAGAAAAGCGGAGGGCATAATTGTCCTTGCACTGTTCACGAACAGTGAAAAACAGTGCACCCGAGTTTGGGTTTTAGTATATGTATAATAATATAATATAATTTGGTTTAATTAAAATGCCTAAATGTGACTATCATACCTGGTCACCTCCACGGCATTCAAGGGGCAGAGACCTGCAAGTTTTCTTTCATGGTAAGTCATGTTTGATCTTCCAGTTAGGAGCTCTGGCCGCCGTATCCTCTCATTGTAAATTATCTCATCATATTTAGGACTCAAACCAGGAAGACAACCGGTCCTCACCCAGACGTCCTTCTCCATTCTTAAATGAAGCGAAAGGTAAGGACCCTTATTGCGCATCCTCTCTGCAAGCTTGTTACCAATTCCCAAAATTGGAGGAGCAAACCTCAATGCATGAAAAGCAACCTGAAGTCAAACAAGGAAGAGATTACAGTCAGCTGTCTATAGGACCTTGTTCCAATTCTGTAATGAAACAAAGTCAGCTAGCATATACAAAAATAAATTATAAACATATTTAGCGAATTACCTTGCATCGAAGCTTTTGAAGATCAGAGGGAAGATCCTTAGAGAGCCTTGAATCCAAGCCTCTTAGAAGCAGAACCCCTTCTCTTTTAATCTGCACAGAAAAGGAGGAATTAGCATAATTTATGGTGCCAATTGGAATTCCACAGGAAATTCGTTTGTAAAACCACAAATAACAAAACCGATAAACAGGGTTAAAAAATCATGTTACGATATTAGATACAAGGAAAATGACTTAAGCATGATGAGAAAACCCTGAAATCGTCATTTGTTTTATATAGTTAAAATGTTCGGCAGCACATAAAGTTTATCTGCAGTCTGCACATAAGGTTTACATAATAAGTACATTATTTTAGTCATAAAGGTTGGACTGGACGGCTCTTCAATTGTGTTACCACGGCATGGTTAGACTATATTTCTAACAGTTAGAGCTATTGAGGCTTTCCCATGCTATTGTAGCAACACTTGTAGACTAAAATATGAGAACAACCGTTAGAAAGCTGACATTTTTCGTAGGAAAGCACCAGCAAAAACAAACAACCAAACAAAAAAAATTTGGTGTCACTAGGCCCACAAATAACAAACTAAACAGCTGCTAAAGCATCTTTTCCTCTATTCCATATTTCCTTAATTCAAATATTTAGGAAAAACAACCGGGTTGCTTCAATGCAAGCACAAAGACAGCAATGATTCTTACCCTCTTGTGATAATGCGACCGAATCCAATTAGGCGAAGCATGTAGAGGAGTCCGTTTCTCCTCCACTGGCCTTGTCATTATATGCGTCGATGGTAGTGCAGAAACTATCCGAACATCGTCAGCAAGAACTTCCTTACAACAACAACAACAAAGCCTTTTCCCACTAAGTGGGGTCGGCTATATGAATCCTAGAACACCATTGCGCTCGGTTTTGTGTCATGTCCTCCGTTAGATCCAAGTACTCTAAGTCTTTTCTTAGAGTCTCTTCCAAAGTTTTCCTAGGTCTTCCTCTACCCCTTCGGCCCTGAACCTCTGTCCCATAGTCACATCTTCGAACCGGAGCGTCAGTAGGCCTTCTTTGCACATGTCCAAATCACCGGAACCGATTTTCTCTCATCTTTCCTTCAATTTTGGCTACTCCTACTTTACCTCGGATATCCTCATTCCCAATCTTATCCTTTCTCGTGTGCCCACACATCCAACGAAGCATCCTCATCTCCGCCACACCCATTTTGTGTACGTGTTGATGCTTCACCGCCCAGCATTCTGTGCCATACAACATCGCTGGCCTTATTGCCGTCCTATAAAATTTTGCCTTGAGCTTCAGTGGCCTACGACGGTCACACAACACGCCGGATGCACTCTTACACTTCATCCATCCAGCTTGTATTCTATAGTTGAGATATCCATCTAATTCTCCGTTCTCTTGCACGATAGATCCTAGGTAGCGACAACGGTCGCTTTTTGTGATCTTCGCTAGATTGCTCCGGTCATTAGTGTGGATAAGTATATAAATGGATAGAGACAGGAAAGCAAACACAAGATGTACGTGGTTCACCCAGATTGGCTACGTCCACGGAATAGAGAAGTTCTCATTAATTGTGAAGGGTTTACACAAGTACATAGGTTCAAGCTCTCCTTTAGTGAGTACAAGTGAATGATTTAGTACGAATGACATTAGGAAATATTGTGGGAGAATGATCTCGTAATCACGAAACTTCTAAGTATCGGAGTGCGGTATCGTCTTGACTTGCCTTATCTGTCTCATAGGTAGATGTGGCATCTTCTTTGGAAGTACTCTTCCTCCATCTAGGGGTGGTATCTTTAACTGGTGGAGATGCACAAGGTAATGTATCAATTTCACTTGAAGCTTACTTGTAGTTTCAGGCTTGGTCAAACGCGATACAAACCATGTAGTAGGAGTCCCCCAAGTCGCCGAGCTAGAGGATCTGCTGAAAGAGGTGACAGACAAGGTAAGCAATCAGAGCTCCGGCTGATTGTTCACATTCTCCCTATCTTGCAGGCAGCATGAAGGATAAAGAGAAGAACATGAGAAGAGATGATATGGGATACTTTTGCTTTTGAAGAAGTAACTTTCCACAGGCTTATTCTTGAACTGAGCTGGAGGGTTTTCTGGTTTCCTCCAGAGTATAAGGCCGACTGAAGAATTTGAGGGTCAAAACAAGTCCATCAAATCTAGAGTACGTTCGACCCTGCTGATATGGGATACTTTTGCTTTGACAGAGTAATGGATGTATCGGCACGTGTGCTGTTTCGCTTGTCTCCACATGCTTCCTTGTATCCTTCTCCCTTGCCCTATCTGTTCCTCAGGCAGATGCGGTATCTTCCCTGGAAGCATAAGATGTTGAAGATGAGTACTCGAGAGCAATGGCAGGTAAGTAATCAGGTAAGGGGTTCCAGGCAGTCAGTTCCTGGCTGGAAGCTTGATTCCAAGTGCTGACTGATTGCTCTCTTTCTCCTTGTCTTGCAGATAAGAACAAGGCCAAAGGAAAAGACAGGGAAAAAGCATGATATGGGATACTCTTGCTTTTAACCCTGATGATATGAGATATTCTTGCTCTAGTATAGCTTGTTTGCAGAGATATTATCGGGGGGAAAGAAAGCTGAATATTTCGAAAGGCTTCGTTGGGAGTGCCCTCTCAGATATGAGGAAGGGTTGAGCATTTTTGCAGGTCTGCCTGTCCGTTGGGGATGGAGGTCGACATATATAGGAATCTCCTTAACAACAAGTAGTAATGCTATTCCTTTACCCTACTTGGTCATAGCACGGTAGTGGGAGCTGCCAGCTTCACATGTTTTAACTCTGTCAGAGCACTTTGAAAAAGTGGTCTGTGGTATCTAGAAAGGTGATGTTGCGTGTGAAGATTATAAACAGCTTTATCCAAGGAGATCCGGCTCTTGAAGTTGGGAAAGTGTTGCCTCTTCGGTTTTCGAACAAGCAATCCTATCGGGGATCTGGCTCTCGAGATTCGGAGAACGATGCCTCTTCGATTTTTGAGAAAGCAATCATGCTGGGGGTCTGGCTCTCGAGATTCGGAGAGCGGTGTCTCTTCGATTTTTGAGAAAGTAATCATGTTGGGAGTCTGGCTCTCGAGATTCGGAGGGCGGTGCCTCTTCGATTTTGGAGCAAGCAAACTTGTTGGGAGTGTTTTCTCGAATGTGAGTAAAGGTTGGGCATGTTTGCTAGTCTACCTTGCCACGAAGCACAGAGGTTGACACATAGGGACTTTCCAATTATCCAGCAATGGTACTGTTCCTTTACCCTCTCTTCGATTTTTGAGAAAGTAGTCATGTTGGGAGTCTGGCTCTCGAGATTCGGAGGACGGTGCCTCTTCGATTTTGGAGCAAGCAATCTTGTTGGGAGTGTTTTCTCGAATGTGAGTAAAGGTTGGGCATGTTTGCTAGTCTACCTTGCCACGAAGCACAGAGGTTGACACACAGGGACTTTCCAATTATCCAGCAGTGGTACTGTTCCTTTACCCTTGTGGGTAATAATATGGTAGCTAGACCCTCAAAATTTATGTGTCTAAACTTTGTTAGTGCTGTTTCTTTGCTATTGTTTTACCCTTCTTGGTCAGAGCGATGTAATGGGAGCTGCAAGCTTCACGTGCTCAACTTTGGCAGAGAACTTTGGCAAAGTTATCTGTGGTACCCATGAGCTACTGTTGCGTGTGGGAAGTGGGTGATTGAACAGTAAGACTCATGTGCTTTCTACTTCACCAGAAGTCTTCGACAGAATGCCCATAATTTCCGCAAAGCTGAGTGTGCGTGTGACAGGTGCTGACAAGGCTGGAAAAGTAAGTGCCTCTTCGATTTCTGAGATCGGCCCTCGTGGTCTCTGAGCAGCCCAGCTTTTGAGAAAGCAAGCGCCTCTTCGATTTCTGAGATCGGCCTTCGTGGTCTTTGAGCAACCCAGCTTTTGAGAAAGCAAACGCCTCTTCGATTTCTGAGATCGACCCTCGTGGTCTCTGAGCAGCCCAGCTTTTGAGAAAGCAAACGCCTCTTCGATTTCTGAGCAGGCGCCTCTTCGATTTCTGAAGCTCTGTCGAGTGCAGATTTTTATAGGGGCTGGCATTAAGTTCCAAAGCACACTTGAATCTCCACCAGTAGAAGCTCCATTCTTGCATTTCTAAGATCTTGATTTGTCCGACCTCTTCTCTCTTCACACCTTTGAAAATGTCTGGCCCCTCCGACCGTCGTTTTGACTTGAACATTGTTGAAGAGGCAGCTCCGCCTTCTCCAGACAACATATGGCGCCCATCCTTCGTCTCCCCTACTGGTCCTCTTACCGTTGGGGATTCCGTGATGAAGAATGATATGACCGCTGCGGTGGTGGCCAGGAACCTTCTCACTCCCAAAGATAACAGACTACTTTCCAAACGGTCTGATGAGTTAGCTGTTAAGGATTCTCTGGCTCTCAGTGTTCAGTGTGCAGGTTCTGTGTCTAATATGGCCCAACGCCTATTTGCTCGAACCCGCCAAGTTGAATCATTGGCGGCTGAAGTGATGAATCTCAAACAGGAGATTAGAGGGCTCAAGCATGAGAATAAACAGTTGCACCGGCTCGCACATGACTATGCTACAAACATGAAGAGGAAGCTTGACCAGATGAAGGAATCTGATGGTCAGGTTTTACTTGATCATCAGAGATTTGTGGGTTTATTCCAAAGGCATTTATTGCCTTCGTCTTCTGGGGCTGTACCGCGTGATGAAGCTCCAAATGATCAACCTCTGATGCCTCCTCCTTCTAGGGTTCTGTCCAGTACTGAGGCTCCGAATGATCCCCCTCCGGTGCCTTCTCTTTCTGGGGCTCTACCGACTGCTGAGACTTCTCCTAAGCAACCTTTGTGAAGGCTCCCTCTTGTTTGTTTATTTTGACTTATGTATATGTACATATTTGTAGCTTATCGGGGATATCAATAAATAAGCTTTCCTTCATTTCAATGTATTGTGTTAATTACACCAAAGCCTTCTTCGCTAAGTTCTTTGAATTTTCTTTTGTTGAAGCTTTGTGAGTAGAGCATGTAGGTTGAGGTAGTGTTCCCTTAATTTCCTGAGTGAGGAAAACTTCTCGGTTGGAGACTTGGAAAATCCAAGTCACTGAGTGGGATCGGCTATATGAATCTTAGAGCGCCATTGTGCTCGGTCCTGTGTCATGTCCTTCGTTAGATCCAAGTACTCTAAGTCTTTTCTTAGAGTCTCTTCCAAAGTTTTCCTAGGCCTTCCTCTACCCCTTCGGCCCTGAACCTCTGTCCCATAGTCGCATCTTCTAATCGGAGCGTCAGTAGGCCTTCTTTGCACATGTCCAAACCATCGTAACCGATTTTCTCTCATCTTTCCTTCAATTTCGGCTACTCCTACTTTACCCCGGATATCCTCATTCCTAATCTTATCCTTTCTCGTGTGCCCACACATCCAACGAAGCATCCTCATCTCCGCTACACCCATTTTGTGTACGTGTTGATGCTTCACCGCCCAACATTCTGTGCCATACAACATCGCCGGCCTTATTGCCGTCCTATAAAATTTTCCCTTGAGCTTCAGTGGCATACGGCGGTCACACAACACGCCGGATGCACTCTTCCACTTCATCCATCCAGCTTGTATTCTATGGTTGAGATCTCCATCTAATTCTCCGTTCTTTTGCAAGATAGATCCTAGGTAACGAAAACGGTCGCTCTTTGGTATTTCTTGATCTCCGATCCTCACCCCTAACTCGTTTTGGCCTCCATTTGCACTGAACTTGCACTCCATATATTCTGTCTTTGATCGGCTTAGGCGAAGACCTTTAGATTCCAACACTTCTCTCCAAAGGTTAAGCTTTGCATTTACCCCTTCCTGAGTTTCATCTATCAACACTATATCGTCTGCGAAAAGCATACACCAAGGAATATCATCTTGAATATGTCCTGTTAACTCATCCATTACCAACGCAAAAAGGTAAGGACTTAAGGATGAGCCTTGATGTAATCCTACAGTTATAGGAAAGCTTTCAGTTTGTCCTTCATGAGTTCTTACGGCAGTCTTTGCTCCTTCATACATATCCTTTATAGCTTGGATATATGCTACTCGTACTCCTTTCTTCTCTAAAATCCTCCAAAGAATGTCTCTTGGGACCCTATCATACGCTTTCTCCAAATCTATAAAGACCATGTGTAAATCCTTTTTCCCATCTCTATATCTTTCCATCAATCTTCGTAAGAGATAGATTGCCTCCATGGTTGAGCGCCCTGGCATAAACCCGAATTGGTTGTCCGAAACCCGTGTCTCTTGCCTCAATCTATGCTCAACGACTCTCTCCCAGAGCTTCATTGTATGACTCATTAGCTTAATACCCCTATAGTTCATGCAATTTTGTACGTCGCCCTTATTCTTGTATATAGGCACCAAAGTGCTCGTTCGCCACTCATTTGGCATCTTCTTCGTTTTCAAAATCCTATTGAAAAGGTCAGTGAGCCATGTTATACCTGTCTCTCCCAAAACTTTCCACACTTCGATTGGTATATCGTCTGGGCCTATTGCTTTTCTATGCTTCATCTTCTTCAAAGCTACAACCACTTCTTCCTTCCGGATTCGACGATAAAAAGAGTAGTTTCTACACTCTTCTGAGTTACTCAACTCCCCTAAAGAAGCACTCCTTTCATATCCTTCATTGAAAAGATTATGAAAATAACCTCTCCATCTGTCTTTAACCGCGTTCTCTGTAGCAAGAACCTTTCCATCCTCATCCTTGATGCACCTCACTTGGTTTAGGTCCCTTGTCTTCTTTTCCCTTGCTCTAGCTAGTTTATAGATATCCAACTCTCCTTCTTTGGTATCTAGTCGTTTATACATATCGTCGTAAGCCGCTAACTTAGCTTCTCTCACAGCTTTCTTCGCCTCTTGCTTTGCTTTTCTATACCTTTCACCATTTTCATCAGTCCTATCCTTGTATAAGGCTTTACAACATTCCTTCTTAGCCTTCACCTTTGTTTGTACCTCCTCATTCCACCACCAAGATTCCTTTTGGTGTGGGGCAAAGCCCTTGGACTCTCCTAATACCTCTTTTGCTACTTTTCGAATACAACTAGTCATGGAATCCCACATTTGGCTAGCTTCCCCCTCTCTATCCCACACACACTGGGTGATTACTTCCTCTTTGAAAATGACTTGTTTTTCTTCTTTTAGATTCCACCATCTAGTCCTTGGGCACTTCCAAGTCTTGTTCTTTTGTCTCACTCTTTTGATATGTACATCCATCACCAACAAGCGATGTTGATTAGCCACGCTCTCTCCTGGTATAACTTTGCAATCCTTACAAGTTATACGATCCCCTTTCTTCATTAGAAGAAAATCTATTTGTGTTTTTGATGACCCACTCTTGTAGGTGATCACATGTTCTTCTCTCTTCTTAAAGAAGGTGTTGGCTAAGAAAAGATCATATGTCATTGCAAAATCCAAGATAGCTTCCCCATCCTCGTTTCTCTCCCCAAAACCATGGCCACCATGAAAACCTCCATAGTTGCCTGTCTCCCTGCCCACGTGTCCATTTAAATCTCCTCCTATAAATAACTTCTCCGTCTGAGCAATTCCTTGCACCAAGTCTCCAAGGTCTTCCCAAAATTTCTCCTTCGAACTCGTATCCAACCCTACTTGAGGTGCGTACGCACTAATCACATTGATAAGTTCTTGTCCTATTACAATCTTGATTGCCATGATTCTATCTCCTACCCTCTTGACATCTACAACATCTTGTGTCAAGGTCTTGTCCACGATGATGCCAACACCGTTTCTCGTTCTATTTGTGCCCGAATACCAAAGCTTAAACCCTGAGTTTTCTAGATCCTTTGCCTTACTACCAACCCACTTAGTTTCTTGTAGGCACATAATATTTATCCTTCTCCTTACCATAACTTCCACTACTTCCATAGATTTTCCCGTTAAGGTTCCTATATTCCACGTTCCTAAACGCATTTTGCTCTCTTGAACTCTACCCTTCTGTCCTAGCTTCTTCACCCTCCCCCGTTTAATAGGATCAAAGTACTTCTTTTGTGTGTCCCGTGTAAAGTTGATAGGAGCATATGCTCCCAAACAACTTTGAGTGGAGTCGTTCGAAAAGAAGTTTCTATGGCCCCCTTGCTCATTTAACACTGCATCCGGGTGCCGATGGAGATACAGCGACCCTTGCTCACTTATCACTGTGCTCGGGCCACACAGCGCGCCACTTACGGGTGACGCCCTAGCTTTAGCGCGATTTTGTTCTGGATTCATTTTCATAAGGATTCGATGTGATCATGGAGTGCCGGCTGTCGACTACCTGACGCCCTCCCCCTCCTCCTTTATCCGGGCTTGGGACCGGCAATGCAAGAACTTCCTTAAAGTGCTTCAAATCAAATATATCAGAAAATTCACTGCACCCATCAAACGAAACACAGAAAATCAATTTCAGTCTCCTAAGCAAATATATTGCAACATAAGCTATTCATAAACCAACAACAACAAATCCTAACCATTCGTGGGGTCGGAATCGGATAATAAACCATTCTAAACAGGAAATATAATAATTTAGCATAATTCTATGAATCATGATACACAACAACACAAACCCATTGAATCCAAAAAAAGGCAGGTAATTTAGTGAGAAAAAATGTGAGTTGAGTTGCAACATTGTATACCTTTCATCTCCCCAGATGACATTAACTTGAAAAATAGGAACCACCAGAGCAGCTCCAAGAATCCTGGCAATAACGACAGCATCGACAATCTGATTCCTCTGCTGGTTCATCCCACCAGAAACCACAACAATCAGGTATTTAGTCCTGTCCTTCACTATCCCCTCACTAGCTCTCTTATACTCCGTCGTCAAATCCAAGCACGGCCGATACCCCAAACCATCCGGCTGCTTCCAAAACTCACTCCCATAAGCTTCCTCTCCGACCTTCCCACTGTTTGGCTCAACCCCCACCTCTGATTGCAAAACCCCACTCGAAATCAACGGCTGGGATTCGCTCAAAACTTCGACTGGGTGGCTGTTTTCACCGTTTGAAGCAAACCCCATGTGTGATTTTAGGTACCTATTGGAGACCAAGTCATGGAGCTGAGTTGTGGAACATGGGTATGGAGAGTACGGGACTAAACGGTCGAGATTGAATCCCAGCTTCAGCATCCCAATAATTCCAAAGAGGAGGAGGAAGAAAACCCAGAATTTTGGGGTCCTGTAGTTGCTGAGCCAGCTCAAGCAGCTGCTGCTTTTGCTCCTTGAAGATTTCTTGGGAGAACGAGGAGCGATTGCAGAGAAGAGGAAGACAGAGAGTTGATAATCTGAGAAGGGACTGAAATGTACGAAAGCTTCTTGGTGGTCTGTTGTTCTTCGACTTCGCCATTGATAGGCTGAGAAACTCTAATAACTCTCTCTTCTTCTTATTTGAAGAAAGAAAAGAAAAAGGTTGAGAATTTTTTATGGGTTTATTTATTTATGAGATTCCTTCACTCGCATTGACCACTCGGAGGCAGAGGGAGAGAGACAGAGGGATGGTGTGAAACAGGCGGCGGGAACACGGAAGTATGAGAAGAAGCGTCCGCGTTAACGTTTATATTCATGAAACAAGGGGTAGGAAAGGAAAGCTCGCAGCTTCTCTTTAAACGGAGAGACCTCAGCTGGTTTATTTATATACAATTGGCTAAGTGGGATGTGAACTATTAAATCCTGTCCCTAACTTTGTTTAATTAATTTGTTTTTTTAATTTTCTGACAGGACTCTATCTCTAAATACATTATACATGGTTTCTGATAAACCTTTCTTTTTTTGGCAAAAACACATACCAGTGATTATATACACACACAATATCATATCTGCGTTACTAGCTGCATCAACAATATCAACGATATCTTCCTAACAAATGACTTTATTTAGCACAATTTGTTGAGCAACCTATTTAGAAAGTAAAAACAACTATATTCACACGGAATTCGAACATAGAATTTCAAGATTCAAAAGTAAATAGTTATATATATATATATATGAGCTACAAACATCCTATTGTTTTATTATGAGATAGTTTAATAACCGTTTCGTTTTTAATTTTAATTTTTTTAAAGTAAAAAATTGATCGAAAACTAATTTTAGTTTTTTTTAGTTTTCACAAATATGAAAACTAATAATTGAAACAAAGTTTGAAAACTAAAAAAAAACTTCCAGTTTTCAAATGTAATTACAAAATAAATTTTAATTTATAAAAATAAAAACTGATATGATTATTACACGAATTTTGTAAGATTTTAAGGTAATGCTAGAGAGACCAAAATGTAAACCTAATGATGTGGTTGTTGATGACTAAATTATTAACTAAATATCAATTAACATACTTATTTTCTATTAGTAACATATCATTTAATATGCAAATTTGATTTTTCTAGTATTATCCTTTTATACGTGTTTAATGGTTGTATTTTTGTTTGGATACAAGGAGTCCAATATTAAACACATGGTTAATTGACCAAAAAAGAAACACATGGTTAATTAATGGTATAAGCCGAGCAACATTTTGGCATGGGTCAACAAAATTAAGTTTCAAGTTTATTTACCTAGGTTTTTTTTCAGCAAATATAATTATTTGGGAAGGAGTGAATTTAATTTTATAATAATATAATTTAAATTAATTTTTAACGAAAATCGAATTTAAAATTTTTTACTTATAAATAGAAGAATTTTAATAAATTGTAGGGAATTTTAACGAAAAGCACCTGGTACTGTTCACTTTATCAAAAAACCACATTTTTATACTAAAAAATTAATCCTGATACTATTCACTTTACCCTTTATTTTGTCCTTATCATTAAAACTCAAAGTTTTCAAGCTCTTTTCATTAGTTTTCTTTAAATTGTAATACTAAGGGGCAGTTTTAAATTTATTTTAAAAAGGGAGGGACAACTTACATCTCGAGGAGGTATGCGTGTCGTGTTGAAGTATAGCCCGCTGGCTAAATAAACAAGATGAAAGGTGCAGCCAGCAGAGAGAGAGAGGGTGAAAAGGGGCGGGGGGGGGGGGGGGGCACCACCATGTGACTCTCTTCCCAACAGCCTGGATTATTATTGGTCTCTATGCCTAATGTCCCTCCCAAATCAGACCAATAGGGAGCTATAGACCTATGACATACCCAACTCCCTCCCGAAGCTGCCCAACTGGCACTGCTCTGCTTTACCATGCTGGCATACTTTCCCACGTGGCAGATAGTGACTTCTCAATTCCCCTGCCACATGGGATTTTCCTTTTTCTGTTGTTGGGGTTTGATCATTTTCTGGGGCCCAAAAAATTACTTAATCCCAGGTTAAATGTAGAGTTGGATTTGGGACAAATAAAGAATGGATAATGGGATGTTTCTTTTAGCTGTAATTATGGATTAATTTTTTTGCCAAATTAACGTGCTAATCGAATTATCAACTATATCATACCGATTTTATACCAAATTTTTTATGTCAATCGGTAATGGTACGATATTATACCATATCAAAATTTTGTGGTACGGTTTGGTAATAGATATCATTACCACAGTATTACCGTATCGTATCAAAAATATAATATATAATTATAGAACACATATTTATAATATATAGATATATATATATTTATAATATTCCAATAATTTGAAAATAAAACCTACTTATATTAGCATTGTTGTTTGTGACTTGAATTTGAAATCAAACACAAAAGAGTTTCTAATTCTTTTACAAATAGCCAAAGATATCTTTGCAATCTCCACTTCTATCGTTGCTAGTGAAAATGCATTTAGCCTATGGAGGAAGGTTGTGGACCCTTTTAGGCCATCCTTGACTCCTAAAATGATAAAGGTACTAGTGTGTACTAATGATTGGCTTAGGGCGGATAAAGTAAATTTCAAGAAGGAATCAACGGAAGATATGCTTCAATTTAACAAGGAAATGGAAGAAGTGAAAACAAGTAAGATATACTTTAAACTTTTTAGTAAATTTGTTATTAAATGGTTTTCAACTTTAATTCTTCTTACTACTAATATGTTTTCTTTGTTTGTAAAGTAGGTTTGACACAAGCTCAATTTTCAACAAGTTCAATGCCACCTCCAAAAGCTTCGATATCTCAAGCTTGAAGAATTGATCAATGAATTTTACTTTTTGAAGTTTAGTTCCAATTTTCATTTCGTTTGAAACTTTAACTTCTATTTGGATTGTTAACTTCTATTTGTTTTGGTTCGTAACTTCTATTTGGAATGTAAACTTAATTTTCATCATGAATCTTGATGCATCATTTGAATTATTGTGTGTGTAAATTGTGAATGAAAAATAATAGATGAATTTAGGCTACAATGTATGAGATAAAGGTACCCCAAAAAAAGTTATGCCCTTGAATTGGGTTAAAAAAAAACCAAAACAGATTGTCCCAAAACAAAGTGGCAATTACCATTGTCATTCCATACCAACCGAACTATTTGGTAATACCGAACTTCGGTACACTGAAAGTTTGATACGGTAATGGTAATAGATTTTGCCAAATTGACAGTTTGGTACGGTAATTGGTATGAGAATTTTGGTACAGTAACCGTACCGAACCCACCCATAGCTATAATCGATTTATGAATTCAAACCTTATATCTCTATATACTAAAACCCAACCACGTGGTACTGTGGATGACCAGTGGGCGGACGGTTTTGCCCCTCCGTTTTTCCTCCGTTTGCCTTGCTGTTTCCCCCTCTATACAGTCAAATGGCTATTTTGCCCATTCGGTCCACGCGTCGATCATCGATCGACCCTCCATTTCAACCATACCTTCTCGATTTTTCTCTTGGTTTCCGCTACTCTCTCATATCTTTCTTCTGTTGTTCTCGAACCTGCCCTCTCTTCCACCGTTCTCGAACTCGCATTCTCTTGCTGTCACTTTTTGGTGTCTCACGGATACCGGTTCGCTGCGCACCTGTCAGACCATAGAAACCATTGTCGATCAAGCATCTATTTCGACTGCATCCTCTTAATTTTTGTCATGCTCTCGCTAATGGGCTCAATTTTGTCTGACTTCGTTTTGCTCCTCGCGTTGGTGTTCAGAAGATCCAGTTCTCAAGGTTCAGAATGAAAAAAACCCCTTTACAAATGGATTTCCTTGCTTTCATTGATTATTTTTGTGTTTATGCATGTTGGTTTTTTTTATTTTTTTTATTGTTTTATTAATTTTGGTTATGTTATTTGTGATTTTTGTTCTTCGTTTTACCTGGATTTTGAGGTTTCCTTTCTGTTGTTTTTAGGTTTCTTTCCCTTTGCTGAATTAGAATTGGCTAAATTTTGTTGATTTCTTTTTGTCTTTGTAGGAAATTTTAGCGTTGTTTTTCTGGCTGTTATATGATTGGGTGACAAATTGTGCTTTTCCAATTTTTTGGTTTTGCAGCATTTAACAAATAGGTAACTAGCTTTGAGATATAAGGAGAGAAACTAAGGCATACGAAGCATCTAGAAACGGAGGTGTCGTGGCTTGAAACCCAGAAACAGAAGCAATTGTGGTTGCATCACCCTTGAGACTGTGGGTGCCATCTGTGCACGCATCAAAGGGTTTATAAACAACCAGAGGAATATTGAAAACGGGTATCCGTCTGAGGTAGTGGTCAATATTTCCCAATTACTCTTCTTTGCTGTTTTGGGTTGACATTATCAATATGATTTGCTTTTAAATGTTTTTTTTTTTTCTATGAATTTAGTTTCGAATTTTGTGTTTGCATAGATATTTTGGAAAATATGTGCATTTGTAGATGTTGGGGAATCACAAGTGTTTTAGGTACTGAATTTTGTCAACTGTCTTTTAATTCGGATTCATGCTAGGATATTCATGCTTTGTAGAATTAATAAGTAGTAAAAGTGATTGATAAGCATTGAACCCAGCAAAAAACTTTGCTTTTGAACAAAATTGTGATAGCCCTTAAAAATACCTATTCGGAATAAATAGCTGTTTCATTAGGATATGTATACCTTCTTTGTTGTGTCATGCTATATTAAGTGTATTTCGTCAAAAATATGTTTTAATAAGCTTTGATTCCTAAAAACTTTTGTATTAAAATAACATGAGTATGTATGAGGGATCCTATGGTTAAGTTTGTGAATATTTACAGTGATGCTTTGTCATCCATTTTATCTGTATAAAAGTGTGATCTCTTCAGTCAGATCCAAACATATTAAAAAGGAAAGAACAAAGATGCATTCATACAACCATCTTATTCTACCGTTGTAGCATAAACTTGCACGTATTATATAGTTTGAACAGTGATAATGATGGAATTATTAGTATTTTTTAATAGTATAGGAATTTGTACTCAGCAGATCATTTTCTGCAAGACTGAAGATTAGTTTGTAATGGATATACAGATCTTTGAGAGGACACAAACGATTTGGCTGATTGCAAAGGATTCGTGCATGTAAAAACTGCGAAGGTATAATTTCTGTTTATATTACCTTGAATTAACGAAAAATGGAACTTATGTTCGTTAATTCGAGAAGATATGAACTGTTTGTCGTTGATTCAAGAGGACATCAGTTTCTTCCCTACTAATGGTTGCCCTATTTCTTTTACTTTTATGTCTGTCTTTTTTGTTAACAAATCGTTTGACCTCCTTTTTTTTACCACACTTATACATTATAGTAAAATGAAGTTTAAAAATTATAAGTTTTTTCAGGATGTGCAAAAACTATGAAAAATGTAAAATCATCAAAAAAGATTGTATTGAAATTCTTGGTGGAAGAAATTGTCTTTTGCTGTGTATATCACCAGTCTTTATGTTTTTAGCTATTTTGATAATGCTTCAGTTATGATTTTTAGCTTTAATAGGGTTTTTGTGCACTGAGTTGGATAAATGGTTGATGGGTTTGATTCCATATTTATTGGAAAATGAAAAACAGGGACAGAGGAGGAAAAGATTGCCTTTAGCAAAACTGGATGGGTGTTAGATTAGATTTGTTTGTCATTTTTGGAGGAAAACAAAGGAGTGAATAGAATTTAGGAAATTTTGTTGTTAGGTTAAAATTACTAATGGAAGAGAATCTTTTATTCAGCTAAATGATTGAAGAACTTAAAAGCAGAGTTATTTTTCTGCCTTTTGTAACGGTCAGAAGAGGTGGTGAAACATTGATTTTAATTGTAATTTTTCAGTTTTTGTGCTGTTAGTGGTTGAACCGTTGTGTTTTGTATGTGGATTGCTAGCATGCAAACATTTGTACACCCATGTAATTTTCTGAGTTATTTTCTGCTTTGTAGTGTATGTGTTCTGTTTGGTGAAATTGGTTATGGTTTTTACACAGGTGGTTGGTCCTAAGAGAATTATTTTGGTCCTAAGAGAATTATTCATGTTAAGCAAAGATAATTAGTTGGGATATAAAATCTGTGTTCTATTTGTTTTCACCTGATGTTTTCGATAATACTAACATTTAAAAGATATTTATGTTGTACGAAGCTCATTTTAGACAAAATAGTTAGATTTGTTAAAGCTGATCCAAGTTTTGTGGGCATGAAGCCTTTCACACCTATTAATTCTTTAGTTTAATGACTGTTTGCATCCTTAAAACTATTTTTTATGTGTGGTTGTCTTTTTCAGCAAATAATTAAATTCATATAAATTATGTTACCTTCCGCCTTATCAGTTTTGTTATGTTTGGTTCAGCTTCAATATAAAATGTGTTTGGCTGAGAGACTGTTGGCTAAACAGAAAAATTTTCATGGGTTTTATGAGGTGTTTAAATTTGAGATGACGGTGTGTTTCCTTTCAGGTCAGCTCATGGTTTTCAATTGTATATGCTTTCTGGAAAGATTTTAAACTTTTTTTGCAGTTTCTGGTGATAAATTTGATAAAGTGTGTTTCCTTGACTGAATGAAGTTTTGTTCTGGGCTGAGATTACAAGTGGAAAACAAATGGCTTTCGACCATTTAGGGTTTTATGAACTGACCTAAGGAGTAAAGCTAAATAGTTAAGTTCTCCTGCAATTTTTGTTTCTGGGTTCCTTCAAATTTATTAGTATTTTTGTATGAAATCTGCTCTTTTCGGTCCGCGGGCATTGTTGTTCCATGTTAAGCACCAAAGGAACGCAACTGAATTGTCTTCCATTTTAAAGGTATTATCAAAGATGTCCCATCCTTAAGCTTGGTTATCAAAGATGTCCCCTCCGGTTCATGAATCCCCATATGGAAGAGGACTTGGGCTGATGCCCCATCCAGCATTAGCGAGGACCTCCTCATAACCTCAGTTACATTCTATCTGCTTTAAATTTGTGATTTCAGTTTAAACCCTAACTGCTGCTTTTTCTGGCAAATTTACAGAGAATAGGCAAGCTCAATTTGGCCCAGATTCTGTCAAATTAGGCGGTAATTAGCGATTCGCTCCTAACCCTCCCTCCCGTATGTTATAGCAGTTTCAGATCGAAGCTCCATCCTCCTTGCTTCATTTGTAATACACACTGAGAAGGTATTGCAATCTCTTCTCTCTTTATCTATTTATATTGTTTATTCAAATGGTTTGGTGCTATGATTCCTTTGTTTGTGTATCATGGTATAGATTCTTGATTTATGGTAATTCATTTCCTTTGCTGTAAAGGGCAGCAAATGCTTTTAAACTTCTGCCAGATTCTGTCTGATGGGTGATGAGTCCATCAGGATCGGTCGTAACTTTCCCCAATGGAATGGGCTTACCAGTTATATTCGACTCGAAGCCTCGCAGGTGAGAGCATTTGAAAATTCTATATACTTATTTCTATAATTATATGTATTTTTTTTCCCAAATCTAGATACAGCTTCTTTTGCTGTCACACGTGATGCAGCTCTTAGGTCTTCACTACTGTCATTCCATATAATTAAATAACGTTAAACACTCCTACCTGTTAATTTTCTTATTTTTTTCAATTATTCTAGAAAAAATTTCAGACCAAAATTGTTCGCTTTTTTATACAACCTCATTACTTGCAGAATCTGGTTTGGTCAACCTTTAATGCCTTATCGTCGGAATAAGTTAAAGGTAAGGGTCACCAAATCATACTATTTTCATTGCTATTTATTTCCTTGCTAAACATGATGAAACAAATTCTCTTCATTTGCAGTCTTGCATTTAAATTTGGATGTCAGTTTATGGTAAATAATATACAATTTTCATTGTCTTCGATTCTACTGAGTTGCAGTTTTATCATCTATTTATAAAACCCATTTAGACTCACAATTTTTTTGTATGGTAAACCTTAAACTGAAGCATTATGTATATCCAAAATTGAACAAGAAACCTTAAGTTAAATTAGATGGACACACAATACTAGGGGTGATGTTACTAGCATTGTAACCATATCAGTAGTTGGTTTTATAAATAAAGTGAAATACAAGACTAACCCAACAGGTATCATAACATAATGTGAAACTAATTTTTTCTTTCGCTCGGTACTCAGGATATCATTCCTCACTTGGCCAAAAACAATAGATTATCCCTCATGATGTGCTTTCCATGTTTGAATATTTTGTTCATTCAATTTCAAGTGTTTTCTTTTTGTGTATAAGAATATCTTAGTAACTCATTGTTTTTTCTTTCTTCTAGGTGGTACAATAGTTCTATCTAATGATGGTTGCTATTTTTTAAAGGATGCTGTGGAATTTCAAGATTGAAAACCGCTGGCTTTCAATCTTTTTAAACAAGTTACCTTTGTAAGGTATCAAAACTATAATTTTTCTATAGCAAATAAAATTATTTCCTTCACTATGGTAATTTTGTTTAGATTAATTAATGTTACACTGATGCTAACTCAAGTTTATACACTGCTAGAAAATCAATTTGTAATCCCGCAGCAACGCGCGGGCATTACTAGCTAGTTTGAGTCTAAATATGAAGCCAATCATTTCCAATTTACAAGAGAGAAAATTTATATTTATTTTTTCGAAAATAAGATTTAAATTTGGTTTTCAATATGAAATTTGAGTTTAAGATGGACCCTATGCCAACGAGAAAGATATTATTCATCCAAAAAAAATAAGATATGAATTTTGAGCACAATAGTTTTCAATGCACATAGTCAAAACTCAAAATTTAAGTTCTAAAAATCCAATGTTTTCTTCTCTAATGCAAAGACTTAAATCTTAAAATTCAAAATATAAGAACATAGGTTTAAGAATACAAGTCCTTGCATGGAAGAAGAAAAAAAAAATTCACACTCACCACCTTTTTGAGACTCAAATATAAGAAAATAGGTTTAGGAATTGAGTCTTTGAATTGGAGATGGTCTTTTTACTTTTTTTTTTTTTTGGGGGGGGGGAGGAATTACACTTTACCATATCAGGTTTGAGGTATATTACAATCTCATACAACATCTGTTGATGCATAAAATCAGTGGGGACTTTGGTACAATAGAAAGTGTTAAGTTTGTGACGTTTGCTAGATTGCTCCGGTCACTGGTGTGGATAAGTATGTAAATGGATAAAGACAGGGAAGCAAACACAAGATGTATGTGGTTCACCCAGATTGGCTACGTCCACGGAGTAAAGGAGTTCTCATTAATGTGAAGGGTTTACACAAGTAAATAGGTTCAAGCTCTCCTTTAGTGAGTACTAGTGAATGATCTAGTACAAATGACATTAGGAAATATTGTGGGAGAATGATCTCCTTTTATAAAAGAGAGGTTCTAGCTTTGTTTTGACATTGACAAGTGTCGTGTTGTGATTGGTTTCTGATGTTAACACGTGTCGCGCTATGATTGGCTTCTGATGTCGACACGTGTCGCGCTGTGATTGGCCTTCTGGTTGGAGGGAAACTCTTATGGGTCCTTGACGGTATAACGTTGATCGGTGCTCGGTAGTTTCGGGATTGGTCAAGTATGGTACAAATAGTGCTCCCTTAAGTTCCCGAGTAAGGGAAGCTCCTCGGTTTGGGACTTGCAAGATCCAAGCCGCTGAGTAATCACGAAATTTCTAAGTACCGAAGTGTGGTATCGTTTTCACTTGCCTTATTTGTCTCATAGGTAGATGTCGCATCTTCTCTGGAAGTACTTTTCCTCCATCCAGGGGTGGTATCTTTAACCGGTGGAGATGCACAAGGTAATGTATCAATTTCACTTGAAGCTTACTTGTAGTTTCAGGCTTGATCAAGCGCGATACAAACCATGTAATAGGAGTCCCCCAAGTCGCCGAGCTAGGAGATATGCTGAAAGAGGTGACAGACAAGGTAAGCAATCAGAGTTCCAAGCAATCAATCCCATATCAGAAGTTTGATTTTGAGTTCCAGCTGATTGTTCTCGTTCTCCCTATCTTGCAGGCAGTAAGAAGGATAAAGAGAAGAAAAATGAGAAGAGATGATATGAACCGCACTAAACGATTTGGTTTTACGGTTTTAAAACGATTTCGGTTTTGAAACAGAACCGCAACATAGAAAATGGTTTGGTTTCGGTTTTGACTTTTGAAAACCGCACCGAAATCGAACCGCACCGTAAATATTAATAAACATTTAATTAAATGTCCATATTAGATTTCATGTTTTAATTGGTTGCTTGTTAGAATATATACACTTAGTATGGACTCAACCACATTAGAATATCATCATTCATCACTTTTTTCGATCATTAACTTGAAGGACCTTTGTTATTTTATACCATCATACACACACACACACATACATGTACAAGGGTGGACTAATCATGTTATCAAGAGTCGAACAATGATCTAATGAAGTCCACTCATTTGAAGCATGATATCACATATTCTAGTATGAAAGTTTCGCTCACATTTAATGAATTCAAAGTTATTCAACTTGTTTTATGTTATACCTTGTACGGGACACCCTTTTGTTGCACAAACCATATTTTAACATCACAACTGCATGCAACATGCTAATTGTTTACATAACAAATGTCTTTTTCCTATTGCTATTGGGAAATGTTTATTAATATGTTAAATTGCAAATTGTACATTTTTTCTTAAAAACCAAACCAAAACCGTTTGAAATCGCACCGAACCGAACCGAACGGTTTGGTTTCATTTCGTTTTTTGCTTCAAAACTGCACCGAACCAAACTGCAAAAAATTTCGATTTTGGTTTCGGTTTCACTCAAAACCGCATTGAACCAAACCGTGCCCACCCCTAGTTTCCTACAGACGGTGCCAAATGTTGATGCACAAAATCAGTGGGGACTTTGGTACAACAGAAAGTGTTAAGTTTGTGACATTTCCTAGATTGCTCCGGTCACTAGTATGGATAAGTATGTAAATGGATAGAGACATGGAAGCAAACACAAGATGTACGTGGTTCACCGAAATTGGCTATGTCCATGGAGTAAAGGAGTTCTAATCAATTGTGAAGGGTTTACACAAGTACATAGGTTCAAGCTCTCCTTTAGTGAGTACTAGTGAATGATTTAGTACAAATGACATTAGGAAATATTATGGGAAAATGATCTCCTTTTATAGAAGAAAGTTTCTAGCTTTGTTTTGACATTGACACGTGTCGTGTTGTTATTGGCTTCTGATGTTGACACGTGCCGCGCTATGATTGGCTTCTGATGTCGACACGTGTCGCGCTGTGATTGACCTCCTAGTTGGAGGGAAACTCTTCTGGGTCCTTGACGGTATAACGTTGACCGGTGCTTAGTAGTTTCGGGATTGATCAAGTATGGTACAAACAACATCTCCAAAACATTTCACTTTCATACCTCACGTACTATTTTATTTCAATATAATACATCCGTTATATTTTCCATCCATTGATCCGTTAAGAGCTGACGTGGCGGCCACATTTGTGCCACGTGGCAAAAAAATTAATTTTTTATTCATTTACAATATTATAATAATTTACCCTATTTAAATTTTAAAATAAAATAAAATAAAAAACCAAACAAACCCAGATTACCCATCTTCTCCCACCTATCCCGACCCCCCCTTACCTTCACCGAGCCCAAACCCCTCCACCTCTGATGCTCTTCACCGCCACCATGTCCAACCCTCTCCTCCTCACACTCCTCATCCACCTACTCGCTGCAACCGGGGCCCACTCCGACCACCCTCCCTTCTCTCTCCCCAGGACCCACTCTCTTCACCACTTGTTTGGGCCTAATCGGGATTCCCAAATCCGGTCACATAACCTTCACATCAAATCTGAAACAAACTCACTAACCCATAAACCAAATCAGAAAGAATCACAAAAAAAGAAAGAAAAAATTGCAAGTAAATGTAAAATAACGAGAGAGAGAGAGAGAGAGATCTCGGAGATAGCAAATTAGAGGGAGGCGAGGGGTTAAGTGGCGGCGGGGGAAGGGGGTTGAGGGAAGGGAAGGAGTTGGAAGCAAGGCTCTATAAATAGTTCAGACAGAAGGATTTGGGTTCCGGTTCGGTGTCGTCTTCGGCGGTAGGTTTTGGCCAGGGAATGGGAGATGAAGAGAGTGGAGGAGGGAGAATGTGGGTCGAGAAGGTGAAGAGGGATGAGTGGTCTGGGGGCTGCGATGGTGATGGGGAAGGGCTGCGGAGGTGATGGGAGGAGAGGGAGATGGGGGAAGGTTTATGGGTTTGTTTGCAGGGGTGGGGGTTTCAATTTGGTTTTTTTTTTTTAAAGGGTAAATTATTATAATATTTTAAATGAATAAAAAAATATTTTTTTGTCACGTGGCACACATTTGGCAGCCACGTGACACAAATGTGGCCGCCACGTCAGCTCTTAACGGATCAATGGATGAAAAATGTAACGGATGTATTATATTGAAATAAAATAGTATGTAAGGTATGAAAGTAAAATATTTTAAGATGTTGTATGAGATTGTAATAAACTTCAAACCTGATATGGTAAAGTGTAATTTACCCTCTCTTTTTTCTCTCTTCTTTTCTTTGTGATTAAGTTCTTTGCAAGTAATTTTTATTGTGAGTTCGATTCCTGTAGGGGACCAGATTGACTAAGGCTAATCCCCTTAAAGACGATTATTTTAGTGGTGCAAATTTAGTAGTTACAACCAATTATTAAGAATGAAACTATTAGCTAGTCCACATAGAATGGCTAGAGAGATCAAGAAAGATATATACAATATTGCCTTGTATAAATTTGTGTGAAGAAAGGACATTATTTCATATATAAATCAGTTCTTGATAAAACATTCCTCTTGTTAATGTTTGAAGAGGTTCAAAGTGAAAATCTCCCCTCCCTTGTTAATATAATAAAGTTAATATGACATATTTATATTTAACGGTGAGAGAATAAATTGGTTTTAAATCGTCATCAATAAAATTTTTCATTATGAAGAGAAATACCGCTATCTTTATGTTTAAAGTAATACAATTTGTTTCTTAAAAAAAATGGCCATAAAGACTTATGATTCAATTGGTTAAAAACATTAAGCCATGTGTTAAACATTTTAAGTTCGATATTCTCTTTATGGTTAAAGAACTTTTGTGAGTGGTACATGGATGAGTGATGTCGATTTACCTTACTTGTAATGACAACAAGGATCTATAATTGCATGTACATTCTTAACCACTACTCAACACACACTCATTCATCATAATTGGGTAATCCATGATAATTGTAAAATGAATGAGTGGGGGATTTTGAAAGGGACAAGTCCATTCAAGGTGATTAATCAAGATACATCCAAATATAAGGCTCGTTTAGATGTGCTTTTAAAACGACTGAAAGCGCTTTTGGTGAAAATATTTTTGAAACCAATCCTTAGTAAAAATGCAAGTAAATCTCGGAAAATCACTCAAAGTGTTTTTGGAACCCAAAAATATTTTCTCTAAAATCACTTTCAACCATTTTAAAAGCATATCCAAACGAGCTCATATTGTCCTCCCTCAAACCCCCCAAACCCAAAAAATAAAAGTGAAAAGCTCTTCAAATCAAACGTACAATACAATCATGTTTTCTTGTTCATAAAGTAATTAACCTTATTATCTTATTGATCAATTCACAGAAATGATCAGTTAATTATGAGTGGGTGATTGGTGATTAAACAACCAAAGTGGAAAAGTACCAAACTGAAATCTCAAGCCATGACATGGACAAGTTGGAGGATTAGGAATTATGGAGTGGGGCCCACTCAGACTGTAGCACTAAATGACGACTCACGCTATTCTCGACCTTTGGTCAAAACTGAAAAACCTACATACCCTCCTTGGAGGCTCCAGCTGTGCCTCTCTCATGTTGGACGTCTGTGTGGCCAATCGCCTTAAACATCTTATTCGCATGTCTTTTTCTCGTACCAGAGTGTCACTATCTCCCTTTCAAGGTTCCAAATTTCCAATGATGGCTTCTCTCCACATTCATTCCAGTCACCACACTCTTATCATATACTCTTCAAACTCACATAAAGTCTCTACTCGATATAATCTCTTTCGAGAGATTGAAGATTCACAGCTTCTTATTCATACCATTCAAAATAGATGCATTATTGAAGATATTCGTTAGGTCATTTTTTTTCTTTTGTCCACATTCACGCCAGTCACCACACTCTTATCATATACTCTTCTAACTCACATAAAGTCTCTACTCAATATAATCTCTTTCGATAGATTGAAGATTCAAAGCTTCTTATTCATACCATTCAAAATAGATGCATTATTGAAGGCTATTATTGAAGATATTCGTTAGGTCATTTTTTTTCTTTTGTCCACATATTTCAGGGAGTCATATTCATAGAGAAGACAAACTTTATAGTTGATGTTATTACTAGTTTAGCACACTCGCCTAAAAACACCAATATCTAGAACAGGTCACAACCTTTGACAACTCTTCTTGTGTTCATGTTTGATTGTCTAGGTCCTAGTTGCACTCGAGGTTTATTTATCTAATGTGATCCACTTTCTTTTTCTTATATTTGAATGTAGAAAATTCTGGTGAAGGAAAAAATGGCGCACATGCCAATAACAATTAAAAAGAACAAAAAAGATTTCGAAACTATTACATTAATTTGAATGATGGAGAGTTTTGAACATTACTTACATATTAAGTTTTTTACAGTACATCATATATGCACTTTACGTGCGAGAGTGTGTTTCGAAGTGCGAGTATGTGAGTTCATCATTATAAATTTATACAAGTGCAAATCCATTGGCCATAAGGTTACAATCATGCTCAAGTTATCTCATAAGCCATAATTTATAAGAACACTGTAACTTCTTATACAAGTGCAAATCCAATGCACTAATTAATGTCAACTGAAACGCCAATGCACTAATGCCAACTGAAACGCCATATATCTCATATGCCAATTTTTATTTATTTATTTTTATATTTTAAGGGGAGGGGGAGAGTTCAAAACTATTGCAATAATTAAGGAGAGGGGAGAGTTTGAAATCATGGTGCATGAGTAGAAACTCAATACTACATCCACTAGAATATTGGACCACAAAGCAGATATCTCATATCTCATCATTTGTGACACATTTCTCACCAAGTATGATTGCATATACCAAATATGCCAATAGACTTTAGTGGACCTCGCTTAAGTTTGTATTGTTTCAATATTGAATGATGCATTCAAAATTTTTAATTTATGAATAATTTTCAACTAGAAGAAGTTGTTTTCACTTAAATATAGGTCTTAGGTTCAATGTATAATAATTTTGTATTAATACCTTGTGAAATACTAAGGTAGTGACATAGCTTTATTATCGAAGAATTATCTCGTTGTGATATAGAATAAATGTAAATACGTGGAAGCATATGATTGAATTGACATTCTTTTACAATAATACAACAGTAAAATGCAAGGTATGAAGAGGAAATGCTCTTAGGATTCGCCTTTGCCCTTGCATATATATTGTAGTGATGAATCGTGTCATGATTCATGACCAGCTAGCTGCTATAGAATAACTTGTCAGCCGTCCCATTGGTGCCTGTGGTCTAGGTAGTTGAGTCATATATTCTTCAGTCATACACGTCAAGCCAACCAACTACGATTTCATCATGCATGTAAGCTGCAGCCTGCAGGAGCTGAGATGTGGTGGATAGATGAAAAATGCTATAGATTCATCAGGACACTAACAAACCTCCACTTGCGAAGCACTTAATTATATATGATGCATTTGCATGTGTTTTATTGATCTACTTTAATGTGAAGTGGAGAATTTTAATTTTTAGAGCTCTTTGTTGCGGCATACCAAATACATTTCTTTTTTTCTTTTTCTTACTTTTTTCGCAACACACTCTTTGTTTTTATTTTATTTTATTTTTTTGTCTAAAAACAGTCTTTATTTCATTCATGGTTGTGGTTGGTAAAACATGAGCATCGATCCATAGTTTCTGACCCACCTTTTATTTTCATAATTTTTCTTGGTCAATTTGACATATTCTCTAGCTCTCGCATGCCAAATGAGGCCAATTCCCTTATCATTTTATAAAATTATTAAGTTATGAAAAAGATATGTGTGACAAAAATAAATTGTGAATTTAAATGACCTGAAACTCAGTGTATATATATAAAGGTGAAGTGCCGATTTAGTCACTGAACTATCACCTTAGTGAAAATAAGTCCCTAATCATTAAAAATTACTAATTTCATCCCTACTATTATATCAAAGCTATTTTATCCAATTTTTCGTCAACCTAAGACACTTTATACACTTTAGGGTGTAATACCGTCATTTTCTTGCCTATAAACCATTAACATTTCATATAGGTTGCGAATCTAATATCTAATTTACCCTTCAAAGTTAACTCCATACACTATTTTCTTTATGAAAAGATATCAATCTACCCCCTAATATGTATCATATGCATGTAACGTGACTTAAATTGATGGAAAATTGAATATAGTAGCTTCGAATATAATACTAAGGATGAAACTAACAGATTTTTTTAATTCAATGACTGATTAAGGATGTAACTAACAGATTTTTTTAATTCAATGACTGATTTTTTTTGGAAAAAAAAAAGTTTTGGATTTAATTTTCACTTAGGTGATAATTCAATGACTAAATTGACAATTAACCCTATATATTATGTTAGGATTATCTCAATTTCGTGAGACTTGCCAGAATTTATTAATAAGATTTCGACGTGGTCGTTTAATAGGCATACACACACCGATATAAAACAAGTAGTTTTCACTTTGATTAGAGTATTCCATCTCCGTCTCGACAAAGATAAAAACAGAAAGACTTTTCTATATGTGCAAACTCCAAATGTATGCTTCACTATAAACAATTAAAGATGCAAGATGGTGACAAATACATGTCTGAATTAAAATAATATATGGTAGTTTAAATGTAAGGATCATAGCATTATTTAAGTTTATTGTATATTGTGAGATATGCAAGCATGTTCAATATTGTAATCTTTAGCATAAATAATATCTTATACTAAAGAGACTGATTCTGCTTAATTAATCTGGACACATTCTAGTCTCTTCTTATTGATTGGACGTAGAGAATAGTCGTCATATAATTCCATTCAAAGGAATAAAAAATTATGCATTAGGATTTAGTAGTATTTCTTTTATTGATGACAAATTCGATATTTAATTACGATGTCATATTGTGTGGCTTGTTCCAAATCGTCCGCTACAATATCATTCCAAATCTCCCACCTTCAATATCATTGTAGGAAAAAAAGAACAAAGAATATTATATCTATCAAAAACATATTTTTGTATCACTATTTTTATTTCTTTTCTCCTATATATACGATCATTAATTTTTCTTCTTTTTGTTCTACCATATGTTGCTGGTTATTTGACCTATATCATAAATAATATAAGAATCAAGTTGTAATTGTCATTGCTTAACAACTCTAATTATATGTCCTAACCATTTTAGTTTCTATAAATAATTAAGATATCATTTGGGTGGTTATAACTAAAAGTACTATCTGTACAACCAACCCTACCTAGCTTAACTAATTTATATGAATTATCGTCTCCAAAGTGAGAGACTGAGAGACTCAGAGTAGGTGCAAAAGTCATCGCTTCCTAATAGCTGGTTGTCTCCGTGTGCTAATTAATTTGTGTCTCTGGCTTTCCTTCTGCATCTTGCCAAAGATTTAACACACTACTACTTGTTGGTTCAACAATAATATAACTTAAGCAACTAACTGATATCCACAATGGCAGATGCACATTGAAACCAAAGTAATCTCAGAAATTTGAAAAATATACATGTGAAGGTCTTCCAATGACTCTTCAAATGTTTAGCAATCCAATCGTCATTATCTTTCTGATGGAGTAGTACTCACCTAATTAATTATTAAAACAAAATTAATTTTATTATATTAACCAAATATGGGGGTTGTTGAGTGGTTAAGCTCATATACGAATGAGAAGTTGAACAACCAGGCTTTTAAATAAAAGGAAAATAAGAGTAGAGAAGATGTGCATAATAATAATAATAATTATTATTAGTTCTTGAAAATTACATTTCTTAGAAGTAGTTAAGGAAATTGGCAAGTGGAGCTGCCCCACCTTGCCATGGGAAAAAAACAGGTAAAAACCTGTACCCATTAACGCTACAAATTCAACTGTAATCTTTACATACGATTTCATCGCTGAACAAATATGACAAATTCTTTCTTGGAGACGAAGGTATCATAATGTTGACTTAAATGGCAGTTGCAAATCAAGCATTAGTCGTAGGTCGCCCTTCCCCCACCCCACCGTTATTGGGATCCCACCCGGCCATAAATTTTACACCAGTGTAACATTGTCCCTCAGACATCCACAGGTTCAAGTTCAACACTAGGTGATCAAGGCAAGTGACTTTTCATGTGCTTATAAAGCGGCATGCTATTCTTCATATTGGCAATAAATTTTATGGTGAAACCTCAATTTCTTTAAGCTCGGCTTCAAATATTTCTTAGACATCTCGAATGTGGAACAATAGTATTGATTATTGGGTCCACAAATTCCTCATATGCACCACTATTAAATGGCAAACCAACTCGCCTCCTTTCCCGGCTTTTTTCCCCAACCTCTCGAAAAGAAAATTTGTGATTTTTTGCCTCCTCTTGAATAATAGATAGCCTTCGGGCTTTTAATTAGAAAAACAGAAGAAAAAAAAAATTATAATTTTGGTAGCCCCATTTGTATACGAGAAGAAAAAGAATGTGTGGTTATCAATTCTCATATGTTTTGACAGACACATAACTTGCAGTGAAATGTGGTACCAAGTTATTTCAAAATAATAGTTTGGCACTTTTTCATACATGTGCAAAGCTTGTGAACTAACCATGTTATCCCCCATCCCAATCTTTCATTGCTCATCAAATATATATTACACTATTTGAAGTGTAAATTTAGCAGACAAGGCAGGGGAAGTGGGGGACAGTGTTCTTGTTTGTATCAAATTATCAATACGAAAGTGTGTGCCAAACCTTGAAGTTAGCCTAAATGATCACGAGAGATGGATAAGGTAAGTTAGATTTAGTATAAGTTCAGGATTTAATTCATGCTTATATATGTAATTGCATAAAAGAAGAAAAAAAACATAAAAACAAAGTGTTTGAAGAATGATTTGACAAATTAAAGAGGATAAGATACAGATGTAAATGAGTGCTAACAAGAAACCAAACCAAAGCAAACAGAGATTGCTTTGAATTGAGTAGCTAGAGGAAACAAGGCAAATGCCAAAAGGCTGATCGATCGACCCATGTTTCTTACATGTGAGTCTTGTCCCCCCCATGTTCATTTATTTCATGTTCGCTTCTAGTGGCTATAATTTCTCATTCCCCCCCCCCCCATGTTCATTTATTTCATGTTCGCTTCTAGTGGCTATAATTTCTCATCCCATTTTGTTTGGCTCTTGGACACTTTTTTCGTTGCATGATAAATTTTTGTCCCTCAAAGATGTAGCAACTTTTAATTATTTGATGTACTACCTTTGGTTCTAACTAACTTCTAAACCCATACACCACGAAAATTCATCCCTTCTCCTTCATCATGGAAGGGACTTTGATCTCCTAAAGATAATTATAGTGCATGAGAACGTAAAAATTTACTTAAGCATAAAAAGTTACAAATTCAAAACTTAATGAAGGATCAATAGTTTGCCTAAATTACGAATGAATAAGCTAAATGAGTGAAACCCCATCTGGTTGTCACGACTCTAGAGTTTTGAAGGTCGGTAGGGTTGTCACCCTTCAACTTTTGCTCTAGAATTTGGGGGACAACAATGCTATTGACCCTGAACTTTTTTTCCCTAGGTTTTGGGCTTTAATTATATTTTTGAGGGCTAAAATTGTGCCTAGAGCTTTTATTAGCCCTCCATGGTTAGAGATGACCTTAATCCTACGATCGAATAATATTTTTCTTTACTTGTAAATGTGAGGTTTTGCGTAAGAATCTAATGGTGGCAAGTTTGATACTAATATTTCTCCACCCCTTAGTGTAGATATATCATTGTATAAAAAATTATTAAATAATGTAAGTGCCTTTTAGATAGATGTTGTATTTTCTACGAGATAGAGGGGGGAAAAAGGAGATTTCATATGTTAGCCTAGCTGGGCCTTATTTGTAGGCAACTTAGACTAGCAATATGGCCAATTGAATCGATCGGTTTCCATTTTTGGTAATAGTAGGGGTGGAATCCCAAACCTCACTACTAAGTAGAAATCAACCTGTACTAGACCTAACAAAGAAGCAGCTTTATCATCAAATGCTTGTCGACCTTTATATACTGGTTGAGTTTCGATCGGGTAAGCAAGGAGCCTGTACAGGTCAAAAGATCCTGCACGATTGACCAATTTTAGCGCAAGTATGGGTGGTTCCTTCGTATATGATTTGCTATAAAGGCAACACAACGATATAGTTGCCTCTTGGTTATTGAATTCCTTGAATCAGGAGCTTGTTGTATTGCTATACACTAGTTGAAGTTTGGGCTGATCTAAAGGGCTGGTTTTCACGAGGTAATAGTTGACGAATATTTGATATTCAACGTGTGATCAACTATTAAACATATCAATAAATATTCTTGTAACACCGATGTTTTCCTAACCAAGAAGAAAAAAGTTGAATATAAACAGGAGCAGCAATCAGTTTCTTAAATAGTACACGACTCAAGAACAAGTGATACAGTTTCTGATGGGTCTCGATGCTATATGCTACCAGACCTTATTGATGCAAGAAGAGAAAAAACATAATATTCTGTCACGTAGATGGAGGGAGTTTGAGTTATTGAAATACTCTTATAACCTTATTCCACACTCTTGCACCATCAATCATTTGAGGAGGAACATCTTAAACCAATATGCAGAGTGCTTGAGGTACCTTTTCATTTTATTTTTGTAGTCAATATATGTGAACCCAAATCGAACAGTGTAGCCTGAGTCCCATTCATACACATCCAGAAGTGCCCATGCAAAGTATCCCTTCACCTTAACGCCCTCCCTGCACACGTATTGAATTAAACTTCAACTCCGTATCAAAATTTGAATTGACTTGCAATGTGTATATTATATGTGTGTTTTGCTTTTTGATTAGTTAAATGTAGTTGACACCATATCCGTAAATCCTTTGTACTGACTTGATGGCTTTCGAAAGATATTGAAGATGTTGATAATGGTATCTAATCCTGGTACTATCCTTGAGGGCAGTCTTGATAGGCAGGGAGCTATTATTTGCCTCGCCAACACCTACAAAACATCAAGGTTTAACATTTCAAATTCATAGAATATATATAGCATCAATTATGCGAAATAATTAATTTGTATACAATACCATTTTCGGTAATGTAAATCTCCGGGTTGTTGTAATTTTCCTTTATATGCAGCATAAGCTCTCGAATTCCCTTTGGGTAGATGTACAGCCAGCTCAAAGCAGTCTGCAAAAACCAAAGCAGGCTCAAATGTGTGTGTGTGTGTGTGTGTGTGTGAGAGAGAGAGAGAGAGAGAGAGAGAGAGTACCGGTGTGCCCAAAGGAACCCCATTTTTCTCCGCTACATGTGCATGGCAGAAGAGCAAATTAGCAGAAGAGACGCACACATTTGAGTTATATATAAATATGTATATATACATATATATATGTCAAATTTTGTATAAAGTAAATGAGGATGGATTAATATTAATATATATGAGTTGAGCATGCATATAGCTTAAGCACTACTTACTAGAGAGAGAAGTATTCATATCTCCAAAGAAACTTTGGTTAACAGTTGTAACAGTGGAGAGTGAGGAAGCATCTGCATAAGTACTCGTGTAATAATTGACACCAAGGAAATCCAGGGATCCTTCAAGAAGCTTTGATTCTGCTTTGCTGAATTTAGGCAACCGATTTCCCACCGCAGACCTCATAGTTTTGGGATACTCACCGAATGTAACAGGACGCGCAAACCTACGTAAAAATTCTTTTTAGTTTTTTTATAATTCAAATGCAACGATGCTAGCTACCTAACTAATTTAAATTAATTTTGATTGGAGATTTAGAAATTTGGTTAATTGCTCACCAGCCGAAAATAAAATCAAGAGACTTAGAGGCCGCCCTCTTACTTGCAGCTGTTTCAGATTTTGCTACATACCAGAATGTCACAACCGTAATCCCAATTTGTCCTTTCTGAGAGGCCTGCATATATATAACTCAAGTTTAAAGCAACTTTAAAGTGTCATACTTTTTCTTTCGACAGTTTTTTTTTTTTTTTTTAACAAATGATATAATCTATATTAAGGGGTAAGGGAGTAGGCTAATTCTCATAATGAGCTAGTAATAATATGGTTCAAATTCGCTTTTAGCGAGAATCGAACTTAAGACCTCTCACCTATAAATGAAAAGAAAATATTTTTTGGGAAGTATAATTAAGGAGCCTAGTGTTTTGCTATGATAAGATCATTCCCAAGTTTCTGTTGGAGACACAAAAATGAGAAATAGCCAAGAGTGAAAATGGTGACCTATGAGAAAAACAAAGAGATGCGGATGAGAGACGCGAGGACGAAATGAACAAACACCACCTATCTATCAAACGAAATGGGCCACAGACCCTTTTCTTTTTCTTTTCTCTAAAAAATCACTTTTCGTTCAGTACCATTTAAGATACACTATGATAGCTCACAATTACGTTTTAAGACTAAATAATTATGATAAAGTTTAGGTAGAGCCAGCATGGGGTCATTGGTTATCCTTGACCTCAATATTAAAAACCCCATATATATTTGTTTGTATATTGTATGACCCCTGTAAATAGTTAAGGCAAACTAAATTACAACCTCCTCTTCCTGCTTATTCCATTTTCTTCTATCATATTTGTCTTCCTTTTATCTCTTCTTGTATGAAATAGTTTAGTTGAAAAGGCTTGACAGTCTTCAACATTACTCCACAGTGTCCTGCATCCACCTTCAACAAGCCTCTACAAGTAATTGTAGTTGTCGACATATGTTGGCATAAATTTTCGGCATACGTTGATAGGAATTGACAGGTGTCTACTAGGTGCTCAATGAAATGCCCAATGAAGCTTTTTGATTAATATTATGACCCCATTATTTGAAAATTTTGGCTACGCCACTGGTCTAAGTTAATGACAAAGAATGACGTGATTATTACTACAATAAGGTTGCATACATTGTGGACATTTTATTACATTGTCAAGGTAGGTTTTTGTACTTCAACGTGGTTGAATTACGAAATTAAAGTTTATTATTATACCAATGATGTACTATTACAGTATAGACATATATTCTTACTAGAGATTAATGTTATGAACTTACACAAGATTTTCAACATGATATCAACCTACAATTAAGGTAAGGATACACCATGATCGTTCAAATTTACATTCCAAGATCACATAATTTATCTTAACATTATATTTAATTAGACAAAATGACGTTGGTATTATATTATACCAAGGTTTCCCTTTACGGTGTACGTTAGGTTACTTCAAATTTACACTCCAAGTTAGGTTACATAATTATCTTCACGTTATATTTAATTACACCAAATGACGTTGGTATTACTATACTAAGGTTGCACTTTATGGTGTGAATGTTAGATTACATTGTTAAGAACTTAAGATAGTACATTATAGTTGGACGTTATTGCATTATAGTTTAATGTTCAAATTAAATGGTACCGAATACTTTATTAAGGTACCGTAGACGGACCCTTTTTAAATAAAAACTATGGAATATTTCATATGAAATAGCCGTGAAATAATGTAGCCATGCACTATTTTAAAACAAATAAAAACATGATAGTGAAATGAGGCACATTTACTTAATGTACCAACCTGATACTTGTGCCTGTATATCTTCACAGCGTGTGCATGAGCAAGTAGTAGATGATGACCAACAATGTAAGGCTCAGTGGCAGAGTTACCAGCAGTGCAATTTCCGACATAGTTTGAACATCGACCGGGTGCATAAGTACCGCCATTGTATCCATCAACACAATATGTAACAGGTTCGTTCAATGTCATCCAATGCTTAACTCGATCCCCAAATGTTTTGAAACCAAAATTGGCATAATCTTGAAAATCATTCCTGTTAATGATCAAATGATCCATAATCTCATTTACAACTTTATCATCAGGGTAGATAAAAATCTGGTTAATTATTTGTATCCTTCAGTTCAATATACTTACACAATCTTAGGGCTTAAAAATCCACCGTACTCATCTTCAAGTGCTTGTGGTGTATCCCAATGGAAAAGGGTTACAAAAGGCACAATTCCTGTTTACATGGGAGAGCAGGGATAAGCCAAAGATCTTGGGAGGACTGATTTATCGCACTGAATTAATGAACAAATAAAAGGGAGGCATTAATTTTGACGAAGAATACTGGATATATACCATTGGATAAGAGCTCATCTATCAGATTGTTGTAGAAGTTGACTCCTTCTTGGTTCACTCCACCTTTAACTGTACCCTCTGTGACAAAAAAATAACTAAAGTTGTTAAGTTAAAAGGTTTCGAACCTTGAAACTAGTTTACTTAAATTCATTATCCAATTACGACTCAGAAAAAAAATATATATATTGTAGAATAATTGGGAACTGGCTGTGATGTTGACTAGCACTTTCTATTTTCAAAAGAATGACCAATACATGGTGGAGATTGGTTTTTGATTGAATGACGGAGATTGGTTTTTGATTGAATGACGGATATTGGTCTAGTTGATGAAAGTTATTAGAAGAGTATGTTAGAAGGTTATACAGTTAATTATTTTGTAGGCTTGAGAACTTTGTTGTTCACTATTTTGTGAGTATAAATTGTAAGCTCTCCCTCTCATTTTCCGTAGTTTGTTCAACTCATAAATATCAATACAAGCTTTCATTTCTTTCTAAATCTTAATCTTTATCTTCTCTGTTTCACTGTAATTAATATGCATAGTTTCATAACTTTTTCAATGTAGTTAATAATTTAGTCAAATTTTGAGCAGTATAATGGAAATCCATAGATGCATCTATAATCTTACTAGGTAGTATTCTTGACCATGAGAAAGAAAATCTGAAGGAGTCCAAGCCGATCTTTTTTATCAATTTTATGTCCTCCTGCGTGTGACGATATAGCATTCAATTAATCCAAACATAATTAATTTCTTTTTCAGGTAGGTAAAGTATAACTAACAGTCAAACATATAATATATATATATATATATATATATATATATACACGAGTGATGGAGCAAACCTTATAGTGATTGTAAAAATCATTGGCTACATTCCCATTGCTACCATCCGAAATTTTTTCTGCCATGAAAAATTCTCTCTTATAATTAAGACAACGATTTTTTATCATTTGCGATAAAAAATCCACTAAATAATGTTAAAAGTACACGTTTACCCAATACCGAATCGCATCCGGACTCAAAAGAACTGAGCTCACCCATCAAATAATCCAGATCATTGATCCAACGGCTACAAACAGAAGATTATCTAAAAATTATAATAATTGTAACCGTTAGATCAAATTTCAATGGCCCGGATCATTTGATGATTGGACTCAATTTCTTTGGGTCCGGAGGGGATCCGGTTCCCGTTTACCCCGCATATGTTATAAAATACATATAGCCCTTTCTTCGTTTCCTTAACAAACTACCAAGCATGTATGATATGAATTAAGCTCAGAGTATTAATACGCTTTCTACTTCCAATTACAAGAGAGAGAGAGAGAGAGAGAGAGAGAGAGAGAGAGAGAGACCTGGATGTTCCCTAGTGAAGGTATCCCATATACTTGGTCCCCTTCCATGAACAAGAGCTGCTCCTTCAGACTATGCATGGAAGAAAGTATTTAAAAGAGATCACATATATAATTACATGTAGTGCTAGCTTTGCTCTCAATATGTCTGAAAGTAAATGTACTCACCTGATAAGCAGCTAAACCGGCTCCAAAGATGAACCCAGGTGGGAAGCTAGTTCGATTAAATGGCATCGAATAATGACTCGGTTCAACTTCCACAGCAGCACTTGCTAACAAAGCAAAAAGTACGAGGATGAAGCAAAAAAGAAGACGTCCTCCTTTACTACCCAACATGTTTCTACAACTGGTTCTCCTCTGCCGCTCAAGTACATTGAACATTTCGGAATACTACCTTCAACCTCTCAAGTCTTATCATATCCCAGAGCGGAACAGGATCCTTCTATCAAGATCCTCCGGATGCATTAATCCCGTCCGTTCAACCGCGAATCGGACGGTCAAAAGACAATCACCCGTGTGCTGACAGCAACAGAAGCTGCGATGGCAGCAGTGGCCTCGGATCCTCCGCCTCCAGAGGTTGGGCTGGTTGAGATGAGGGTGGATGTCGGAGAAGACGACGGCCCGGGATCGAAGCAACGGCCTGGAAAAAGGCGTAGCAAAATCGGCTAGAAAAAAAGAAGAACAAATGAAGAAAAAAATTTGAAGAAGCAGCAGAATTGCAGAGAAGAAAGAAGAAGAACTGAAGAGGAAGAAGCTGCAGCAGCAGAACCGCATAAAAAAAAAAGAAGAAGAAAGGTGTTGGGGAAGGATCCGGAGAATCCGGATAACAGGGATTCGGAGAGGATCCAATCCCAGAGCCAAAGGATAACTGCTGACAGGTCCCACTCCTACGTTATAAAAAGCAGTGCATGTTTCTCACATGTATATAAGAAAAATTGGAAAAGTAATTATATTTTAGACCTCATAGAATTATAACATTTTAATTTTATGATAATTCTAATCAAAATTTAATGTAAAAGTACTAATATATTCTTAATGACAAAAAATTCCTCTTTGCCCTTAACCATGAAAAAACAACAATTAGTTGAGATCTTGAAGTATAAAAGAGGTAGCCTCTTGAATACTACTGAGTGCCCCTACTCTCAACCCGCCCATTTCTTACACTCTTTTTATTTTCTATATATATATAATCTCAGTTTACTACCTTAAAGTTTCATAGTTTTCAACATTTAATACATGAAGTTTTTTTCATCCCAAAGTGGTACATAAAGTTATAATTTTGGGACACTTTCATACATCCGTTAAGGTTGCTGTTAAATTTTTCGTTCACTGATGACATGACATTCGCGTGGACAATAATTGGGCGCCAAGTGGATATTAAAACAATTAATAAAATAATAAAAACAAAAAAAATTTGAAAAAAAACTTTTGGGTCTTCTCCTTCACCCCTTCCGACCCTTATCCCTTCTCTCCTCTGCATCCACCATTCCCCCTCCCTCTTTGACACACACACACACACACACACACTCTCTTTCACACACACTCTCTCTATCCCTCTCTCCCACATCATCCAAGCACGAATTGACCACACACACACACACACACTCTCTCTCTCCCTCCCACATCATCCAAGCACATATTGACCACACACACACACACACACTCTCTCTCTCTCTTTCTCTCTCCCTCCCACATCATCCAAGCACGGATTGACGGCTAGTTAGCCAATCGACGGCCTTGTTGGGTCCATCATAGCCTAACTGGTCCTGGACGTCGTAGAATTGAATGGCGGTGTAAACGGCGAGCCGGACGCTGCGGTCCCTCGGGCCTTTCGCCATGCAGACCTTACTATGCATGTCTTTCCGGGCCGTCGCCTGAACAATGTGGCTGCCTTGTACCACCTTCACAATGTTAGTGCTGACTACTCATCCGCCCGACGACAGCGGCTGTATCCCCTAAAGTTGAATCCTCTATTTTTGAGAATCCCTTATTTTTTTATCTTGCATATTCAATGCTTTGTTCCCCCAAAGTTGAAGAAGAAGAAGAATTGAAACTACGTTTCTTTGGAGCTTACTGCTGGGTTTGTTGTTGTTCTTGTAGCTGCAACTGTTGGGTTTCTCCAAAGAAATGATGGTGTTGGGTTTGTGGGTCTTGCTAGAAACACGGAAAGTTGAAGGCTTGGTGGTGATTATGTTGGGTTTCTTCTTCTTCTTGGACAAGATGGGTAAAATTGAGAATTGGGTTTTGGTGGGGATAATGGTGATGGTGATTCCTTGGAGGATCCAGGGTCAAAGAGTCACGTGGGAGGGGGGAAAGAGAGAAATGGAGTGGGTGGAGTCAAAGAGGGAGGGGGAAGGGTGGGTGCAGATGAGAGAAGGGATGGGGTGAGAGAGAAGGGAATAGGATTCACTCATCTCTTTTTTTTCCTCCCCTTCCCTCTCTTCCTATTTGAACTGTTACGGTTAAACCACGTAAACATCTTATATTAATCTTTTTATAGAAAGTGAAAGACAAAATAGAGAATGTGAGAGGAGGGGATGGAAGGGGATGGAAAGAAAAGGGGTGAGAATCCTAGTCCAAGGGAGAAGACCCAAAAGTTTTTTTTTTTAATTTTTTAATACCCAAAAGTTTGCTGTTGTTCTTGTAGCTGCAACTGTTGGGTTTCTCCAAAGAAATGATGGTGTTGGGTTTGTGGGTCTTGCTAGAAACACGGAAAGTTGAAGGCTTGGTGGTGATTTTGCTGGGTTTCTTCTTCTTCTTGGACAAGATAGGTAAAATTGAGAATTGGGTTTTGGTGGGGATAATGGTGATGGTGATTCCTTGGAGGATCCAGAGTCAGAGAGTCATGTGGGAGGGGGAGAGAGAGAAATGGAGTGGGTGGAGTCAAAGAGGGATGAGGAAGGGAGGGTGCAGAGGAGAGAAGGGAGGGGGTGAGGGAGAAGGGAGTAGGATTCACTCCTCTCTTTTTTGTTTCCTCCCCTTCCTTCTCTTCCTATTTGAACTGTTACGGTTAAGCCACATCAATATCTTATATTAATCTTTTTATAGAAAGAGAAAGACAAAATAGAGAATGTAAGAGGATGGGATGAAAGAGGATGGAAAGAAAAGGGGTGAGAATCCTAGTCCGAGGAAGAAGACCCAAAAGTTTTTTTTAATTTTTTAATATCCATGTGGCCCCCAGTCATTGTTCACGTGGATGTCACATCATCAATTAACAGTAAATTTAACAGCAACTTTAACAGATCTATGAAAATGTCCAAAAATTATAACTTTATGTACCACTATGGGATGAAAAAAACTTCACGTACCAAATATTGAAAACTATGAAATTTTAGAGTAGTAAACTGAGATTAACCCTATATATATATAATCAAGTGTAATCAGAGAACATGAAAATTGAAGATAACCTAGTACATTAAACATAAAAATTAATCGAAAATTGAATCTTCGAAGCAAATTTTGAATCTAAAAATAGAGGAGCAAAAACCCTTTTAAGCTAAAATTTGTGTGAGGTTTTTCTGCTAAACTGGTGATTAAAAATATAAAAGTCAATAATGTAATAAATCCCAAATAATATAAAAGCCAATAATGTAATAAATTCTGAAGAAAAACATTCACATCATGTGCTGGAATAGAGTCTAATTGGATTCTTGCAAGTTTGGCGATTATGGCCTATCCCACCACAACGACTGCACTTTTTCACTATCCTTTCCACCCCTTGAGATGGGATTCTGTTTGTCTTGCGTCTTCCAGATACAACTTGTCTAATTGGAGGTAACACAACTTTATTCTACACCTCTTCCGACACACTCCATTCACTCTTGTTTCCAACTGGCCAAATGAGCTTCGCATACGCTAGCACAACTGCATTAGCTGTGTAGAATTTGGAGCATATATTGTACACTGATGTGTTGCGAATTCGACGTGCAACAGTTGCATGGACACATGGAAGTTGGTCGAGATCAAACCTTCTACATGTGCATGTCTTGGCATTTAGGTCAACCATATGATATAAGTATGTTCATGTACTTGCAATGCATAATGATTAATGGAAGATACCTGCATAGTTGTCAACCATGTGAAAAAAAAATTAAAAAATGCACATACAATACCTCGAAGAAACACCAAAACCGAGAATATGTCTAACTCAAAACTCACGTCTATTGAAGTCTCACTAATCTGAGCATTGTCTTGAAGAACTTGACTTGGTTGTACATCACCCAAAATGTCATCATTCTCTTGAATTGCCACAGTTGGTGATGGGGAACTGCATGCAATTGGGTGTTCATCTTTAGGTTCATTTAGAGGATATGTTGTGACGTATAACGAAATCTTGTCAGCTTTGCAGAAAGATTTTCACATACCCGACTAGTCACATCGTCATCGTCTACAATCTCCATCATATTTTGCATCCCTAAGTTGCTCATGCATTGATAATATACTGAGATTCTAAATTCGCTCGGACTAACATGAAGATGTTTATATATACCATGTATAAGATCTTGATGAGTAACTTTGGTTGACACTACCATTACTTTCGTTTTACCATCTGTGTATTGGCTATCAACCCTCCTCCATCCGTAGTGGACCACGGTCACAAATTGAGTCATATTCTAAAGGAAACAAAATTAATTAGCCCGTCTAACTAACCTACAAATATATTAAAATTAGGAAAAAGTTTTAGAGAAAAATTAATTAGCACATATAACTAACCTGCTTATGCAAGTGCCAAAGAAACATTGATATGGTTGCTTTATTGGAGCTTCTAATTCTTAAATCAACTTGTTGATTTGTTGAAGGATTCATAATATATCCACCTACATTGGAACATGAAAATCATTTAAGTTTTGACTAAAACCATGATATGAAATATAAAAAGGTTGATATAGGAATTGGAAGCTACAATTGACCAACCATACCATTGTTTCTTGGACAATTTGAAAAGGCTGATGCATCATGCTGCCTTTTTTTTTGGGTCAAAACATCCCTGCTGCTTAATTGTGCAAAATCGACAAAGAGTGCTCTTCTGGTTTAAGGTGAGAAACCAGAAGGTTGCGAGAGAGTTTAAAGAGAAAAATAAGAGATAAAAAAATTAAAAGTTACACAAAGAAGTATTGTTTCATGTTGTCACAAGTTAAGAGCCCAACACTCATGAAATTTTAGTTCATGGATCAATGCTCCAATTGGTCTAAAATTTATACAACAATACTCCGATTTTCTTGAAAAAAAAATAAAGACCATTGACTATTATACATCTAGCTATTTTTTTTATAAATGATAAGATAATTTATACTACATTCATCCGAACTGCGCGAAGAAGAAGTGACTTGGAATGCATGAATGTTGTCAATCAAGTGAGCTACAAGCCACTTGTTAAAAATAGACAAAGAAAATTGCAGCATAATTTACCCCAATTTATTTATTTATTTATCTTCAAAGCTTGTACCTATCAAGATCTTAGAGTTTGGTCATCTCCTTATAGAGAGTCCCCCTCCCTCAACACCAACAAGGGTGCAATTATGCAATCAATCAAGATTTAAGTCACGAGGTTTGTAATGCTTTGTGGTGCATTTCTAACTTATGAGTCTAAAATTCCTCGGTGCTTTTGAAGATCCCTAATCGAAACATAGGTTGAATTCGTTATAACTTCAACAGTTAAACTCTATTGACAGTATTAAAGAAATTAAGAGTATATACTAATTATTAAAAAAATAATCACTCATCTGATTTACTTAGCACCTTGTTTGGCAAAGTTAAAACCAGAAATCACTAAGCCATTTATGATCATTGAGTAATAATTCAATCATCAACATCCATGTCGTTTGATTTAGAAATTTGATCTGTCAAATATTGCTCTGTCCATTTTGATCAGATTAACAAAGACCTTGTATCCTCGTGCACGAGCGGACGAGCTTAACGATGGTAAGCCCTCTAGGAAAGTTGGAAACCTTTTTCCCTTGTGCGAACTTATAATTCCCCTCACAAACTTATTCAATCTTTGGGGACAAAATTCAGTGTGTGGCAGCAACATTTGCGACGATATGAGAGGATTGTCAGTATTAGCCATCCTAAAAGACGACCACAGTTGAGAGGATGAAGCCTGTACAGGCCAACGCCAAACTACTACCACAAGGCAATAATATTTTGTAAAAAAAATATAATTTTACAATAGCTTTTGCTTCAAGTAAATTGGGGAAAGAAAGGACATTGCAACAGTGTTACATCTACATCATCCTCGAATCAGTGTATATCGGAGCCATGCTGCATAGCGACAAATTGGCAGGAGCATTAGAAACTGGACTCCAGTCCTATTTGGACCGTGATTGTAATTGTATTGCCAGTAAACCATCCCCAGAGTATCGACTTGGCATGCTGTAGGAGATGGAAAAAACCTAGGTACACACGAAAGCCTCTTAAGATCTCAAATCAAGCAAGCAAACGGCTCTAGCCAGTTGTTACTAGCTACTTAAGACAAAGAATAACTCAAAGTTCCCTCTTCTAATTCCTTTTTTGGGGAATCCTACGAAGTCCAATTATTCTAAAATTTCTCCCTCCTCTATGTCGTCATCTGCTAACAAGAACTTCCTGACACTCGAAAGATTTCTTTCTGCTACTCCTTCCTTGGTAAATTCGCCTTCCAAATCAAGAAAATCATCAGGATTAATTTCTGCCATAAGATCTGAGTACTCATCTATTAAGCCTTGATCAAAATCAAAGTCCATGTCTTCAAAAAGCACTTGCTTCTTAGCATCGGAGCTGGAATGTGAATCGTTGCCAGTTTCCACAGTTACAGACAAGGGCCTAGCAAATGAATCATCGAGTGGTTTCTCGCACCTCCTTTTATTAGAGATATTAGGTGGGGAACTTGAAGTCACATGTTTCATGAGATCAAAGACCTTAGGATAGCTGTTGTCTTCTTCCATTTCCTCCTCCTTAAAGGGAACACCTCCTGCGCTCAAATCATTTCTTCCATAAGTCTTAAGCTCTGGTTTGCCGAAAGTAGGAGGGGAACTTTTAACTACTTCAAAATCAAGACTGTGCGAAGGGAGAAAAACATAAATGATAGGGTATTCCAAAATAACTAAGTTTGATAACTGCTGCCTTATCGGAACTCTTATATCCAACTCACAGAAAGGTGACCTAGCCCCCTGTAATAACATCCAAAAGATAAAATCAGAAACAATGTTGGGGCAGTAGTTTATATTTCTGAGAAAAATAATCAAAATACTACCAAAGCAGGTACAATAGGATTAAAAGTGAATTCTAATTTGACCCAATGAACAAAACTTTTCGCCATACCATGTACAAATTGTGCGTGTGTGTACACAATTCTGTGATATTTACATTCACTGCAAGTAAAATGTACCCAGAAAAACCAAGCTAGTTGTAGGTTGCAACTTCAGCACCCATAGCAGGTGGAAAAAGCATAGGTAAGCCCAGAAGACTAAGAGGTGGTAAGAAAATGAAGTAACATCAGCAAGAGTGATGCTCAATCCATTTAACACAATGAAAGGTACAAAGAACATAATCGATAGCTTTTTCTTCAAAGTTCAAACTATCTTTTATCTTCTTTAAAGCTTTTCTTTTCTATCGATAACTTTTTCTTTCACTTTCCTTGTCACCATTTCCATATTTTCTACTCTCACTATCTTCTTGATTTTACAAAAGCTGCTTCCACATCTGGTTTACTATAAAAATTCCAATTATTCTTTTCATTTTCATGATTCTTCAAAGATTCCTGCACCTTAAGAATGATTTTCCTTTTTATTAATTTAAAAGGAAAAAAATATATAGTAAGGCCTAGACTAAGAGACAAAACTACAAACCTTCGGATATTTACGAACGAAAAGCTTGAGAGAGTCAAGCTGTTCCTCACAGAATAGCTTTAGGTGATGATTCCATGGCCCAGGTTTTAGATGGTTCTCAATAACAGAGCAGATGTTCATGTTTTCATTTACTCTGCACGAGCATCAATATGCATCAGTTATCAAAACACATGACCCAAGCCTAGACAAAGAAATTAAACATTACTAGACTTCTCAAAAAGCGAAGCAGCTTACTCATGGTCAATTAAAACAACATCCGTTGAATGAAATCGCCATTCAATTGTCCAGGAGATGCATTTCTTCCTGAAGCAGATCAGACCAACAGAAACAAATATATAAGAAAACTAATGACCGATTCAAATCCTCCAAAACATGTTGGACCACTCACTATCATCTTCAGTATAAGAGCGTATCTCAAATTATATACAAGACCAAGCAATAATCCGTCCCCCAAAGCTTTGATATATTTTACCTTTGATCATATCGAGTTTGGTTTTTCTCCCCTTTTGACATTCCACTTGGTAGAAATAAGAGTTTTGTCCTGCGACTGGCAGCAGCACTCCGAAGGCTTTTAAGGTAAAAGGGTAGCCTAAAATTATTGTATCTGCACAACTTATTTCTCAATCTCTGAGCAGACTCAGCAACCCTCTTCACTTCCTCAAGCAAATTGTAATCTAAAAACAGAATTGTCAATACAAATGCAATGGTTAAAATACGCGAGTACAAGTAGCAACCTTCACAATGCAATCTAAAACCCATACGCAAACGGACATCAAAACCGATCCAGAAAAAAAATATGAATTTATATCCTATAAGTTATTTTTCTTCTTCAAAACCCCCAAACGAGGTGCTCAAAAGTCAAAAGATTATGCAAAAAAATGGCAAAACTACCACGAAAAAACTGCACTCTGTCCATGAAAACATTCACAGTGAAAGAAAAAGCACTGAAATTTACCAAAAAGAAGTCAAATTTGCTTAACAAATGCATTCCCCACAGATAGAAACAATTGGAAAATCTAATTAAAAAAACTTAAAGGGGTCGAACTTGAATTCCAAAAATATGAAAGATAGGAATAAATTAGAAAAAGAGGGGACCTGAAAGGAGCTGATTGTCGTCGATCTGAGAGAGAGGGACGAAGCTCGTTTGGGGCCTCTTGCCCGTACAGCCAGTGCGAAGCTTGTGAGCTTTAACGCACGGAAGGCTGCAGGAGCGTACGGAGCAGCCTGGGCATTTGTACTTGGATGCTTTCTCTCTGCACTCTTCGCATACTTTGGGGTTTGGATTTGCTGTACCTGCTTCTCCTCCGCCTTTCTCCATGGGTCTTCTTTCACGCGCACTGACAGACACAAGGGGGTTTGGGGAAGGACCAGCACGGTAGGGTTTATGAAGTAGATCCTCACGACGTCGTTTCGTTGGATGTTGACTTTGACCTATTATACCCCACCCGCATGGAGGGGAGTCGGCGGGGAGCGAGATACGTGATGTGATGTGCTATTCTATATTTTGGGCACAATAAAAAACATCTCCAAAATCCCAACTCCGAACATGCCTCGTATCATTTTCTATTGAATATTGTGCTATACCAGCGTATTGATAACCTACAGACAAAAATTGAAGACGACATGAACATTTCCTTCCACATCTTTTTTCTTCCTACATACTTAAACATTTCCTTTTGGGAGGACAATACGTAGACTACCAATAAAGCAACCCTAAATAAATAAACTTTCATTATCACGTCAATTTCGGTCATCATACACAAGTTGTTCTTTATGATTGAAGGATTTTTTTTTTTTTTTTTTTTTGCGGTTCAACCAGTCCCTACATCTCTATCGCTGTCGTTCCCGTGTTCCTTGTCTCCTCCCCCTTCGTCATGGCTGAAAGTTAATGTTGATGGGGCTCTCCATGGCTCAAACAAAATAGGGGACACAAGGGTGGTGTTTTGTGATAACAATGGTGAATTTATGGGGGGTTTTGTCCAATGATTTTCTTACATCTCCAGTTCGTATCATGTGGTGTTTTTGGCATTTAGGGAGGTCTTCGACTTGTTAATCCAGGCTGATCACATGTCTGACAGTCTTCCAATTTAGTGACACATAGATTTGCTCGTATGATTTTGTTTTTCAATTTAAATTCTTGTTTGTTTGATGAACAACCGGATTTAACTTGTGATGTTTTACTTATTGAATCTACTCATCTTTAAATGAACAAAGTTTTATCTTTTCAACCAAATAAAACATTTTTTTTATGTTAGTACTTGTTTAGTACAATTGATTTTTCTCATAACACAACATGAGTATTTTTCTTTTTTAAACACAACCATAAAAAAATAACCCTTAAGTAATAGTTATACTAAAAGCCACAGTTTTAGTATAACTTTTGGTGAAGGATACACAGCCAAAAGGTAAAGTTACACCAAAACTGTGGATAATGTGGCTAGCAAATTTTAGTGAAGGATGAGAGAATTTATCCCAAAGTTTAAACATTATACAATATTATTGATAAAGAAAACTATCATATAATATTAAAACTAGATATGTTGAAATAGAAAAAAATATATATTCAAAATTGGTTAAAAGGTTTATTAATTGATTTGCACCATAAAATTGTTATTTAGTTTCACTTCACCTTTGAAATTGCTTTTGTCTCGCTTTACTTTATGAAACTGCTATTTTCGTCTCTTTAAGTCTCAATTCATCTTCATTTTCGTCATTCTATTAAATAAACGTTAAATTAAAAAGTAGTATGGACATTTTATTTTTGACATAACTCTTTGTCTCCAACTTGCCTACTAAAACAAATCCCAATAAGCAAACTAGAAGATGAGTACCCCACATCCGTCAATACATTTGCTATAAAGCAAGGTTCTAAAATATTTTAGGCACTAGTGGGTTGTGGATTAGGGCCTAGCACCTAGGCAGTTAGGTGAGGACCTAGGTGAACTGAGCGGATTTAAATAAACTTATTATATATCATATAAATAAGTGTCTATTCATACTTAAAAAATACATAATTGTATTGAAATACATAAATTGAAAAATAAAGTGACATGTAGATTAGATAGTATTAGAACATATTGAAAATATGGGGAAACAAAATATAATGAGTGTTCATCAAAGTATTCAACAAGTATGTTATAATTTATTAAAAAAATAAATGCACAAATAAAAGTTATTTATTTTCTATCTAAGTGAAAGTAGCGATCAAAGTGGGGGTTTAGGCAGGTTAGACAGATGCCTAAGCATGTCTGAACGCACTTTCTTAATCTTCAAACGCTTAAAAATTAATTAAGGCGGTGGCCAACCACCTAATGCTTATGCGGGACTTAGGCAACACTAGGTGAAATTTTTTAGAATAGTGCTATAAAATTGTGTTTCTGATAAATGTGGCGAAAGAGATTCTAGAATCTACAAACAAGCTTTTGAATACTGTACACTACGTTTTGAAGATACAAAGAAGGGATATAATGTCACATCCTGGCCGGGCCCCTATCACATCCCAGACTCAACTCCGTCATAGCATGATATTGTTCGCTTTGGACCCTGACCACGCCTTCATGGTTTTGTTTTTGGGAACTCACATGAGAACTTCCCAGTAGGTCACTCATCATGGGATTGCTCTCGTGCAAACTCGCTTAACTTCGGAGTTCCGATGGAACTCGAAGCCAGTGAGCTCCCAAAAGGCATCGTGCTAAGTAAAGATGAGAATATACATATAAGGCTTATAGGATCCACTTCCCTGGGTGATGTGGGATGTCACAATCCACCCCCCTTAAGGGTCTGACGTCCTCGTCGGCACACTTCCGGCCAAGGATTGGCTCTGATACCAAATTGTCACATCCTGGCCCAGGCCCCCACCATATCCCGGGCTCGACTCCGCCGTAGCACGATATTGTCGGCTTTGTGCCCCGACCACGCCTTCATGGTTTTGTTTCTGGGAACTCACACAAGAACTTTCCAGTGGGTCACCCATCATAGGATTGCTTTCGTGCGAACTTGCTTAGCTTCGGAGTTCCTATAGAACCCGAAGCCAATGAGCTCCCAAAAGGTCTCGTGCTAGGTAGAAATGAGAATATATATATAAGGCATACGACATTCACTCCCATGCACGATGTGGGATGTCACATATAACACGGTTTATAACATCAATAAAGATTGTCAAATCTCGCTCCATTGAGAAGCCCCTTTAGACACTCTAAAGAAGATGTCAAATATGTCAAATAAGATTAAAAGACATTCAAGTGTTCTCCAATTGATATGACATATATGATGTGGCATGTAAGTCATTTGACTCCTTACTTTCTAGGTTTTTTTTTTTTTAACAGCAAACAAAGAAGGAGTCAAATATTTTTAATTTTATTTTTTAATACATGAGTCCCATTAACAACCAATAGAATATAAACTAAAACTAATTTTGATTATTTTTTAATAGTTAATGTAACTCTAGTCCCAGTAAAATAATAAAATCAATATTTGACATATCCATTGTAAAAAAAGAAGATTTAACATTTGTATTCAATTTGCCATATCAGTCATCAAATAAAAATTTGACATACTATATTTGATATATCATTTGGAGATGCTCTTTGATTCATTGAGAAACCTCTTCAAATCTCACAACATCAATCAAGGGCTTTTGGCTACCCCTAAAAGTCCTAACACTCATTATTTTTAAAGAAACTAACTTAGACATCAGAGCAAGTCCACCCCTAAGGACTTTGCGCCAGCACCCAGCGCATTTATCCACTCATGTGAACAGTAATAGGCCAAGGCATCTCCACCCCTAAAAAAATGCGCTGGCACCCAACGCATTTATTTGGTGTGTTTTTTTTTTTAGTTTATTTCGGATAAGATTTTTAACCAATTTTGGATAAAATTTCAAATAAACTTTTAAAAAAAATACACACTAAAATAAAATTACATACTCATCAAATAAACTTAAAAAAAACACACTAAAATAAAATTACATAAACTCATCAATATAAACTATAAAAAAAAAACACACTAAAATGAAATTACATAAACTCATCAAATACACTTTATTCTTCAACCACAAACTTTATTATTTATAGAAAAAAAATAACATTTTTAAAAAATTTATGTATTTTTTTTAAAATTTTATGTATTTTTTAATAATTTTTATGTATTTTTTATAATTTTTAATATAGTTAATTAATATGGACTGTTGGATTTGAAAAATATTCAAATCCAAGAGCCAAGGAGTTGCCACGTGGCCACTTGCCCAGCTTCTTGGTCAGTCAGTTTTGAGCTGGGCCCCAAGCTGTTGCACGGGCTGGAGGTAATGGACAGAGTGCTGGACTGTTTTTTGGACTGAGTGCTGGGCAATGTCCACTCCGGTGGAATTGCTCTCAAAAATCCATTGGCTTCACCTTCTACCTTGTAAGGCTTAAGCCACTGATCAAATGTGTTAATTGTTTTGTAAATATATTTTTGTCAAGTTCAAAAACTGCAAAAATTCACTACTACAATGATATTTTTTTTTTAAATAAAAAATTCGAAGTCAATTTATTCTCTACTCATTGAGCATAAATATATTGGATATAAAAATTGAAAAAAAAAATTGAGCGAATAATTAGCTAAATTAACAAAAAGTACAACTAGAGAAAGAATCATGTTGACCAAAAAAGTTACGGAAATAAAAAAATTAAAAAAAAATGCTAAAAAGAAAAAAAGAGAAGAAACTCGCAGTGGCAGTGATTTCTCCTCCGAAACCGACCGCCGATAATTTCACTCTCTCTACTCTCCGAAACCCCACTACTCCACCTCCTCCAATTCTGTTTCCTGTAGAACATACAAGAAACACTCTTGAATCTTCCACGACGACGACCTTTTGCTGCGGCATCTTGCAGTGTCGTTTGGTGCTGTTCGGACCTCAAGGTCTCTGGGAGCGTATTTGGAATCGCTGCCAAGTTCAGCGCTTGAGATTGTTGGGTTCTGGTTTTGATTGAGGATTTATCGACTGCCCATGGACTACGAGCCCTACGATAGCAGCGGTGAGCTTACCTTTCAAAGATTGATTCTTCCTAGTAATTAGGGTTTATGAAGTGACTTCTCTGCTTAATTTGGGTTTTAGGTTACGTTCTTCTCTTAAACTCTCATAAAAAAAATCTGTGTATGGCACTCGGAACTGTAATTGGGGGTTTTGGGGTTTGTTGCAGTGAAGGAATTAGGGTTTCCCCAACGTAATTATGGTGTTGAGCAACCTAAATTCATTTTCTTGGCCACTTTAGATGTGTTTTTCTGAAGAGCATGATGTTTCTTTGATGTAATTTACTTCGTTACTATATACGTTCATATACATTAATGAGCCCTTCTTTGTTTTTAAAACGTGGGTACGTCATTAGGTTGCTGAAGGAGGATTTGAAATTGATTTTTTTTACGATTCAGACCATTCATTAGTTGACACAGAGCGAGGTTTTGATTTTTTCAGAGAAGTTCATACTTGGATTTTAGAATGTGAAAGAAAGAGGAAGTAGTAATTAAATACAAATGATTGAACACTTGAGAGTTAACATCAGTCAAGCTCTAGACTGTCTGTTGTTTCTTTGCAAATACCGCTGCTGACCATATTCCAGAGTTTGAGGGAAAAAAGAAGGAATCTTTTTGGATTTTGAGACATTGGTTTTTCCAAGTTCTTTTGAATGCATAAGAAATTTTTTAATAAGAAAAACAAATCATCCTTTTAAGCATGTACATGCTGACAGAAAAGAGCCGTTGATTTCTCAAGGAGAGCACCTACACTGTGTATCTGGGTTATTATTCTGTGCACCTTTTGAACTTCTTTTCAGTGTCGTTAGGCACTAGTGTATATGCTTGAAGTCCGATACATATTTAGTTTCAGTTATTAAACAAAGTCTATCATGGTAAGCATATTCCATTCCATACCTAAGTTACAATAACTTGTGAAAAAACCTTCTTTGTGATGTATTACACTTTCTTTTCTCTTTCATCAGTATCTGTTTACAGTTTACTCACATTTCTTTTCCCATTTCTTCATATCTCACCATGCTTCCTGTATCTTGATTGGGATGCATCTATCTAACAACATGCTTCCTGTATCATACAATACATTATGTATTCGCATATACTAGCAGTTTAACTGGTTCAATATAAATGTGACTTGAGAGGTTCTGGATGTTTGTTTATTTTTCTTGGCAAATTTTGATTTTTTTTTGGGGGGGGGGGGGGGGGGGGGGAGGGAATGAACCAACTACAATAAGTTATCCGTACAAATCAACGGGTCCTGCAAGCCCCTAAAACATCATCAAATAAACTAGATCCAACCCAGCAAGGCAAAATAATAAACGCCTAAACCCAAATTAAAACTCCATTAGCTAGACGGTCTGCCACACAGTCCTTCTCCTGGTAGACATGGTGACTTCACAATTATTGATCCGTCTCAGTAACAACAGCGGCTAGTAACCAATGCAGAAAGAGGGTGAAAACTTGCATGCTCATACATCTGGATAAGCTGAACAGCAATGGCGGAGTCCATCTCAATTATAAGATCGCATATACTTCTATCAACAAGAATTTTGAGACCAAACAATAAACCCCATATCTCTACTTCTAAAATTTCCCCCCTGCCCAAATTAACAGCAAACCCACCCATCCAGTCACCATGAGAGTCTCTTATAACACCTCCCGCCCCAATCTGACTAGACATGGTCCTATGAGAACCATCAACATTAAGTTTAAACTTACCAGTCACAGGAGGCTCCCAAGGAAGTTAAACCCAAAACTTTCAAGCTTTCTCAGAATTAAAATTAGAAGCCATAGGCCATTCAGGAACAGCAGGGGAGATGACCTTCTTGGGGACCGGATGTTTGTTTATTTTAAGTTATACTTGATAGGAGAAATGTAGTTTAATGTATCTCAAGGATCTAATTAGTCTGGAAGTTGTACTCTAAAGATGAGTTTATTGAACGTGTTGTTCATTTTACAAATAAAAAGGGGACCTCCGGTTTAGTTGCAGAGACTCTTTTTTCTTTTTTTTTTTTTTTTTTTTTTTTTTTTTCAGAAATTGGCAACTTCAGCTTTTGCCGGTTGAAATTGCCATCTTATTTAGTTCTTGGGTTTGCACCTATACTAGAAGTTAGAGATTTGAGAATTTTTATTGCAATTTCACTTTTTCCTATACATTTTCACTCAAGGACCTATCAATTAGAAGCTTGTACAACTGTGACCATGCACTGAATCTAAAATCAGATGATTGCATCCCTCTTTGCTTGTCATGCATAGACAACCCGCAAGATATTCTCTTTCTAATCTAGTGTTCCATATTTCTGTGAATTCTGGCCATACAGCGTGTCTCATTTTGTTTTCATTATTGTTTTTTGTTGCGATGGCAAGTGCCTTCGCCCATGAGCGGTAGGTCTCGGGTTCGAGACTTGGGAGCAGCCTCTCCATAAATGGGGGTAAGGCTAGCCGACATTCACCTCTCCCAGACCCTGCGTAAAGCGGGAGCCTTGTGCACTGGGTACGACCTTTTTATTGTTTTTTGTTGCATCCATTCTGAACCCCAAAAAACAATTGCAGGAACTGATGACGATCTTCCTCCATCACACCAGCATAGAGTTCCCAGAGGGGGCCGTGTTATGGGGAATGGAAGATCTGGTGGGGGTTCCGTCCCATATCCTAGGATGTATGGTGAAACTGACATGGAAGCACAAATTCACCAGCTTGAACGAGAAGCATACAGTTCAGTTCTGAGAGCCTTTAAAGCTCAAGCTGATGCCATTACTTGGGTACTTTTGTGACCTATTTTTTCATGGATCTAATATCTTTAATTTGTTTGATCAGGTTTAGTGACTGCTACATGAAATGTATTTTCTTCAGGAAAAGGAAGCTCTGTTAACAAACCTTAGAAAGGAGTTGAGGTTATCAAATGAGGAGCACAAAGAACTTGTAGGACGGGTTAATGCAGCAGATGATGTCATAGAGAGGATAAGGTCTGATAGATTGAAGAATCAAGATACAGGCTTTTGTTTAGTTGAGATATGAGACCTATTCATTAGATTTTATTTTTTTATTTTTTGTGTGTGTGTGTGTGTCTTTTAATGGGTACTGTGTTGGGCGATGCCAACAGGGACTGGAGACAGGCTGGTGGGGTTCAACCGGGCATGCTGAGTACTGTTCAAGCAGTGCATGATCCAATACCTAGTCCTACTGTCTCTGTATCACGCAAGAAACAGAAGATGACGCAGTCAGTACATACACAGTCCTTTGCTGGGCCAACACCATCATTTCATCCACCAGCAGTTACCACATCCCACCAGCCATCTTCATCTACTGTAAAACGAGGATCTGTCCCAGCCCCAACCTCAGGAGCCAAGGGCAAGAAACATAAACCCGTGAGTTGAATATTGAGTAAAACAAAAAACAAGTCTGCAGGTTATTTATTCACATATTTATTAGTTTTCCTTCGGTCACATTCTGTTAACAGGGTCAAATTTTGCCTGGTGCTTCTTCAATGAAGCAGTTCCCTTCCTCAGGTCCAACAGGAAGGGGTCAAGTTTCGAATAGAGTTTCGACTGGTGCCGTTGTAAGTGAACCTGCTGAAGGAAAGACAAATGATACCTTGATTGGGAGGAAAGTAAGGACTAGGTGGCCCGATGACAACACTTTTTATGAAGCTGTTATAAAAGACTACAATCAAGCAGAGGTATCTTTTGCTCGTACATGTGTTGAAGGAGTTTGTAGTAATGTAAGGTCATGTACCTGACATTTGTTCTTTTTTTTTCATTTCTGAATTTTAGGGACGGCACCATCTAGTCTATGATATTAATTCGGCAAATGAAACATGGGAATGGGTTAATCTATCAGAGGTATGCTTGATGCATTGAAGTTATATTGCCAGCATGTCGTTTTCATTACATTGTGTTCTGCAAATTATGCATTGTAAAGCTATAAATACCAGAAGCTTATTTTAGTGGTAAGAATTAAAGATGCTATGGTAGAAGCAGAATTGTCAACTCTTGAATATAAGTGACCACTTGAAGTTTGTTTCTTCTTGAAAAATTTTAAAAATATAATAATGTTATAATACTGTACTTAGTGCTTAATGTTCTGTGTATGTAGTATGTACTTCAAACATTCTGACAAGACTTCCTAAAAATTTTCTTTAATGAATATTGGTTGCTTCTTGCTTTCTACTCTTTGTTAACCAATGTTTTCTGAATTGTCCAATTTGTCTAATTAGGTGCTGTTATCTGATTAATCATAACATGCTCCCAGTAATATTTGCCTTTTGCTCCTACTAAGTAGCTTCTGTTCATTCCATTGCCACCATTACTTGATTCAAAAAGTTTGTTATCTTTTTGGCGTACAAAATGTGAAGTATAAAAGGTATCTGACAAGGGACAGTGATGTGAACCGATAGGACAAACAATTAAGAGGTTAGGGTTTCAAGGGCCTATATATAATTAGGTGGTCCAAACTCAATAAGTAAACCCTTGTAATATTATAGAAACAGCTTAATAGTTAAGAAATCACAATTAGGTTGGGAGTGATTCTGGGGAGGAGGTGCTTCTCCCTGGAAGTGATTCTGGCCCTTAATCCCGAATGATCACTTAACCAAACAAGCTCCACATAGTGATAGTATTAGCATCCCAGCATTAAAAGAGATTATGAAATTAGAAACGGGCATAACTAAGCACTAATGAAAATGCTCATAGGTTATCCGTCACACACATATTGGAATCCGTATCAGGTATGTTTTGAATATTTTAACGCTCATAATGACTATGAAAAAAGAAAAAAAAAAAAAAAAAGCCTGACAACTTAATCAACTGAATACTAACTGTATAGTTTTCGGTTACAATACTAACACTATGTTTGGTTCACACTTAATGGGGAGAATGAACAGGATTACAGGAAGGAAACGGAAATTCATTTGGTTTTCATGTCCTGTTTATGAACGATGACCAAGTGGATTTTTCTCACTCAATAATGATATATTAATTTCAGATGTTTTACATATTTTCTTATGTTGGCTTATTATTTCTTGTGCAGATATCTCCGGAGGATATTCAGTGGGTAGGTGAAGATCCTGGAATCTCTCATCGTGGGGGTTATAGTGGATCTGGTCATGGAATGAATAGATTTGTAGGCCGTGACAATGTTCCAGTTCCTGGAAGAGGTAGAGGGATCCCAAAGGGTCAAACAAGAAAAGATTTTCCGCCTTCACAGAATGGCATTGGAAAGAAGGCTCCAGACAATATCCAGTTACTTCACACAGATACTTTAATTAAGGAGGTCAGTAAAAGCTAGTTAATCCATATATAGTCAATAAATTTACTTTTATTCGATTGATGCTTACTAAACTTTGTTAAATTTGAACAGGTAGAAAGGGTCTTTGGTGAACACCGTCCAGACTCTGTTGAAATTGAGAAAGCAAAGAAAGTGTTGAAAGTAAGAAGGGCAACCTTAGAATTTTTTTACTCCTTTTGTCGCATTTTTAAGTTTCCTGACAAGTTTTTTGTTTTTATTTGCAAAACTGATCTATTGATTTTGAGCAGGATCATGAACAAGCACTTATTGATGCGATTGCAAAGCTTGCTGACATTTCTGACGGTGAATGCGGTAATCATTGCTTTATCTTGTTTTGTTTTTCAAAGCTTACCTTGTTGTATGTAAGCTTTTAACTGATTAGTGTCCACCAAGTCTGCTTGCACAATTTCATATGAGCCCCCCCCCCATAAATTCCTCGTCATTTTATAGAAAGTTGCATCAAACACAGAAGTGAGAACTTAATTTGACATTTCATTTTTCTTGAAGAATTTATGTTGAATAATCGGGCACTTCATATGTAATTTTCTGGAAATAGAATATACATATCTCAAATGCTATGGTTGAGAACAAATACTTTGGTGTGTATCATCTGTTTGATGCTCAATTATTTTAGTTTTATTTCCTCTCTTGATGCCTCGTGTAGGACCTTTGCCTTTAAAAAGCTGATGGTCGCGGACACAGTTCTTGCATGGGCAAGCGATGGAATTGAGACTGATAGGTGGCTGGTTTTAAAATCTGCAGCAGTCAAAAAGCGCATAAAAGGCTGGAAGCAGGGGGGTGACGATAGGATAGGAAATTAGGCTGTGGAGGTGAAACAGATATGGGTTGAAGTGAAGGCCGCCTTTTTGTACAATGATATATCTTTTTATTATATAACTCCATACCCCAACCCAGCATGTGTAAAACTCTGGGGCTTGGGTCTTTCCAGGATAGGCATTATTGTAGAATGAGAGCTACTGCAGTCGGGCAATTACTTGGTTATAAATAGTGGGCAGGCAAAGTCAACCTAGGAAGGATCTGATGCCTTTTGTAACATTGTTTGATAGTGATTAGCGTGCTGCCTTGTGTAAATTACTTTTTACTGCCCCTTAGCTGTTGCATACATGTGATGTGAGAACATATACTCTCTTTCTCTTGGCCTAGCGTCATTTCTCTTTTCGATATTGGAAGAGGTTTCAAAAGTTCAAATCTCTCATGCTGTCCTCGGAGATAAAAGTGTCTAAACTCCAGTCAGAAGTGCATCATGCGAAGTTAGGGCATGTTTACTTGGCACAAATGAGAAGGAATGGATACGCGATGAAAAATCTTACCTTGGTTATCTCATACCTTTATTTTTCGGATGTGCGAGCATCCCGAGGTTCATTGGTTACGGAACTGGATCCCCTCCTGAGCATGGGGACCGGAGCTTGCTGTGCAGCTTATCTAGGCTCTTAAAATTTAATCCAACAGTTGTAATCATTATAACTTTTAGGAGGTTCCTTGTTTGTAGCCATTGGGTCAAATTTCAAGGGTCCAGATGGGCTGCTCAGTAGGCTCCGGTCCCCATGCTCAGGAGGGGATCCGGTTCCATTGGTTGCAATATCGGAAAAAGTTGTTCTGAAGACAAAAGAATTATTGTGGTTGTCACGATTCAACAGAACAACACAATCAAATCTTACGGGGGAAATTTCTATAGACAAAAGAGTCATTGTGGTCGTCACGATCCAACAGAGCAACAAAATCAAATCTTATGGGGGAAAGAAGTTCTAAAGACAAGAATATTGTGGTCATTGCGATCCAATTTTGCCAATAAAAAATAAAAAATATTCCGACCTTTAAAGGAAATTGCTAGGACTTTGTAGCTCAAGTGGTTAAAGATATTTACTTCTACACTGCACCGATAAGGGGAACCGTGAAAGAGGTCTGGGTTATCCAACTTAATCCTATGTTTTCTGAAAGCAAAATTTTGTCTTCATTTTCTGTGCTAAGAGTGCTTTAGCTTGGTTGCTTTGCTCGTCACTCGTTTGTTATTTTGTTGTTGAGCAATCACCCCCTCCCCTCATGCGTTTTGGCTTTTACATTTCTCAAACTTGACTTAATGGCTAGGATCAAAGAAACTACAAGTCCATGTGAGTTGTGAGCAACCATATTTTCATGCGCTCATTACTCGGGTGATTGTGTGTGCAGGACTGTAACCAACTTATACTTGAGGTTGATCAAGCTTTCAAAACTGACTCAGATGTTCAACTTATACTTGAGGAGCCGGAAACAGATACAAAATTTATATATCATTCATGTTGCTCTTCTTCCGGCAGGTTATGTCTCAGGACTCAAAAGGAAAACAAGCCAATGCAAACTGCAGAATAAATAGGACATTTATCTCATCAGGCTTAGGGATGGGCAAATACCCATCGGTTATGAGTAACAGTGGTTACCTGCCCATTTAAATTTCAGGATTACAATTATGCGTAACCGTTTAGATAAATAAACGGTTATAGGTATAACCGTTTACCCGCGAAATTTTAATGGACGGTTATGAGTATTAACCGCATAAACATGTAACCGTTTACCCATTTATTTTATATATGTAAAATTAACACAAACCATGTTCCCTATCGAACAAAACTTTGATCAATGCTATTGACTATAGTGCATGATTTCTGTAGGTAATATAATATAGTTTTCCTTAACCACTTTAAATTTCATGATCCATTATATATATTATGTTAATACTTTACATTCCAAGTTAAATAACCCAAGAATACTGTCTTTTAACAATTTTCGTTACCCAAGAATACTTAGCAAATTTTATATTACCTTCATTGTTAACAGTTAAAAATATCGTCCGTAAACTATTATTTCAATTATTGCAATGGTATAAGGACTTAAAAAATTAAAATGCGGAAATGTATGATGAATGTACCTATAACGGTGTTTAATTGTTAGAAAAAGAAAATTATGACAAATTTTTCTTTTTTAATTTTCAAGTTGTTAAAAAAACACGTAGATAGATGAAAAATGAGTAAATGGTAAAAAAGAAAGGATAAACGGGTTAAAAAATGATAAATGGGTAAACGGGTACTCAACGGTTACGGTTAAATGGGTATACGGTTATAAGTATGGTTAACCATTTATAAACGGTTATAGGTATGGCTATAACCGTTTAGGCAATTAACCAACGGGTAAACGGTTATACGGGTCTGAGAATAAACAGTTATGGATAAATAACTGCAGTTACCCGTCCGCCATAACCATTGTACATCCCTAATTAGGCCCTTTATGCAAAAGGATTCTCATTTTTTTTTTCAAAAAATAGGGATTAGGTGTGGAGCCCACTCCACATTGAATTTTAACGATCCGAACCATCTATTTTGTAAGTCTCGATTTATAGATTACCTTACAAAAATTCAATTCAATTCGAAACCATTTGCCTATTTATTTATCAAGATAAAATTTCATTGTTTTTTATATAACAAAGTATTCGTTAATTTCTTTGAACTCAATTAGATGTCTTAAACATTTCCGATTTGGCTAATATTTTGCAAGGATGATCTATGAGGTGCAACTTGAAAAATAGACGGTTCGGATCGTTAAAGTTTGATGTGATGTGGATCCTACAACTAATCTCCATTTTTATAAAAAAAATAGGAATCCCTTCTCTTAAAGGTTTCTCTTCTCATTTTTTCACTTTACCAGACATTTGGTCCACCTTGAAAAAATACTTCAATATATATATTTTTAAGACATTTATATGCCCAAAAAATTGACACTATTGACACGTGTTTTAATTTATTTCAGAATCCCTACTTAAAAAAACATTTCACCATCCTTATAGTCCAAGGCACTGAAAATTTCAAACTCCCATGTCTCATGTTGGTGGGTATTTAATTCAATAAATACATAAATTCAATAGCGTGTATGTTGTATGTGATTGTGTAATATGGTATGACTATGTTACCTGATATGCATATATATACTTGCATATACGAAGTATTGGACACTAAGCAACCTTGTATTTCTGTTTTTGGTCAACAATGGCGGTCTTTTCTCTGTATCTTAGTTCATGTCATCAGAGTCTTGGTTTTAGAGAAAAAAAATACAGTAAGACTAGGATCATCAGAGGCAACAGTGTAATAAGATGTAAAAGTAGTAGATTAGATCAAACTTCGGACGAAGAGAAGGGTGGCAAAAGGAAGCTTAAAATTTTGATCGCCGGTGGGGGCATTGGGGGGCTAGTTTTGGCATTGGCAGCGAAACACCGAGGATTCCAAGTGCAGGTGTTTGAGAAAGACTCGAGTTCAGTGAGAGGGGAGGGGAAAGGACGTGGACCAATTCAACTTGTGAGTAGTGCATTGGCGGTGCTGGAAGCCATTGACGAGGACGTTGTGAAACAAGTCATGGAAGCAGGTTGTGATACTGGCAACAGAATCAATGGCTATGCTGACGGAGTCTCAGGTGAATGGTATAAGCCTCCAATTGTTTTTCCTTTTTTTTTTTAGAAAAACGATATTTTTACACTAAGGTTATTTTCAACTCTTGAAGTAAAACTCAAAATTTAGGTTCTAAACCTACCTCAACTTGCTCCAATTCTTGGGCCAAATATGAGTTTTAACCTAAAACTCATTTTTGGGGCAAATTTAGCCTAGAATTCCTACCGAATTAGTGGGTTGACCCATCATATATGTGCAATTTTTTCTCACACACTTCTGGTTAATTTCTGTCATTTGATCTTCTTCAATTCATTTGATCCGACGGCCGAAAATTAGAAGAGTGTATGAGAAGTAAAAAAGGATGTGTGGATATCACACCCCTTTATAAATTTATTGAATTCAGCAGCTAAGGTCTAATAGGATCAAATCTAACGGTAAAGAAAAAGATCTAACGGTCTAAATTTAAATCAAACGGCTAAACTAATTAAAAAATATTCATTTATTTCATATTCTTTCATAGTATTCCACGAGTTTCATGATGTCGATTTAGTAATTTTCCAATATTTATCGGTATCTAAATATTTGAGTTTAAAATGTTCATAAAATGAAATTTAGATAGCCTATATAATATTTTTTTTTAAGTTACTTTAAGAATCCTAAATTCATTCTTTGATGATCTCAAATTAAAAATTTAACCCATAAGGGTTGGAGCAGAAAATTTTAGGTTTTAAACCTTGAAATTCGTCTTTGGGGAGAATAAAACCTAAAAGCTTTTACTTATAAGTGAAGAGAAATATTATTACGATATACCACTAGACCGTAGTAAGTGGCATCCAGTGGTATTTATTTCTGACTTTTGAGTTGGAGGGTTTTAGGTTTGTTAAACTCTTACACAAAGTACTCGACCACAAAAGCTTCCGCTCGCGGTTATAAAAACCAACACCCTTTTTACTTACATACCTTGAAAATCGACAAACAAGTAGAGAATTGGGATTGGAGGTCTTCATCACCATGCCCATGACTTCTTAAATCCGAGCTCTCATGCCATATTAGACAATCACTGGACCCCAAAAGCTTGAATGGCTAAAAACAGGCCAATACTGTTGGAAGTATAGAAACTCAACACCACCGAATCAGACTTCTTTATGAATCACTTATACTATATACGGGCAGCAACTGAATGTTGTATAAGAGGATATATCATTGCTAATTTCTCCGTTTAGTGAGTTTAAATTGAGAAAGACTTAATTGATTTCTTAGTTCGTGTTTGTATTTGATCTTTGGTTTTTTACTTTTCGCTTCAGGTTTACCAAGTTTGATCTGTCATCGCCGGCTGTAAGTAGGGGGCTTCCTATCACTCAAGTAATATGCAGGATGGAGCTTCTGGATATCTTAGTCAATGCAGTTGGATCTGACATTCTGAGAAACAAATCAAAAGTGGTGGACTTCATTCAAGACCCTAACAAGGTTGTGTGGCATTCGATTCAACTAATCCTAACATATTGGTGCATTGGTCTTTGCTGCCTTAATGCTTTTGCTGGGAGTCTCGTAATGTTTTATATATTTCACTTCCTAAATAAAGGTTTTTTTAGGAAGTGAAATATATAAAACATTATGAGACTCCCAGCAAAAGCATTAAGGCAGCAAAGACCATAATTCATTAGATACTTTTTATGATTAGTAACTTTTCAGAATTCTGTACTAGTTCCTCAACCTCTTCCCGTATGGATTATTAACAATTAGGTTACAGTGATCCTTGAAGATGGACAACGATATGATGGTGATGTTTTAGTAGGAGCCGATGGAATCTGGTCAAAGGTAAGTTGTCTCTTCTTCGAACCATATGTCTCCAACATATCCTCTTTTCAACTTCATACATTTTGGGTTCTTCGTCACTAGGTGCGCTCGAAATTGTTTGGCATACGGGAAGCGAAATACTCAAATTACACCTGCTACAGTGGACTCACTAAAGTTGTCCCATCATATGTTAATAGTGTTGGGTATGCATATGTTTTCATATTTACATGCTGAATGTTTGAACATCGACAAGTTAAGGCGTAAAATCCTAAATAAAGTTAGTAGATCAAATATTTTCATTTGATATCAACATGTTCTTGGTTTGAAGGTATCGGATCTTCTTGGGAGCGAACCAGTACTTTGGTGCAGTAGAAGTTGGGCATGGGAATATGCAATGGTTGGCCTTCCATAAGCAGCCGCCAATGAGCACTGATCCTCCTGAAGGCACTCTCTCTCTCTCTCTCTCTCTCTCACTTGTGGTAATGCCTAACCATTTACCAGTTATCTGAATCTTATAAGCTGCAGGTAAAAAGAAGAGGCTCCTGGAGGTATTTGGAAAATGGTGTCAGGAAGTGGTTGCTCTAATTCAAGAAACACCTGAGTCCATGATTTTACATAGAGATATCTTCGATAGAGACATGATATATTCCTGGGGAACCGGGCGTGTTGCTCTGCTAGGTGATGCTGCTCATCCATTGCAGCCAAATCTTGGAATAGGGGGATGCATGGCAGTTGAGGTATCGGGTCTTAGAAATAGGTTTTATCTTTCACATATCAGAAAATTGGACGGAATACCCTCTTTTGAGCTCCCATGGACTCATTACTTAAACGATTTTATGTGCAGGACAGTTACCAGCTTGTAGATGAGCTTGATCAAGTTTCCAGTACTGGCTCCGATGCTCAAAGGACAGATGCAATTGTCTTGGCCCTGAGAAGGTACGGTTAGGGTTAAATCTCTTGATCCAAGATTTAGGCTTAAATCCTGAAGCACTGTAACTTATTAGAATACGAACAAGCTTCTGTATACTTAAAGATCTCTGACCCGGCATACTAACTTTGGCTTCATTCTGGATTCATGGTGATTAGATATGCAACAAAAAGAATGAGGCGTGTTGGTATAGTGCATGCAGCCACTCGAATGGCACCGGAAATGCTTGCTATGTACCGACCTTGCATAGAGTTCAAAATTGGTCCCCTGGCTGTAAGTTTTCTGTACCAAGTTTCCCACTTAAACCTCTTATAAAGCTTGTCCTAATTTTCTATTTTTAAGAAGAAAATAATGTACTCATTTCATGTTCTTGTGGTTGCAGCATCTATCAACTCTGAAGATAACGCACCCTGCATTTCCGATGGCTCGCGCATTTCTGCAATTTTGTATGCCAGAATTTATGACTTGGATAATAACAGGGCACGGGTAAGGGAACATAAACACAATAGAAACCTGTTTCGATTCCTTTTCGCATTTCAATTCTATGAGCATTCCTCATTCAGTCATCCTCATTTTGATCTATGCGCACTTCTTCTCATAGGTTATCTCTCAAAGGGAGAGAAAAGGATCCATCATACAAACAGCAGAATGAATCACAAATTCAATGACTTTGTGAGAAAGACGTCATCAACAATATGTTAAATTCTCTAACAGAAGCAAGAAACTATCACTGATCAAGAACAGAGTCATTCTACTTGATGCCATGCACGATTATTCTTGGGTTAATTCTACGTAAGTGTGTTTTTGTACGTTACATTGCATATGCTTGTAACAGATATTTTGACACAAAATAATAAATCCTTCAAGCACAGACTTGAAATATATCGACCAAAACAAAAACCCTAGGGACTACTAATTAGGGAATAAAATCTGCCTAATGCTAATTTCTAGTTTCCCTATCCCTCACTAGAATATACATGAATAAAGTTTCACCTTCATTTCCTTGGCCATGCATGAAGCATTGAAGCTAGACGACTACTTTACCTCCTAGACCGTTTTTTAGGGCGCCTAGAAGCCTCTTGCTTTCCTCCACTTTCCCGTGCCCGCTTTGGTGAAGCTACTGCATTTGCAGCCTCAGCAGCCGCCTTCTTGGGCGGCCTGCCTACACTTCGCCTGGATGGACTGCTGCTTTCTTCCTTGGCTTGTTTCTTCTTATTGCCACTTTGCCTTAACACCCTTTCTTTAACTTTGTCAGCCTTACCAATACCTCCCCTCCTTTTCTGCTGTCCACCTGATCTAGAACTAGTGCCCGTGCCAGTACCACCACTCTTCAATGTGTCCGCAGGTGCATTCCGCTTTATTCTCTTTAAGAAATCAGCAGCTGCAATTCGCTTTTTGTCTGATCCTGCTGCCTCCATTTTCCCCTTCTTATCCGCTTTGGGAGTTTCCGCTTTCAAACTTGCCGGGCTCGCACTTTGTTTCTTTTTGGAAGCACTGGTATTATTCTTGTGATGAGCAATACTAGCACTCGTCCTTCTTGAGCCTCTGGTTCCAGTGATCACAGGGTTGTCTTTTGCTTTAGCAGCTGCAGCACTCTTTACTACGACTGAACCGCCATGCTCTTCAGCTGCTGCATGATCATCTGAAGAGGCCTTGCTATTCTTAATGGACGATTTAAGATCAAAAGCTGCTAGTTTCATGTTGTCGTCACCTTTGAGAGTTTGACCAAAAATAGAAGCAGCAGCGGAAGGCTTTGACGAAATGGAGCTTCGTTTGCGGCAGACGATGATGGGGGCAGTAGACTTTTGCTTGGCAAGCAAGGAATCTGATCTTTCAAGCTGATCAGGGCGTTTGGGTAGTTGACTTGTGGCGGGTGCAGGAACTACCGAATCTGACGGTTCGGGCGCAGGGTCGTGGTTGGGCCGAGTGATGAGATTCTTCTTCTTCATTTCGTTTAAGACGAGGCGGCGGAGTTGGTGAGCGGTCCTTGAGTGGAGGGAAGATTTGGGGAAGAAAACGACGGCGTTGTTGAAGAGGAGGAGCAGGTCTCGGTAGAAGGAGAGAGAGCAGGAGGAGTATGATTCTTTGCGGAGCTTGCTTCGGATGGTTTCCAGGTCCACATGCTGCTGGACAATGCTCTTGTACTTGTCGCTATTCTGTACATTCATCACACATTGTGGGCCCACATTGCACTAAGAATATAAATAAATCTTTTTTTTTGTTTATTTACGGTAATTTAACCAGGCACTTGTCTCTTTTGCTTTTTTGTACCATATTTTGCTAAAAACCAAATAAAGGAGCGTTTTAAAAAGGTATATAGCAACAAAAGAATCTGGATATTTTATAAGGACTTGATTGTCTGCCCTCTTAGTTATGGTGCCCTTTCATGCCTTCCTATTTTGTGCGGTCACGGTTAAGTCACGTCAATATTTTATATTAATTTTTTAATAAGATAATAAGACAAAAAATAATAAAAATATAAAATATTGACGTGGCTTAACCGTGACTGCACAAAATAAGAGGACATGGAAGAGCACCACAACTAGGAGGGCAGACAATCCAAGTCCATTTTATAAAGGGATGTACCCAAAAGATTTAAATTAAATTTAATCTAATTTTTCAAAGAAAATTAAATTTAAATTCTGATTTGAACGGCAACTGATGTGACAAATTTTATTTCTTCATATTTCAGTAACCTTGAATCTCATTTATTGCCAACTACAAACAAACATGTTATAGTGCTTCCTACACCATTTTGTAGTTAAAATAATTTAGGTGTCCCTAGCATTATGTTTTAGGAATTACGAAATGAGACTAACTTGGCTCCTCAATGAATGAGGAGTTTCTTATCAATTCATTACATGGTTAATTTATGAAATTTCATATTTAAAATCGGAATTGTTTATATTATACTTTGTAAAGATCATCTATGCAAAAAATCAATATTAAGTCATTGAATTGTATAAAAACAGATTGACGGAGCCGATAAAAAAATTATAAAACGTCTACCTATTTGCTACAATTAATTGACTAACCGAACTTATACTTAATTAATTTTTTATAGAGATGGTCTTTACAGTGTGATTTATAATATGAATGATTCTGATCATAAGTACGAAATTCCGTAAATTAACCACAACGTATCTTGAGGAGGAGTTCCTCCTTAATCTTAGGGAGCCATGTCTCTTTTATGAAATACACACACACACACACACACACACACACAACTCACTAGACACCAGACACTACACATTAACACCCAAATTAGCAAGTGATTTATAGCTCAATTGGTTAAGAGTATTCATCCTTACACTCGAGGTCTTGTGTTTAAATTTCTCCTTTAATTTATGTAGATATACTATTGTTTATCAGAAAAATAAACATCCAAATTCTAATTTCTTTTAGTTTAAGTAAATTATAATGTTACCGGATGAATTTAACCATATACATTTAAGAATTTTATAAAAAAAAAATTCATTTATTTTGCGAAGAGTAATTTTTTTTATAATTATCGTATACTAGGTTTTAATCCATAAATGTAAATAAATATGTTAACAAAAATGCAGGTAAGCAAGTACCAGAGAGTTTTTCATGCAAAAACCTAAACCTAGACCCCCGTAGGGCTCGGATCAGGAATTTCAGCCGCACGCGTATTTTTCACTTTACTTTTCTCAAACCAACAACAATAAATCATTTTTGGAAACATCATGACCACTTGTTTCGCCCACACACAGTCCCATTACATAGCAACCATAACACCCTGGTTATGATCAAATTATATGCACAAAATTTTAAACCAAAACTCAATTAGCTTTCGATTAAAACGAACAGTCGTTTTTTAACAGATTAATAATAATATCCCCCCCCTTTTTTTTTTTTTTTTTTTTTTGCCCTTTTGGTTATACTATCTTGTTTTCGTTTTTGTGCATGCATGTTTGGTAGTTCTGGCAGACATGGTGTTTTTTCGTCACGAAATCACGACATATTGACGTGGTGTTACAAATCGTTCAACCTATCATGTCCGACTTTAAGTTTATTTTTTATTTTCCTAAGTGGATTCGTAAAAGTCGCTAAAGAAAAAAAAATAAAGATATTTTAAATAAGCAAAAATACCTGGGCAGAAAGCCGTCGCTCGAACAACGAGCCATGCTCTTGCGCGCGGATCAACTGCAGGACCTCAATCAACGGCTCTGATTTCACCAACGATACATCTTCGTTATTGTGCTGCTGCTGCTCTGGGACCTCCATTCTGCGATGGCGTTTCCCGTTCCTTTTCTTCGTCAAGCTCACCGAACTCTGCACCTCGCTGCTCTCCCTCAGCTCACCCGCCGAGTCACCCCCACCTTTCCCTTGCCGGCCCCGTACCCTCCGCTTCTTAGCCACCGTTTCGGAGCTTCCTTTGTCTGAGTCCGAATCCGACTGCCCGCTCCCTGTCTTTTTGGACGGTTCATCGGAACAGGCCGAAAGCGGGCCCGGTTCAGAGAGGGCGCGATCTCCTGGACCTGGCTTGTTGTCATGGTCCAGGTTTTTGGAGCAGGTCGAATTGGAGCCGTTCACCGACTGGTTCTCGTGGTCCGGTTTGCCTCGAACTGTTTTGTCGTTTTCTGATCTGTGCCGATTGGAGTCCTGCTGCTCCTCCTCCTCCAGATCTGGTTTGGGGTCGTCGTCTTTGAAGCTGTCTTCTCTCTCCTCCTCCAACCTCTTCACCTTCAACTGCAACGACCTGCCAAAATTAATCCAATTCAATCAAAATAACTCGCTCGGACTCAGATCTAAAAATTTACGTGAAATTTAAAATGAAAAAAATAAAAAGAAATACACGATGGAGACGTCGTAGCCATGGAGCTCTTGACGAAGCTGGGCGACGCGGAGTTTCCGGAGGTCGTCGAGCCAGGGAATTTTAGTAGTATTATTGTTATGAGGATCGTGGTGGACGTCGTCGTTTTGGTGGCGGGAGTGGAAACGACGGCTGAGGTCGAGGTACTTGAGGTTGCAGTTGGAGGCGGTGGTGAGGAGGGGAGGGAGAGAGGTCTTGGCTTGGAGTTCCATGGCGACGGTGTCCCAGTCGTGGACGCCGTGACGCTTGACGGCGCATGCTAGCAAGAGCTCCTCCCACGTGCCCCAGGAGGACGTAGAGGTCGTCGTTTGATCACTAGTAGTAGTAATATTGTTGTTGTTGTTGTTGAAACTAGGAGTGTCAGCGGCAGCGGCAGTGCCACCTTTCATGTTGAATTATGGGTTTGGATTGTGGATTGGAGTCTGCTTCTGTGCTTTTTTATATCGTCCATATTTTATTTTGGTTTGGTTTAATTTCATTTCAATATTCCATTCTCATCCCTCCATTTTCTTCTTTCAAATATTACCACCGCACCTTTCTTCTTTATAATTATTTTGTAATGCTGGCGCTATTCAAACACCGGTTTAAATCTCTTGTACATCTTTTTTTTTTTTTTGTTGTTAATTTTCATCTTATAATCTTCTGCAATTTATTTGAGTTTAATTTTTTTAATCTTTTAATCTTGTTAAAAAAACAAAAATATTCTTCTGCAATTTATTTGATTTGACAATTTTTTAATATTTCTCAATTCCTTCGATCTAACATCGAAAATTAAGAAGGGAAGGTGAAATATGTATAATTTTATAGATATAAGGTTAGAGGAGGGAGTCGCTCTCGAGCACGCAACTTAAAAATAGGTAGAGGAGAAATGGATAAACAGTAATTGACCAACGTGTCCTTGTTCACACGATCTCGGATTTTCTGATTCTTCTCTTGTACGTATTTCCCTTGGACTTGGATTTGGTCTTCAATTATTCACTTGGATTCTTCATCAAAACTGAGGCCTCAACCCAGCTACGGTACAGCCCACGACCAGACTAAAGCTCCAAATATATATATATATATATATATATATATATTTGTTAAAGATAAAACACATATTTTAAGTGTCTTACATAGGGCTGGTTTGGTATGCCGACCCGAAACAAGTATCCCGAATTCCAAACAGAAAATTTTCAGGATAGGAATTTGAAGACCAATTCCAAACCAAATTTTCAAGAATCCCGAAATATTTTCAGAATTTCGGGACAAATCAGGAATCCCAAAAGAGCTTATATGACGTAATCAAAATGTAGAGCATAGGTACAATCAAATTTTGACATTCCAGCATATTCAAATTATGTAAACGAAACAGAAAACTTTTGAAAGTCATGCATACTGACCAATGCATAAATTGCCTTAAGATCTACTAAACCGAAGTAACAAAATGACAAAGCTATACAGACCAAAAACAATGTCATGCCTTGATCCCGACATACGTCCAGGATCAACATGTAACGTCACCAAATACCCGTATATCTAACATACCTCGCCTCTAGGATATGGACAAAACACAACTCAAGATTCTGATTGCGTAGTAATTTTTCATATACTTTATTGCTGCATCTAACCTCCTAGTTAGATTGCCTATGTACCCACAGACGAGGTCAAGGCATTCGTAGTTCACCATTTGTTAAACTTTGAACTATTCGTAAAACACTTCCTAGCAGAAAACATAAGAGTACCACACTACACATCAACCATAAGCCAAACAAGAGTTGTCATCATGTCATTCACACACACAAGTGTTTTCCAACACCATTCCAGAATCACATAAATCAATAACACATACAATACACCAAAATGCAGGGCTAGAGCAACATAATTCGGCTGAAGCCTACATCTCTGAAGAATGTGATTTCGGACCACTCAACGAAATCCAACAACATCGGGTTTCAGACCACTCAATGGAACCAAAATACTAAGCGGGATTCCTGACCACTCAACGGAATCCAAACCAGGATACGATTCTGGACCACTCAATGGAATCACGGAGTAAAGGGATTCTGGACCTCTAAACGGAATCTGATTGGATACGATTTCAAACTACTCAACGGAATCACGAAGTACAATGGATATTGAACCACTCAACGAAATCCAAGGCAAAATACGATTCTTGACCACTCAACGGAATCGCGAAGTACAATAGATATCGGACCACTCAACGAAATCCAAGGCAAAATACGATTCTAGACCACTCAACGGAATCGCGAAGCACGAGGGATTCTGAACCACTCAACAGAATCTAGATAGAGCAAGGAACCGGACCACTTATGGAACCCCAGCGGAACCTACTTTCGGACCACTCAACGAAAATGAGCGAAAGTCCAAGAAACATATCAACGGCTCAAAGAAACATGACATGAATCAAAGTACTCAATTAATAACGGCGCAATGAAACAAGAAATGAAACAATGAAACAATGAAACGAGATATGAAATAAACACAAGTACTAAATTTAGAACGGATCAATGAAGCAAGAAATGAAACGATATTGAAGCCACAAATCCCCATCACAATGGGTTAACGGTCCACTACTAGGCCTCACATTTCACAAACAATTCAACCTGCATTTCAAATCACATTTCACAAGTATTCCCAATCTATAAGTCAAATCACATTTAATAAAAATAGATCGATGGCTAAATATAAAATAACAATTTAATATAAAACATAGTTCTAAAATCATGCCGTATCCACAAAGAATACTAGAATGGAGATTTCAGGGTAATAACCAGATCACATGTATTAAAGTCACTCACTAACCAATGTAGGCCCACTAGACTTCACTTAGTCTCTAGTAGTACTAATTTCAATATTTAAGAACGATTCAAAACATGTTGACCAAAAGTCAACTCTTAATCAATAGTGGGGTGTACAACCCTACGTAATTCGATCCAGAATATCCGCCCACGGATTTCCAATCCGTAATTTCTCAAGTGTCTCATTTATCTTTTAGAACAATATCCTAAAATTTCATAACAATCCAACGGCCGAATCTCCGCCAATCATTAAAATTAAGTGGCGGTCAACGTTTGGTTTTACAAACTTAGAAATTCAATTCAGAAAGATCCGTACATCGAATTCTCGATCCTTAAGTTCCTAAGGTCCTCAAATACTACATATAATAACATATTAAAGTTTGGTAACGATCTAACGGTTGGATCGTTGATTGTTATAATGGTCAAGCAGTGAACCTTAACGAAAATATGTTCAAACGACGAAATTTCATCAATCGGATGTCAAATATAAAATCAGGATGTCCCATTTAGCCTAGAAAGAGAAAGCTGGCCCATTGGCCACGCGTTGCCGATGGTGGCGGTTTCTGGCAAACGGAAACCCAGTTTTTCGACAAACTCTAAAAATTACCAAATTTCACAGAATTGTAGAACACAACAAGGGGAAGAACCCATACTTGGGGCCAAAGTCCAATTCAGGCGAAAAGACGCTTGAATTCACCTTGATTCGCCGGAACCCTATAATTGGGTGTTCTTTGAATCACTGCCAAATTGAACCCCGACTCTCCGACCAATGATTGGGCATGGTTCCTAGGTTCAAGGAAAGTTAATTGATGGTGGAAGTCGAAGATGGTATCTGCAGGAACGGCGGATCGTCGCGGTGACACCCACGAAGCCCACAACTTCGATTCTCACGAAACAAGAGCCAAGATGGCTCGAACTTGAGTGAGAAATGAAGAGGAAAGGTCGGCGACTCATTTGAAGGTGTTGCCTCGAAGTGATTTGCCATAAAATCAGCCGGAAAAGTGACGGGAAGGAGTAGAGGAAACTGGGTCAGGTCGCGTAGGGAAACGGGTCAAAGGAACGACTCAGGTTGGCTGTTTCTCCCCTCTCCCCTTTCCCTTCTTTCCTCCCTTCCCATTTGTTCACTACTTTTCCCCTATTTTTGATTCATTAGTCCAATCCCTCATTTCCCTCAATCTCCTCTCATATCTCCATTCTGGCCACACATGTGATGCCATATCACTGCTCCAGCAAATCTGGAACCTTCTAGATAATGGTCAAATGATAATTTCGCCCTTGTCTTTGCTCGTCTATAACTTCTTCGTTATAATTCCAAATTACATTCCGTTTGCGCTCACGCGTTCGTATCGACAAGTACCATCTAAATATGTAAAGATAAATGAAAAAAATATGTAGGGATCAAATAAGTCAGTGAAGAATCCCATTTAATACAATAGGGGTAATTTCGTCCTTTTATTTATCAAAAAAAAAACTATACACCGTAAATATAAAAGCGTTGAAACTAAGAATACAAATACGAAATACGTAATTTTAAATAGTGAAATTTGGGGACGGGATTTCACAAACAAAGCTATAGCTGACCTTATGCCAAATCCCTCGAGCTCTTTCTCAATTAGACGAATGTGAGTTATTGATTTTATTGCATCAAGAACAATTAAAATGCAATTGCATGTCCTAGCAGTGCTGATAACCTGGATGACATGAAAGTAAATAAGTGAAACCTAAAAGCATATAACGAACACCCATGCACAGAAAAGAAGGAAAAAAACAACTCATTTTCTGTATTCCAAAAAATCTGACATATCTCAAGCATTCATTAGTGTGACATAACAACAAATTATAACAACATTAATCACAGCCAAAAGGAAAATATAACTCAAGTATGTTTCACTACTAGAAAAGGCTTCACAGCATATAAGGAAGGTCCATTTGCAAAACTATGTTAGTCCAGATCTTTATAAACTACCGAAGATCATTTTTATGCAAACCTATCTTTCTGGAAGCCATTCCATACACATGATAAAAAACCATCAGAATATTTATAATTCCATGCACGGGTACAATATTGGTCATTTAATTATTCAAAGATTCTTTGGTCTATCTAACCACATATTGGTCATTTAATGTCGGCTTCAGCTGCAAGCATGTCACAAACATGACCTCTGCCTCATGCCTAAAAATTAACTCAAGACAATCAACATTAACATTCTCTAGACATGAGAAGAAATGCAGAGAAAGGGATAGCAATTCTCATTCTCTATCATGTCTGTCACATTCATATCATGTTTAAAAGAAGCTAATTATTAACCTATGCAGATCATCTTGAAACTTTGGGGTCAACCAAATTCCAGTAATAGCGGCATTCCTAGATCGAAAAAAAATTTCATAAACCCTAACCTAATGGTAAACATAAATATAGAAATTAAATTAAGGCTAGAATCATGAACATCCAATCCAAAACGTGAACAAATTTCACAAACCCTAATCTAGAATTCGAACCCTAAATTAATTCCAAAATTTACCTGATTTGGGGGAGAATCGATGCACAGTGAGAGAGAGAGAGAGAGAGAGAGAGAGAGAGAGAGAGAGAGAGAGAGAGAGAGAGAGACCAGAGAGGTGATGGGTCAATCGAGAGAGAGGTGAGTCGCTTGTGTGATGTGAGTGTGGCTGGATTTGAAGACGGCAAATAAGGAGAAGGAGAGAGATCGAGAGAAATCAGCTAGGATGGTGAGGTGAGGTCAAGAGAGAGAGAGAGTGACTGAGTGGGGTGAGGTCGAGGAGGGTGAGGTGAGGTCGAGAGAGTGTGTGACTGAGTGAGGGTATTATTTGGATTCAACGGTTGAGATTAAATCTCAACCAAATCGGACGGCTGTTGCAATTCAAAATATATATTTAAAATTAAATAATATAATTTATTTATTTATTTCTGTTCGGTTCGAGATTACCGAACAAATGAAAATGTGAGACCGATTCTCATACCGAAATTTTCGGTATTTTTTTCCACCCTTAGTCTTACACATCTCTTAAGTAATTAATTATTATTATTATTATTGTATGTACACTAAGAGTGTATATGAGTGAACGAAGCCTTACAATGAGTTGTCATATTAATGACTGTTTGAGAAAAAATTTAGACAAATATAACATTGAAACATTAAACCATAACTTTCATTTATAAATGTTGGTACTAACAACATGAGTCTTGTTATTCAAGATTTTAGGGTCTAAGAAAATCGCAGTCACTCATTGTTTGATTTTAATTATATAATATAAAAGAAAGTACAACAAAAAAATTAAATAACTAAGAACAAAAGGTAAGCAACGACTATTTTGTTCGACTTTGAAGGTAAAACTAAAAAAAAAATGTTTATCAAATAATCTCGATTCTCTTACAATTAATGTGACTTTCTTTGATTTTAGGAAAAGATAAAATTATTAGGGCACTCGTTATATAACAGTAATAAAGATATTTGGGTGGGACATGAGTTTGTGGGTTGAGTAAGATTTAACCTTAGGAATAAGATTAGACTGTCAGAAACTTGTAATCCATATATAAGGATATGTTAAATAAGAGCTTGTTTAGATGTACTTTTAAAATGATTAAAAGCACTTTTGGTAAAAATATTTTTAGAACCAATCTTTAGTAAAAATACAAGTAAATCCTGAAAAAAAAAACACTTAAAGTGTTTCTTGGAAGAAGCACAAAATTGGTGCTTCTTGCAAAAAGCACTTTAAGTGCTTTTGGAACCCAAAAACATTTTCTCTAAAAGCGTTTTCAGTCATTTTAAAAGCACATCCAAACAAACCCTAAAACACTATTGTGGATTCACAACTTATCATGTTCTATCTCACGTTTTGACACAACAAACATTTGACTGGACTCAAGTCCATTCATTTAGTCACAACCTATCCCATCTAACGTACCAAACAGGACAGATGGCCCATACGCGGATAGTGAACAGCAACAGTTTCTTTCTCTTTGGTTTCTTAAAATGGTATGGTTTCTTTGCCTCGTGAATTATGATGTGCAAATGGGTCAATGGGTGGAGTTGTGTAGGAAACTATGCACACATGCTACTCTGTTTGTAATAGAGTTGTTGATATTTATCTTCTTGCGTCAAATTGTCAATGTGATGACCCATCCTTCCAACCCAAACTATTCAAATTCTAACTCGCATTGCATTACCTTAGCCTTCAAATTTGATCAAACACCCCTAATTAAAATCTTGTCATGTACAAATCACTCCAAAAATATTCAAAAACTCCAAAAACTCTACTGTTTTAATTAATAAATCACGCTCTCATGCTGCACAAAAACAATTTCCGCTTAAATCGAAGATCATCCTGGCTTATGAACTAAAGCTCTAATTACCGAAATTCACAAGCCGCGAGCCTAAGGTCTGAAGTTTAATTGGATGGGCAAAACACTTGTGGTCAAGCCTCAGATGCGCCTATAGTGCTTCTACAAGACAGGATACTTCCTTTGAAGCATATGGCCACAATGGTGAAAGTGCCACTACTTTCCCAATGATGATCAACGTTGGTGATACTAACTCTGCTGATACAATTTCATCTGCAACATCCTTCAGTTCTGCAAAAACCTGTATGAATGCACATGCAACAACGATCAATTCCATTAAATACATGAATTATGGAAATGGGCAAACTCACACGATCTGAATTCCTATCTGTATAAGAAAGGTCCTAAAATGATACAAATGTCAGGTAATCAGGTAAAGAAAAGACACCATCTGAAGTCCAACATGGTGCTATACAACAGGAGACCATCCTTACCATGCGTTGTTGAGGTGTGGTCCCTCGCTCAACTGCAACAGCTGGTGTATTTGGCGATAGACCATGATGCACCAACTTTTGAGCAAGAGAAGGGAGAGTCGACAAACCCATGTAAACCACCAAGGTCGAATCAGGGTCAGCTGCATTCTCTGCCACAAACAGAGGATCTGTTCCTCCCTTCCTGGAGTGGCCGGTGAGAAATCTGACACTATTTGCGACACCTCGATGAGTTAACGGAATCCCTAGATTTGCTGCTATCCCTGAAGCAGCAGTAATACCTGAAAGGTAAAAAGATTTTGATCAAGTAGCTTGACCTTTTGAGAGAATAATCATGTCAAAGAAAACAATGGATGCACAATTTGGATAAGGGAAGAGAAAATTTGTTTCCAACAGACACAAACTATGAGTTCTTTAGGCCACAACCTAGATAGGAAAAAAGTTGTTCCTAGACTCCTAATATATAACATATTCATATGGATGAAGACTCACCTAAAATTCCCCCCCATCTTTCAATGTGTTAACTTGGCATTTTACTTTCCTCTTAACCATTCATTCCATCTTACAAGTTACAAGTGCTCCCAGCCAAAACTTTATACTTAATGGCCTATGTGTTAAAAAAAATTCAGGAATTAAGAAGCAAAGTGTACTAATCTCAATTTTCAGTCACCCTTTTGCATACGGAAGACTTCTCACCTATGATTTCCAACGAGGAAAAATTTTAAATGCCGATGAAGTGTCATAATTTTAAGGAACTAACTGACAAAATAGAACATTTCTACAGGGATAGCATAGCTAATAATGTTCAGCTTTAGCATATCTTTGTGACTGCGGACCATCTTAAATTCTCTGAAAATAGATTACTGAAACTTTATCAATGTGTTGAGATGGCAATGTTGAACATTCTCTCTTCAAAAAGCAATGGGGAAACAATGTAGACATCTTATGTCCATGAGACATTCCACCATTCTTATAAAAATGTCAACTAAATAACGGCGCTACCACATTGATTTGTGATTGTACCTGGAATAACGTTAACTTCAATTCCTTGTTGCCGCAGAAAATCCATCTCCTCTCCACCCCTTCCAAACACCTAAAGAAAATCGATATGTTTTACAAGACGGAACATGATATCACAGGGAAAAACAGACACAATTTTATGAAAGACCAATATAAAAACTCACCAGCGGATCCCCTCCTTTTAGCCTCACAACATTAGCTCCAGCTTCGGCAAAACTCAGTAACAATTCATGTATCTCCTCCTGAAAGAGGGGAAAACAAATTCAGTTCATTTCCTGAAATCCCAATTGAAAAGACCAAATTTTATGTAGCATCAGATCAAGTAAAGTTTTCGTAATTGACTTCACCAAAACTTTGAATCCCACAAACCCAGATGCAAACAAACACAAACGCAAATACCCAATTCACCAAATTGCACAAAGCTTTCAAATTTATTGTGACACAGAACCCATATATTCGAAACCCAATTTAAACTCAAAACAAAAAAAAAAAAAAAAATTGGATTTTGGTTTCGGAAATGGAAATTAAGAAAGATGAGTGCTTGATTACCTGGGTTCTGCTATGGTACCCAGCAGTCTTGCCCACATAGAGGAGTCTAGCACCAGAGCCCACCAAATCTAAGACATCATTGGACACCAACCTATCATAGAGCAACAAATCAGCAGTCTGAATAACTCTGTAAGCCTTCATTGTCAGGAGCTCGGGGTCCCCAGGCCCCGTCCCCACCAAGAAGACATTCCCGGGCCCGCAGCCACCTCGATCACCTTCAGTCTGCCTCTTTTCTCTGAGCACCTGAAGCAGGTTCCTGAGCTCGGGTAGCTGCAAAGCGATGTCGTTTTCCCTCAAGGAATCAAAATCGGGCGGGAGAGAGCAGCAGGGAGTGGGTACCGGTTGGTCGGATTCTGAATGTTGGTTTTTGTAGAGCCAGTGGTCTCGCTCGTATCTCTCGATAGAAGCCTTCTCTGTAAAAGGTGAGGAGGAGGAGGAGGAGGAGGAATTGGAGGAAGTGGAGTTGAAGCGTAATGAAGAAATGGGATTGAAGGAGGAGGAGGAGGAGTGGGGTTTTCTGAAATGGGTGGAGGAAGAAGAGAAGGCAGAGAGAGACTGAATCCGACTCACAAGAGCCATAAGAAGAGAAGAAATGGCAAGGATTCAGAATTTCAGAGAGACAAAACTCCAACAAGAAAGAGAACAAGTGTTTTTGTTTTGCTGCGAGTTTGAGTTCTTCTCGTTATTTGCAAGTATTGAACGAGTGTTTGTGTTGGAGTTGGATTTGGACTTCGGCTGGTGGCTCTTAAAAGCACGACGAGTCCAAGTAGGTGGCTTTTTAGGGCTTTCAAAGGTCACTATTGCCGCCTCTCTTTTTCTTTGCTTTGTGCCTCTCTATTGCCACTGTTTGCTCCCTAAATTTGCCATGGCCTTGCGGGCATGCTGGAAATTTACTCAAATATGTTGGTGGGTACGGACGTGCCACTACTAGATGCCGTTAGTAGACGGAATCTGAATGATTAAGGATGCGCCTGAATTCAACTTTCAACCAAGAGATTGTGTCATTGAATGGAAGTGGCTCAAATCAAGGTTCTTTCTTTGCCTTAAAGATAAGGACTTTACTTATATGGAGAGATGGAACAATATGTAAATGACAAGGTTGCTGGAAGTGCAACTGACAGAGGAAAGTAAATGACTGGTATTGTAGATTGCTTGTAATTTAAACGACTGAAAATGAGTTGTACATGAACTACAAAGGAGATCAATACTACTAGTGAGTAACAGAGCTAATAAACAAGGGAAGCAATGGATGCTTGGCTAAAGCTAAATGTCTACATGGAAGCTGATGAGCTGATTTTAGTAGAGTTGATTGATTGTTTGTTTGAGCGTCCATAATCCTTGTGCCTCTGCTTCTTTATATAGAGATCTGAGAAAGTCCATTGCTGAGAACATTGCACTTGCCCGAAAGAAACTTCATTGCTAGCTTGCATGTGAAATGATATTAAAAAGGGCAACTTGTACTTCCACCACATGTTTTCACCACATATCTCCGCCACTTGCAATAAACTAATAATTAAAAGAAGCAAGTTGGCTTCTTTCACATGTCCACAGTCCTTTGCAGGAATGTCTGTGTGTGTCTTTCCATCCACTTGCAATGAAAAAGCATGCATTTGTCTTGATTAAACAAATCTATTGGCAAACCTCCACCACCAAAATAAAAGGGAAAAACAATATTATAATGTCAAACTACCCCACTTGCAGCTAAATATCTTTCAAAGTTAACTTTCTTGCACAATAATCTTCGAAATACCATATTTAGCCCAAATGACCTAAATGAGTAAAAATTGGTATATTTTAGGTGCAAACAGCCCCGTTATAGTTTTGTACTTTTGTTAATAAATTTGCCGATGATATGCATGCGCGTATACGTGTACTATACACACATACGCATGTATTTTCAATAGTATTTTAGTTTGTTGCGCATGTCAACCCTTTAAAAACTTTTTTAAGATGTTAATGTAAGTCCCCAATAAAAGCACGTCTCACATTCCATTTTCCATATGGCAACACCAACATTCCTAAGGTTGTTGCTTCGTCAGTCCCAACAAGCATTTCATGGGAAATAACCGACACAAAGCATTTCATTGAAAACAAGATATTGTTTTAATTCATTCTTCTCTGTTTCTTCCTCTCCCTCCCATCACCGTTCTTCATCCATCACTTTTCTCATATATATATATATATATATATATATATATATATAGACACACACACTTCCTATATCTCAAGCAAAAATCTGAAAAAATCAATACTGAACAAAATTGTCATCAAATGGTAAGTATTTAAGTTGTTTTCACTTCCAATATTTTGTTTTCATTCACTCTTCTTTATTTCTTCCCCTTCCTTCCACCACCTTTCTTACTTTTCCTCATATCTCAAGCGCAAAAAGTAAAATTAAAAACTAAAAACTAAATAGTTATCAAACAGACCCTTAAATTGCAACATAAGTACTCAGTTAACAACAAGCAATCGCTGACGAAAACAGCTAAGATTGCGATGAGTTACCAACTTACATCCTTCTTTTAAAGGCCGAGAACATGATAGTTCAAATTTGTTGCATGATCATCTAAATTGATTGAGTGGGTTTGCTAATAATTGGGGGACTTATAATTTAGAGACATGGGTAATATTGCAAAATAACTAGAACCTCCTACTGATTGATGTATCAGCACCTTGTGGCTTTCTCCAGCCACCTTCAGCAGTCCTCTCAAATATGCGTGGCTGCTTCATGGGAAAGGTTTCTCTCCAATCTGGGTGTTTAATTAGGTAGTCCCATTGCCTGAATCAAGATTACCAAATTTAGTTAAAGCAATATCCGGAAATTAACATTATTCTATGGGATGAACATCATCCTATTTCTAGGAATTGCAATGTATACGAGTCTTGACTGATAGATTATGATTACACGGGCCAGAAACAAGAAAAACTTCTATGCATCTACTTGTGATCAACTTGCTGTGCAGTTCCTGTCAATCTTTTATTCTTTCTTCTTTTATCATGGGAAAATATCCTCTTTTCTTTCTTTATATTCAAATTCTTTTTCTGCGTGTGTGTGATCACTGAGAACTTTAAGACGGGTCTACTTTCGATTGTGCATACCTTCTCATATTCTCCACAAAATCTGGGTTCTCAGCTGAGGGTGAAGTAGAACACACGAGGAGGATTTCTGAATCAGAGTAGTGTTGTAATGACAAAGCAAAATGTAACTGCTGCAGTGTCCTGCATGAATAGAAACGATATATGTGAGGTCAATGTTGCTGGCAAAGTTGAGCACAACTTTAAGAGAAGCAAAGATATGTTGCAGAGTAATTAAAAGTTGAAGGCATAATCGATGAAGTAACTCTTACCAGCAACATGGAGCTATCTTGAAATGATCAGTTTGAGTATCATATGTTTCTAGTAACTTTCCTTTCCAACTAGAGTCCTCATATGATACAGAAACTCGAATTCTCCTGACAACTTCATCAGGGCATCTTGAGGTTTTGTCAAAGATAGCTGGGGTAATAGATCCGGTGGAAGTTCCTATCTGAAATAGTGAAAAATATCTACAATGTGAAGGATTTAACAGAAGTTTCACTCACACACATTACACAACATTATAAACTTCACAGGTGAGCACACAAAAAATGGGAAGGTTTATCTCATTTTAAACCGACTTAAATGAACATAAGCCATACAACAAATTGATATTTAATTCACGGAGTTGAAGCTAACCATGAAACCGTTGAAGTTTGGGTACGCGTTTCCCTCGGGATCCCTTCTAGTGTTATGCCCAAGAATGCATAGAGTACGTATATGGAATTTCTCCGGTCTCTTCCATAAAGTTTCAACAATTTTGGCACCTAAAGGGAAGGAATAACCATCCAAGTTTTCCTAACTTTCTGATCCAGTGTTGTAGTTACCATGCTGCACACAAAGTTCAATATTTTTCAGCTTGAAGTATCCTGTTTCTGAGTAGATAACTACACCTCTGGAAAATCAATAACAAAGTAGAGGATCCTGGAGCAAACATTAGTTGAAACATCTTCAAATCCACCAACTAGATGCACCTGCATTTTGTGAACATGAAATATTCCTTTATTTATGCTAGATTCTATGAGTCAATAAAAAGCATATAACCATTTAAGTCACAAAATCATTTTGGTTAGGAATAGTACATCTAACTCCATATCCGTGTTATGGTCAACAAGAAGTGACAACATTTGGGATAAACCCGTGTCCACAATGTTTGGAGAATCCATATGAGCAACTGAGGTCCTACAGTTTGAAAACAGAATGAGAAACAACAGTACTAGAGCACCAAAAGTTTCCTAACTTTAATCGCCAAATGGAATGGTAGATGACATGACAATGTCTTACTTGTTACAATGATAAGAGATCTAGAACCGGTCATATTTACCACTTCAATTGGAGTCCAAATTTTGGTGTTTGTTTTGGCCTCTACGGCATTTCTTGTTGAAAAAGTAGAACCAAATATGAAATTACTATTTGAAAACTGGTATGATCTAAACAATTATATCCCCAATAAATCCGTTTCTTACATTCCATTTCTCGGATTCCAGATGGCCACACCGATACAGGTTGTTGCTTCATCAGTTCCAACAAACTTTTAACGAGGAAGACCAAGAAGAAAAAATTGAAGTTAGCAAAGGAATAATTAGTAGTACTCTTGCTACTAAAACTACAATTGCAATGAAAGTGATCAGTTAATAGCTAGCAACCATTTCAGAAAAACCATCAACAATTACAATGACACTAGCTTTCATCCATCTCTTTAAGGCAGAAAATATGGTAACTTTAAGAACCATAAAGATGCCATGAATAAATCATGAGATGACTTCCATTTTGCACAAGATAATAAGGAAGGCTATACTCGTAGCCATCAACCCATGTACTTTTTATTTTAGTTCACCATGCAGTCTCTATGTTATGTTGCACATTGCAACACAAGGATGCCTGAATTAAAGCTGAAAAGAGTAGCAGGACAGCTTTCAGCATGCAGGACTATCAAATGCCACTTTCCTCAAATGAAGGCCTTCAACATGCATAAGGTTCTTGGCCACCATGTTTCCACTAACAGTAGTTACTACAAAGTTCATATGGACAAGATGCTAACCCTTTTCTTTGAGTTCAATAGGCCTTTGAAATATAGCATGTTAACACTAGAAGAATGGTTCAATGGTTGTACTGGCATCATATACTAATAAGTGAACTAAGTAAAGAAAGGTTAAACTGATGTCTCTCCGCTGTATATGTGCAAGAAAAAGTTCATGCCACATGTTGACGAGTGTTTGCCTAAAGGAATAGCGAAAGACATACATCCACCAATGCCGGATCAACAGTTGCATATTCTCTCTGGAACAAATAAACCCATTTACTACGTGGCGATGTGTCCAGAACTGACTCTTCACGTACAGAGAATCTCCTCTCCGGGATAGCTTTGAACGAATTTGAGGCTTCTACCAAAGCAGGGTGTTCCAGTAGAGCAACCAGAGTATCCCGTCCCTGTTCACGAGCACAAGCTTTAAGTTCTATTATAAATGTATTGCAAGGAGTGCAGAAATATTTTATGGAAAATGTAAAGTAGAGGAATTTGAGCGAGCAAATTATCCGTCAGAAGACAATTCCTATTAAGCGACGATATCGTTGCGGATACTTACTTGTTTCCCCTTTATATTAGGAGTAGAATTGATCCGTATAAATCAATGTAAATCTTCTTTATTTCCTTCTTAGAATAGACTTCCTTGTATTATATAAGTCTTGTATTCTATTGTAAAAGATCAATGTGAAATATTCAAAGTTTATTCCCAGACTTCATATTTCTAAACCCTAGCCGAGTTACTTTTCAACATGGTATCAGAGCACCGTTTCTGGTGACTCTGAATACCCACACAGCTTCCGCAAATCTTAACAAACACAACATCACCTAAACCACCATGGGCGAACCAATACCTAAGGCGTCCACTGACACCCAAAACCCTATGGAGACAATCACAGATGTCTCGAACCCTTTTATTCTACATCCCTCAGATCAACCTGGGAATATCTTGGTCTCCAAAACACTTCAAGGAGACAACTACAATACCTGGAGTCGTGCTATGCGAATCAGCTTGAGCGCGAAAAATAAACTTGGCATGGTTGATGGCACCATCGACCCTCCATCAGAGACTGACAAACAATTTGCATCATGGCAAAGATGCAATGATATGGTTCTTGCCTGGATTCTCAACTCAGTTCACGATGACATTGCGAGCAGTGTTTCTTATTACACGACAGCAACCGATGTTTGGGCTGACCTGCGAGATCGTTTCTCACAAGGAAACGACTCACGCATTTATCAAATCAAGAGAGAGATCGTTGAACACAGACAGGAACAACAATCGATCTCGGTTTACTACACGAAACTGAAAGCGTTGTGGGATGAACTGGCATCCTACAATGAAACTCCGACTTGTACCTGTGGGGGATTGAAGAAGATAAATGATCGAGATGAGAAAGAAAGGGTGATGCAGTTCCTGATGGGTTTAAACGACTCTTATGCAGCAGTACGTGGACAGATACTATTGATGCAGCCACTACCAGACACTCGGAGGGCATATTCCCTTGTTCTCCAACAAGAGAAGCAAGTAGAGGTATCTCTAAATCGTAACAATATAAATCTGCATGCTATGAATATAACCCGTAACAGGGACACTGCTGCACCGAAAGGAAACACCCTTCAATGCTCATATTGTGATCAAAAGTACCACACCGTGGATCGATGCTTTTACTTGTATGGTTTCCCGCCTGGCCATAAGTATCATGGCAAATCAGTCAAGCCACCAAACAAAAGAAAACCTGCGGCAAACCAAGTAACGGTGGAGACCGAGACCACCAAGGGTGTAGACTCACGACACAAGGCAACGTCCAGTGACGGTCCGAAGTTCACCACAGAAGAATATAATCAACTTATGGCAATGCTCAAGAAGAGCAACGTTGATGGTAATCCGCAGCATTTTGCAAATGCAACAGGTACAATCACACCTTCTTCTGACTTGTCAGAGAAAACTTTATATTGGATCATTGATAGTGGGGCAACAGACCATGTATCTCCTTCTCCTCATTTGCTAGACAAGAAGTCATTATCCATGCTGGATTCTGTTCAATTACCGAATGGAGGACATGCCTTGATAGACTCGATTGGTTCTATACAAGTTACTCCACACATGAAACTTGATGGAGTGCTCCATGTGCCCAACTTTCGAGTTTACTTATTATCTGTTAGCAAACTTACTGAAGCATTACGATGCATAGTGATTTTCTTCCCTGATTTCTGTGTGATACAGGACATGGATACGAGGAGGACGATTGGCCTGGGCAAGCGATATAATGGGCTTTACTACTTGGCGCCAGAACAAAACCTTCGCCTTGCTCACCACATTAGCCACAACTCCACCCTCTGGCACCAACGATTAGGGCACCCTTCTACCGGTCCTCTGCAAACTTTAACCAAACAAGTTCCATCAATAGTTTTTTATTCCAGTCATACATGCGACATTTGTCCTCTTGCTAAACAAACCCGGTTATCTTTTCCGTCCAGTTTTATTTCTTCTAAAGCACCTTTTGATTTGATACATTGTGATATTTGGGGACCTCATCGAGTCAATTCCCATTCGGGGGCTCGGTATTTTTTAACGATTGTTGATGATTATTCTCGCTATACTTGGATACATCTCATGCGTTTTAAATCCGAAACACAAGGGTTATTACGTTCTTTTATTGCTTGGGTCCAAACACAATTTAATTGCATGATTAAAGCACTTAGGGCTGATAATGGTGGTGAATTTACCTCTTTACGTTCGTTTTTTGATAACAAGGGTATCATATTCCAAACTTCTTGTCCGTCCACACCACAACAAAACGGGGTTGTTGAACGGAAACACCGTCATCTACTAAATGTTGGTCGAGCTCTACGGTTTCAAGCCCATTTACCACAAACCTTTTGGGGGGAAAGCATACAAACAGCATGTTATTTAATTAATCGTTTACCTACACCTCTTCTTAGTCATAAAACACCTTATGAGCTTTTGCATTGTCAAACTCCCGTTTTTTCGCATCTCCGGGTTTTCGGTTGTTTATGTTATGCTACCAACCTTCATCCTCACCATAAGTTTGATCAACGTGCTAAAAGATGTGTTTTTGTTGGGTACCCATTAGGTCAGAAGGGTTATCGTGTTTATGACCTTACCACACACAAAAATTTTTCCACTCGTGACGTGACCTTCCATGAAACCACGTTCCCTTTCTCCACTCAACCACTTGACCATCACCCTGATACACCTGTCCTACCTATCCCCACCGACTCCCTATCTCATCCTAATCCCCCACCGCCACCGACTGCACCTCCTTCCCCCACACCGACCGACACTTTTTTATCCACACCAACGGAAACTGCTCCTCCCATAGAACCTTCTCCTCCCACACCGACCGAACCTCACTTAGTCCCTCCACCACTCCCTACCCCACATGCCCCACCTGCCCCTCGCCAATCTGGCCGCGCCCTTAAGCCCTCTGTCAGGCTGCAGGGATACCATTTATATCATGTGCAATCCCTTGCTCCCAGCGCCACGTCCTCCTCCATGTCAGGTACTCGCTATCCTTTAAATCACTATGTATCTTATGCTCATCTTTCACCATCACATCGCTCTTTTGCTTGTGCTATTTCGACTCTTGTCGAACCCACTACATTTGCACAGGCTAACGGTGATCCTCAATGGCGTGCTGCCATGGACTCTGAGCTTCTGGCTCTTGAACAAAACAACACATGGACTCTCACTACCTTACCTCCTGGTCATCGCGCAATCGGTTGCCGATGGGTCTACAAGATCAAGTACAACTCTGACGGTACCGTCGAGCGTTATAAAGCTCGTCTTGTGGCCAAAGGCTTTACTCAACGCGAAGGTATTGATTACAAGGAAACTTTTGCTCCTGTTGCCAAACTCATCACCGTCCGTTGTTTGTTAGCCGTTGCTTCTGTTCGTCATTGGTCCTTACATCAAATGGATGTCCACAATGCCTTCCTTCATGGTGACCTTTCTGAGGAAGTTTATATGCAGCTGCCTCCTGGACTTCATCGGCAGGGGGAGCATAATGTATGCCGACTCAACAAGTCCCTTTATGGCCTTAAGCAAGCCTCTCGCAGCTGGTTCCATAAATTTTCCACTGCCATAGGTCAAGCTGGCTACCAGCAATCAATGGCTGACTACTCCCTATTCACTAAGGTGCGTGGAAATTCGTTTACAGCCGTCTTGCTTTATGTTGACGACATGATTATCACAGGCAACGATGAGGCTGCCATCCATGACCTCAAGCAATTTCTTCAATCTCATTTTCGCATTAAGGACCTTGGACACTTAAAGTATTTCCTTGGTGTGGAGGTGGCTCGATCTTCTCAAGGAATCGCCATCTCACAACGTAAATATGCGCTTGACATTATTGATGAAGCCGGCTTACTTGGTGCAAAGCCTGCAAAGTTCCCAATGGAAGAAAACTTGAGATTATCTCCAACGGAAGGGCAACTTCTCCATAATGCCTCACAATACAGGAGGCTTGTTGGGAAACTTATTTATCTCACAATCACTAGGCCAGAGATTTCATACTCGGTCCATATACTCAGCCAATTTATGCAACAACCAAGGAAGCCTCATCTAGACGCAGTGCATCGTCTTCTACGATACTTGAAGGGATCACCTGGACAAGGGCTTCTTTTTCCTTCAAATGGGAGTTTAACGTTGAAAGGATATTGCGACGCCGATTGGGCTCGCTGTTCACTTACGAGAAGATCTGTCACAGGCTATTGTATATTTCTTGGAGGTGCACTAGTGTCTTGGAAAACCAAGAAACAATCTACCGTTTCGAGATCCTCAGCTGAAGCGGAGTATCGTGCCATGGCTTCAGCTACATGTGAGCTTACGTGGATGAAGTACTTATTGACTGATCTACAAATTGATCACAAGGGTCCAGCAAAGCTGCACTGCGACAACCAAGCTGCACTCCACATAGCTGCCAATCCAGTTTTTCACGAACGCACCAAACACATAGAGATTGACTGTCATGTTGTTCGTGAACGACTACGTTCTGGGGTTATTTCGACAACCTATGTACCTACTGGACAGCAGCTTGCCGATATATTCACCAAGCCACTTGGACAGTCAGCATTCCGTTCTCTACTTGGCAAGATGGGTGTTCTTGACATTCACACTCCACCTTGAGGGGGAGTATTAAGCGACGATATCGTTGCGGATACTTACTTGTTTCCCCTTTATATTAGGAGTAGAATTGATCCGTATAAATCAATGTAAATCTTCTTTATTTCCTTCTTAGAATAGACTTCCTTGTATTATATAAGTCTTGTATTCTATTGTAAAAGATCAATGTGAAATATTCAAAGTTTATTCCCAGACTTCATATTTCTAAACCCTAGCCGAGTTACTTTTCAACAATTCCAGATTCTGTTTCTCAAAAAATGTAGTTATTTGAAGTTTCGGTATACTTTATTATTATATGTATAAATAATGTATGTAAATCTAATAAACATAAACTTCATTAGTACTCATCTTGCAGATTAAGGTGTTGCAACAAACAAACTAGAATTTTTAATTTAAAAATTTGTTTCATAAGTAATGGCATCAGAAACTTAGAGCATTGTGGAATTTGATAAAAAGATTGTATATTGATTTTGTGATTTACAATTACAAAGACACATGTATATATACATGAAGGAAAGCAGGAGAGTCAACAACTCCGCATAGTTACAGAACCAACCATAACTTACAACCGCTATGATTGATTAACAACCATGATCGAAGACAACTAGGTAGGGTGGTAACTACAAACCGCATCAGCTGGGTAAGGTGGTAACTAGAACCGCTTCAGCTAGGTAAGGTGGTAACTACAACCCATACCGTAACCATCCAATAAGCATCAAATTTAGGCATTATAAATTATAATTGCAGATGAAATGCTGGATACAAATTTGAAATATCTACTTTTCACAAATTTAAATATTTCCATTAGTATCGCCTCAAGGAAGGCAAACAGTTGGGCAACTTTATAGTTTCTACTTCACTCTTTCCCACCACATTTTTTCTCATAAACCAAACACATATATACCAATATATCTATAGAGAGAGAGAGGGGGGGGGGAGGGAGTACCTGAGGCGATGCAGAAGAGTCTGTAGAAAAGGGAAGCCCATCAACAAAGATCATGATTTCACACAAACACACACAGAGAGACTCAGAGACGGAGAGAGTTGCTGATGGACAAAGTTGGAGTCTGACGACGATGACGTCCAAGACTCGAAACTTAAGCAACTCAGTGAGAAGGCCTCAAACTTTGATCTCTCTTTTTTTATTTTTATATATTTTGGTAGTGAGTGGGGTGGGTGTGGACTTGAAAGTTGCTAGTTTGGGAGTCGGCTGACTTGGGCTTTCAAACTCATACCCCGCCTGCTTTAACTGTGTGGCCCAATGCTCTCAAGTTCTAGATTTAAAACAAACTATTTTGTATTTGATACATGCATTATTCATTAATGTGGGAGAAAGGAGCAAGATTTTAAACTCGAACTTGGCACCGTTAAACCCCTAAACCCTACTTCAATAAAAAATATTTATTATAGCCAAGCCAACGATGGCATCAAAATTAAAAAATGTGGATGTGGCGAAATGCTCTCATTCATCAATATCGCTTGTAAAAATAAAAGATGGTCTTGAATATGATACAAAGAACACAAGTGAAGGTTTTAAAATGAAATTTATGGTTCTAAATAAGAGAAATTCCAGGGCTGGCCATATGGACTACCTCATTCCTACAACTTACACAAAAAAAAACTTCACACCCTCTTCACCTGACAATGAGTCTTGCTTGGACAACTCGTATGGAGCGAGCGAGCTGGTCGAAGAGCATCTTCCTAAGTAGGAAGGACAACAAATAAAAAATAAGATTGAACATCAAATTTTTGGTTAATCAGGTGTTTAATTGCATTTAAGATTTGGTTGTCCCCCAAAACATTATAAAAAAACAAATAAAGTTTTACCGCAGTGGAAAAAAAAAATATGCTTATGTACTATAATGTGGTTTGATCTCTATTGATTTTTCCCTTTAACAACTAACTATTTAGACAAACTAATGCTATCAATTGTCAAAACATCGTAAAGAACATGGAAACCCTACTAAAAATAGAGAGAAAATAAAAAGAAAATTGTATTTACTTAAAGATTAAGATAAAAGGATGTTTGAGAAGTGTGAAGAGTTATTATATACAAATTGTGTGTATAAAGCAGTGGGGATCTTTCTTTAACATTCAAAAATTAAAAACCAAAGCGTACCAAAATTCCCAAATTTCCCCGCCACTGCCCGCAGACACCACCATGGCCATGGATCCCAACCACACCACTGCTTCAGCCGCCACGGCCACCGCCGGAGCTGCCGCCCCCAACACACCCACGGCGAGGCCCCTAAGACCCGCCGTATCATCTCCTCTTCCTCCTAATCTTTACGCAGCCCAATCCCTCCAAATTCGGACCCAATCGCCATCATCATCACCATTAGCATCAGCAGCTGCTAATCATCAGGGGGTTCTGTACCCACTTGCTTCCTCAGGCCGAGGCTTCATTCCCCGGCCCATTCGCCCCGCCGCCGCGGCAGGAGGCGAACCCCCAGTCACTGTGGCCAACGCAGGAGCTTCGTACCCATCTCGGCCCCATCTCAATTTCCCTCCGCAGCAGCCTATTTCTGTGCATTTGATGAGACCCAACTACAGCTTAGTACCTTCTCCTCTTCCTCCTCCTATTAGGGGCCTTCCCCTTTCTTCTGCTGCTCCTGAGGTCTCGACTTTTCTCCTCTTTTTCGTTGGTTTAATTGATCTTTCGATGGTGTGCTTTTGATTCTACATTTTTGACATAGGTATTTATTCGTAGGGCGAACTACACACAAACACATAGTAAAGTTTTGCTGTTTGGTAGTATTCTTTGACTCAAAGAAGCCTTTTTTTTTCTTTGCGTAACATCTTGAAAACTTGTATTGGGGTGAATTTATTACGGAAAATAAGAAAGGTTATTTAGAATAAGCAAAAAGATGGGTAGAAAGTTCTTCTTTTTCTGCCTATGTATCTTTCAGTCCATAAGGGAAAATATGCTTTATCAGAAGCTTTGATTTTAGCACTTTGAAGTATGTTTTGTACATGGATTGGCGGTGTTTCCGACTTGTAATCAGAATAAAGAAGTGTTGGTGGTAATGTAGACTTTATATTTGCTTTTGCAAATGCTTGCCCAAGGTCAATAAAAAAAACTCCTCAGTGAGCAGGCTTATATGAGTCTTGTCTTAAAAGAATGTTCTACATCTTGAACAGGTCAAGTTAGGCATTCATCTTGCTTATGTTTCATTCTCTTCTGAATAATACTAGGTTCAATATTGTCGTTGACATAAGAAATTAATGCAGTTAATATCTTTAGTATTTGGTAGGCAATATGAGTTTTGAGTAAACTGGCCGGTCAGAATGGGTAAACTAGATAATGGATTTAGTTTTGACATGAATATTATGCCAATCGAAACGTAGTAACTTTTTGGCCATTGAACATTCTATGCCAAACCGAATACAGGTTTTTTTTTTTTTTTTTTTGCAATTCTTATTATTATTTTCTGTGGTTTGCCTGTTGAGTCTGAATGCAAGATTTGGAGATTTATTCAGTATGTCTTCTTCCTGGTTTAGGTTGCTCCATCTTCAGTTCCTGACAGCAATGGTTTTAAAGACATGAGGTAATGTTGGATATAATGTCTTGACATTTGTTTCTTTTAATATTTTTTGCAATAAGACTATTTGTTTTTTCAAATTTTGGACTGATGTAACTTGTTCTTGATGTGCTTTCTGCAGGGATAAAAGCAAAGATGATAACTTAGCTGTCATTAGAGGTCGAAAAGTAAGAAAACACTTTGCTTTCTGATTGGCTCTGCATCTATAGATGCATTATAATATCTTGCTATTAAGACTTTCGTTAAATCTATTAATTTGCTCTAGTCGATGTCAAAGATCCCTTGGTGTGGGGGTCGTGTACTTAAATCATTGTCTAATTTATTTGGATATGCTGCATGGTTTATAACATCCATTTACAGCACTTAATTTCACTTCTATTTTAGGTCCCTTGATCATTTCATAGGTTCATTCAAGTAAGAGGAACTGATAGCTAAAAATGGAACATAATTAGTGGCAGAAATGGCTACCTCATTCTATATTGAATATATGCTTTTCAATATATTTTTAGTAGTTGGTTGAAGGCTATGTTCTTCAAGTTTATGGTGCAATTGAATATGATAGAATGTCAGAAACAGTCTGTACTGTCATTTACTTTGTTATTCAGCCCTCTATTATTATGACTTCTTTGTTTCTATGTCTTTCAGTTTTTATTCTCAGTTTTTTAGGTAAAGGGCATTGTGGTTGTGAATCAGCAGCTGTGCTTGGTGTGTCACATACATCACCCATATAAAACACATATCATGAATTATTTGTAATGAGAGATGACTTTAGTTGTTCTAAAGATCATTTCCCCCCCTTTATAGGAGGGAGTGTTATGAGTTGATGATTAACCTTACGGTATTTAGTGATTGTGTGGATATTTTGCTTGCTTTGCCTGTTTTCTTTGACTTTTGAGGGAAAAATGTCATTTGATGTTCCTCTTTTGTTTAAGTTTATATGAATGATTGATAGAGTGGATCTGTCTGATATATTTTCTTTCTTTCTTTTCCATCAGTTAAATTCCTTCCTCCCTTTCCTTCACATCAGGGAAGTTGTTTAATCATCCTTTCTGATGGTAGCATACCTGGAGTATTTCTTGATATTCATATCTACAAAATAGGATGGCAGTGTAGAATGAGCACAATAATGTGCAGGCATCTATTTAAGATTCATCTAAGGGTTGAGAGCGCCATTCTACAAACCCATATCATGTGTGCCTCTGCATGCGTGTGCATTGTGCACATCTCTACATACTTTATGTCTAGACAAAGGATAACCTTTTAGACACATGAATGTTCCATTTGTGAAAATGTAATAATGTGCTCTTGTTGTTGGGCACAGTCGACTCGGATGGATGTCTGTTGAAGGACACAAAACTTAGTTAGAAACTGCAACCCATCTTTTTGATATTTACTTCCTCCCATGGACACCCTACAATGAAGTCTAACCGTGTGGATCGCCATCAACCATATAGCTAAATTTTCAAATACATATAGTACTTATGTTGCAGTTAATCCAATATAGTTTCAGTAAGTAGTTTTAAGGTTAACTATATATCAAAGTAATGCTAATGGCAGCAGAAACGGTAGAGAGATTAAAAAAAAAAAAAAAAAAAAAAAAACCACAAGTACAACCTGGATTTTATCTTTTCTGAGATGAATGAATCGATCCTTCGTCAAACCCTTCTGGATGTATGTAGGATAACCAGGATGCAAATTATTACTTGTCTTTAGTTCACATACTTTTTTTTGGTGTTAATTATTTGGAATTATTTTTATGCAGGTCAGGATGACAGATGGAGCTTCTCTATATGTGCACTGTCGGTCATGGATGAGGAACGGTTTTCCTGAAGAAATTCAGGTTGGCGTCATATCATAGGTTGAGATCTTGTTTTGTGTAGTATTTGATACTTTGCTTTTATCCTATAAGAATCTAGTACTCGATCTTTTTGCAAGCCTAATTTGTACTCAAGTTGTTGTTTGAAAAGCCTAGATCCACAAGTGCCTTCATGTAACATTTGTTAATAATTCAAGAGTGCTGACACCCATCCCCTGGAATATCGGGTTGGAATGAGTCCAGTCTAACTCTGTGCTAATGCCTCCTGAGTGAATTATCTGGTCAGACGAAACAGTGGATATATGATACCACATCTTGTTACTACCTTTACCAGCTAGTTCATCTAGACAATTAATGTCTTAACACATTCATTAGGATAAATTGACCTGCTATAATACTAGTAGTCTCACATCAGTACCATGAAAATGGTCCTCTTACAATAGAAAAAGATCATGGGCTATAATGTTGCCAGCTATTGTGCCCTGGGGAAAAATTTAGATACAACTTGTTGACATTATTATTGTTAATAATTAGACCAAACAAGATAGGAAACTGAAAGCCCATATGCGTACCTGAATTTTTTAGGTTTTTTTGGCCAAACAAAAGGAGTCATCAGTAATAGAATAATTGTATTCTGCACTGATGAATTGTTTTCCTTAGCAGTTCAAACTGCACATTAATGTGGGAATATACTAATTTGATTTTTTATGCAGTACTGTTGTTACCTATTTCATTTATAATGATTTTGCCCTAATGATCTTGGAAAATTTTTACTCTGCTGGCAGCCACAATATGGTGATGCTGTAAGGTCTCTTCCGAAACCTTCACCAATACCTATGGCAAGTGCTACTCTTCCAAAGAAGGAGGGGGGTGAAGCAGAAGAAAAAGGAGATGATAACAAGGACGAGGTTGGGTTTTTATGATAACCATTATATTTGGCAGCAGTAATCATTATTTTGAATTGTTGTAAATGGAAACAAAAAGTTGAGATATATGACTTCAAGAGTTTGTTTGATTCCAGCTACAAAAATTTGAGATATATGACTTCAAGAGTTTGTTTGTCAAATTGGAGGATCATAGGTTCTTCACTTGCCCCCCCCCCCCCCCCCCCCAACCTCTAGCTAGTCTTTAGGTTTTCACTTTGGTTTTTCAGAATTTTTTTTTTTGATTCTGCTTGTAGTTTTTACCTTTAAACAAGTAAGTTTTAAGCTTAGAGGGCACATAAATTAAAAAGTGAGGTTTCTATGTTTTCGAATCTGTCCATTCCTATACCTAACGATTAGATGTATAGTGCTTATCAAAAATGTACTTAGTTTCATTGTTCTTGCTTCCAGGCTGAGGAACACATTGAGCGTTTATCACCACATGATCTGTTAAAAAGACATGTCAAACGCGCCAGAAAGGTTCGAGCACGGTAAGTTTTTCACAATCTGGCTCTTACACACAGTGAGTTGACTTTCCTTTGTCACAGATAGTCATTTTAAGCCTTGAAAGCTGATTTACAAACATTAAATTTACCGTAGTTGAAGTTAATGGGTTTAATGGAATATCATATATGAATTATAATTACCATTTGCAAGATTAAGTTAGGGTATATTTGCGGTTGATTTATCTCATCCATTTTATTTTTCTGTTGAAGCTTTGATTGTGAAAAATATCTCGAAAGAGAAGTGAATTTCGGTTGCCACTAAAACTGAATCAATGGAAGTCCAAAGCTGGAGGAAAAATGGACCTTTTAATTTGAGATATTAAATTGCCCCAAGAAAATGAAAAATAAAAGAAATAGAAGAAAGACATTTTAGGGTTAGCTCAAGTGGTGTGGGAGGGTGGGAAAATGGATTAGGATTAGGCCATGTCAAGAGTTCGATTCCCTCCGTTGTAACAAAAAACAAAAACAAGGGTCTAACAACCTGATATCTTATATTTTTTTAACGGGGCTATCACTCTCTAGGTAAAGATAAGTCATACACTATACCTGGGATGTTCTGTTTTCCAAAAAGCTTTGGCATTACACTTTCTGCAGATAAAACAGACTGCAGAGGTTGACTAGCTATTTGGTGTTTATTTTGTAGATTAAGAGAAGAACGCTTACAGCGAATTGCAAGGTACAAGTCTAGGCTTGCGCTTCTCCTTCCTCCCTTGGTAGAACAGTTCAGAAATGATCTAGCTTCAGGAAACTGACCCATATGTTGCTCTATCGGACCTCATTAACATTGAGCACAATGGACTTCCTTACCAAATCAGTTTTTTTCTGGAATGATGAAAAATGTGTACGGTATTCAAGCAAGTTCGCTGTACAAATTGTACTTTGCTGTAACAGTCAACATCATTGGTGGTATGTTACGTGGGCGTGGTAGTTGATGGGAAAAAATTGTGGGAACCGAGTGAGCTACAATTTTTTGTATTTCCATGCGTTTGATTGTAAGTTGAGCGTTGTGAGCTGTTACGACACCAAAAAGTTGAGTTGTATTGTAATAATTCCTTCTCTGGTCATTTTTCGTTTATTTTCGTTAACAGATGAGCTTTTAGACATGCAACTGCAAGCAAGGGAAGTTGTCATATTTTTTTAAGGCCTCGTTCCATATTTTGAAAGAAAATTTGGAATGGTAGCCAAAAGTTGCCCCTCAAAATTCTAAGCCCAAAGTTGGTGTGAAAATATTACCCTGCCTTTAATGACTGAAAATTAAGAAGCTATTCTGTTATCAATCCGGATCGAGGTCACAAAAAGTAGAAAGAGAAATAACCAAGTTTTCTTACAAAATTTACATACAAAAAGCAACTTGCGGAAGCGATCGTTTAGGCCTAAATATGTGGCTTTCCTTCTTCTACGAACAAACCGCAAACAATTGGTTGAATTAGAGAAAATTAAGTAAAATCTCATGCAAAATGGCAATTCCTCCTCTCTAATATCGAGTCATTTGTCAATAATCTCCACGAGATTCACCTTTACACATTCAAGCATAAAGTATACGAGTTATGTTAAAAAAATGTTCAAACTTAACAGATCAAACCGCTTTATTTAACATATCAACTAGATTATATTTCGTACACCAATCTTTTCTATAGACGATGCCATGTATAAAATAAAACCACACATCGATATACTTTTGCCCTCGAATAATAAACTAGATATTTGGACAAGGAAGGGAATAATACTTTGACTACAGCAATGTAGCTTCTGACAGTCAAAATGCCATTCTCATGTCCAACTATTAAATTATTTTTTCACATCAGAATGTTATCCCTTGGTAGTGTAATATTGTCGCATCAACTTTTGGTTAACTTTTCCAATATTCGTATTCCATACATGGTTCAAGTTTGGGTTATTTTTCTAATCTTCCTTAAAAATAGAATCATTGGATGTCTCCTCATGAGACCTGAGGGAGCTTATAAAGGAATTATGAAAAGAAAATGATAACTGCGCCTTAATTTTTTTCTTCTTACACATCATTGTTTAATCTTATCTATTATTTTTGTTTGCTTTTGTCAGAATAGAGAGATGTGGGAAAGATAAAGATGATACGTAGTTATCATGTGTCTATTAAAAGTTGAAATGAGGAAAAAATGGGGAGAAGAATCAGAAGAAACTAAAATTAGAAACTAGTCTTTAAATTGGTTGAAACTTGGAAAGGTGTAGGATTAAGAATTTCCTACACCACATATAAAATAAAATAGTAGGATGTTGTTCTTATCCATATCTTTTGAAATGTCAAAAAAGTTGTGGTAGGTATCTTAATCACTAATTTTACAATCACAGAACATAGAATAAACTTCTGTTTTGTTTTACGCGCGTAAATTTCTTATAAGCTTTGTGAAATAGGTGATTAATTCCCGTTATTTGCCAATAAGGACGTCGGAGATGAGTCCATAGTCAGTCTCATATTTTTATGCTTTAAAGCTGCATGATTATGCATACTTCCTATCGCAATCTCACATGGTATTATTGTTTCATGCATGTCACCTGCATGTGTGATGTGCATTGGACAAGGAGAGCCAACGCATGCATGCATTCATAAACCAATATTTCTACCCAATCACCGATTCACACTTGTTTTCTGGGCTCCAATAATCACCCTGCATCTGCATGCTTGATGCACGATCCATTTCTATTTTGCTTCGTTCAAAAGCCAAGGATGAATTAGAGTACGATATGATATGATTATATTAAAATTTAAACCCTAAACCCTAAATCATATTGTCTTCTGATTCTTCTCCCTTCTCCCCACAACGACAGCTTTGCTTTTATAGGCTGGGAACACTCCCATCTCAATCTCCATCTCCATCTCCCAGCTACTACTAGTTTCCAATTTCCATCAAGTTGTAACATGCATGCCTATGCTATGATATACGATGTTAATTGATGCAACACCGCCCTCTAGAATTTTCAATTTCTTGAAATGAAATCATCAAATCCCAAAAGATAACCTTTCAAAGCATGCATGCTTCAGAAATCAAAATCCAACAATTCTTGTTTATTATATAATACACACCCCGACTTTTTCTTAATTTCTTGAATTTCTTAACTATGTTTCCTTCTTAATTCTATTTCTCTATCAATAGAAAAGTGGAAGAGAAAATAAACTGTTGGGGCTTCAGAAAGGGGAAAAGAGGGAGAAAATAAAGGAGAAAAAAAAAACCCAATTCTATAAATCCCATGAGGCATAACCTGAATGAAACAGAACAACCCCCCAGAAAGAAAACTATGAACCGTTAACTTTCCTAATGCTTATTTTTTCTTTCTATACATATATATGTAATGTACATGCCCACCAAATAAATATAACCCTATTTGGAAGGAAGCTTTGGTAGTATTCATGAAGCTGCGGAAGAGGAGTGGGATTTGGGTTGAAAAAATGGATAGAAGCTGGGTCTTTTGAGAGGGAACTTAGCTGCTTGGACTTTTGTAGTACTAGTTGACTCAACTTTATTATTATTATTGTTATTAGTATTGTTGGTGGTTTTGCTGGCTGGGTTAGCGGTGGTGGCTGTGCGCTCGTAGGAAGGACACATGGTGAGGGTGGTGGCTGGTGATTGCATGGAGAATGGGTTTGAGTGATGAGTAGCCTTCAAAGCCCTCAACTCTTGTAGCTCTTTGTTTAGCCTTCTGTTCTCTTCCGTCAGTGTCTCGCAACATCTCTTTAGGAACTCACAGTCAACCTCCGTTTGCTTCAACTTTGTCCTGCACTCAATTAATTCACATCATCATATCATCCCTTATTCAAGTCCCAATATTTTGCGTAAACTAATTGTCTGTCAACAAGAACTCCCTTTTAGGTAATACGATTTCTACGTTCATATACAAATACAGATGCAGATGATATAGCTAGATTAGATGTATAGATACCTTGCTCTTTTATTCTGAAACCAAACTTCAACTTGTCTTGGACGAAGACTAAGCTGTTTCGCCAGTGCCAGCTTTTGCTTCTGCACCATTAATTAATATCATAAATAAATTAGATCTCTATATATATATATATATATATATGTGTAATTAATATGTTCCTAGCGAAACTATACCTAGTTTATATATGGTCCTCATTCATGGTGCGAGACAAAGACAAAGAGTCCAATAAGAGAACATTTTCATATGTTTTGTGTCCTTAATTATATATAATTAAAACTTTACACTTACAGGATTGAGAGTATGGTGTTCTTTGAAACTTTCTTCAAGAAAAGCAGATTGTTCCTTGGAGAGCCTGAGCTTCTTTCTAGAGGTGTTAGTGTTACCATTGATGATGTCATCCTCCACCTCATCGCTGCCCACCCTGGAATTAGATGCCCTTTCTCCCTCATCATCTCCTTGTGCTTCTGCAGAGTGAGCCATCCTCTTGTAGTTGTAGACGTTGTGGTAATTATTATTCAGATCATCACCTGCACCGCCCTTGCTGTGATTATTACTGCCGATATCCATGATCTGAAACGACGACGAACCACTGTTTGTGTGCGATGACGACGCAGCAGCCACCACTTCCTCAACTCTGTTGATCACGTTCATGGACAGCACACCAGCTATTTATGCCATTAATTAATACCCAGAAACATAATTGATTAAACCCTAAAACAAAAAGATAAATTAATTAAAATGGTAATTATTAATGAATTTAATAAACTCCATCTCACCGTTTTGAATCTGATTACAAGGAGGAGTAGGCCAAAGAAGAAGATCAAGTTGAAGTGGTACATGATCATCTACATGGATATGATCACCATCATCATCATCTTGCTTTTTATCTGCTGCAGCTGCTTCATGTCTTGGAGGAGGATGAGGAGTACTAGTAGTACCAGCTGCACAGCTTGGACCGATTGATAAGCTCATACAAAACTCTGTCGTTTTGGTGGTGGTGGTGGTGTTCTGATCTGATCGCTCTGCAGGTTCCTCATGACCTCCTAAGCTCAAACAAAGCTCCATGATCTTCCAGAAAATTGAAGCTTTAGTTTCTTGAAAAAAGATTCTCTTTTTATATACAACCGCAGACTCAACCAAACACTACTCTCTCTTTTCTTCAATTTCTCCCTTTTTGTGATTTATTAATCAATTTATGAATTTTTCTTTATTGTATAATAATAATTGAGGTTGTTTGTGGGAACCAGTTTGACCGACCTTACTACTCAGTTTGGTTGACAAACACACGTGAAAGGAAGAAGGAAGAAACACGAGACTTTATTTCAAGATTTTGCAATCTTCCTCGATCGACCTCCAGCCTCATTCTTCACTCAGTCGCTTAGCAGGTGACTTGGTGCCTTATAACATCTTCAAAGGACCTAATCTATTTGCTTAGTGGTCTACAAAATGTGGTGTCTCAATGAATAAGCCAAAATAGATAAACTGGATCAATAGTTGATTTTTGAATTAAAATAGTCTTTAGACGTCATGGATTCCGATGGACTGTGATTGCTTTTATACTATATTATTGTCATAGCAAATCTAGTCTCATCTCTTAAGATTTTGATAGATTTCATTTTGAAACATTTTTGATGCGGTCCCTAACTATCAATGTTCTTTGACCAAAACTTTTGTGATTTTTAGTTTTTGATCGAAGTCCGTGGCATTAATGTAATAATGTATTTCTGTGTAGGTTATTTTATTTTTAAACTAAAAATGAAATTTGTAGTTATTTATATTAATGAGATTTTAAATAAAACCCATAATTTATGGGATTAAAAATATTAAAGATAAATTATACTCTCCAATAAATTATGTGTATACATGTGTACGTTCAAACAAACCAAAAAAATTATTTTACCAAAACATGGTACATTTTTCGGAAAAAAAAAAAGAAAAGACATTAGGCTTAATAATTATTAAGAATTTCTTCAGTTAAACTTGACATTGATACATTCTTAAATCAACGAAATAGAATGTACTCATATAAGTTTATATAAAAAATGGGTACATTTTATATTAAAAAGGGTACACTTTTCATATACCAAATTGGTATATTTAAGAATGGGTACATATCATTTTTTTATAAAAATTTAATGGGTACAAACTTATTCTAATTTTATTTTTTATATTTTGGAAATGTTTGAATTAAAATTAATTAAGAGTTTAGTAAGGGTGTGAGTATTAAAACTCTAAATCAATTACTAATTTTTATTATAAAAATTATGTAACTTATATTAATACTAGAGACTTTGATCAAAATCTACAAAATAATAAGGTTTTAGTCAATGAACATTAGAAACTAGGGACCTGATACTAATTTTTCCTTTCATTTTTCATACTTCTGACGATATACTTCACCGCCTTGTATGTATAACTATGTCACCACCATTTGAAAACGTTATATATATATATTTAGACATCATTGAGCAACCAGTGGCGGACCCATAGAGGGACCTGGGAAGTCCCATGACCCCTTGGCAACCCTGAATCGTTGCTTGAAATTTTCCAGGGACGCCTCACACTCGAGGAGGAAGGCCTGTGTATGCAAGCTACAGCGGCTAAGCGGCGGCGTCTTCGGAGAAGATGACCGCGTGAAGAAGCTTTCTTTTTTATTTTTTTTTGAAAGGAGGAACAAACAAACAAACAGCACAGGAAGCCTACCAGGAGGCTAACACCACAAGGGCAAACAACACAGAAAGAAGAGATGGGGGATACACCAAGCAGACGCACCAGCAACGAGCGTCACCCCCACCACCACCAAAACAAAATTAAGGAGGGCAAGGAAGACCATCCTTATTCAAAACAAAGACCAGAGAAGATGGGGGCCTGTGAACCCAAACCCGAGAACCCATCTCCGGAAAACTCCGCGACGCCAGAAAGTCAGCGGCACCATTGGCTGATCTTGGCACCCAAGACCAGCGACAGAACTGAAAAGCATCACTCTCCACCTTAACTCTCGTCAGGACAGGAAAGGCTTTCCAACTGCCAACCTCAACATCTCCAGATAGCCAATCAATGGACTCCTTAGAGTCCGATTCCACTATTACCGATTTAAAGCCCAACGAGGACCCCAACTTGCAGCCACACAGCAAAGCCGTCGCTTCAGCCACCGCAACAGAGGGAGTAGACAAGGAAAAACGCTCAGCAGCCACAAACTGACCAGAAGCATCACGAATGACCACACCAGCAAAACCCGAACGAGATGCATGGGACCAACTAGCATCAACATTAATTTTAACAAAAGAATCAGGAGGAGGGATCCATAGAGGAATCGGACCACAGCGGGCAGAGGGCCGAGCTGCACCACCTCCAGACCATCCCATGGCTTCCCAGAAAGCCCCGACAGCCGAAGACACCCCCAACAGGACCTTAAAAGGAAGAATGGGAACCTGATTAAAAACAAACTCGCACCTGGTACGCCAAATAAACCATACAGTAAACGCCACATAAGAGCAGACCCATTTCCTGACCTCCGCTCCACCCGGAAAACGAACAAGGACCTCCATCAACCAGTCCGCCCAAGAAGAAATGCTTTCGCCATCAATCCGATAATTAAGGGCGCCACCAAACCATAAGGCCCTCACCCACGGACAAAGGAGAAAGATATGTTCAATTGTCTCATCTTGACTATTACATATTGGGCAACAGGGAGATTGAGCAATCCTCCTCCGAAACAACGTCGCTCTAGTAGCCAAACCCCGGTGCAGAGAAAGCCAAAAGAAACAGCGAATTTTTGCCGGAGCAGGCAGATTCCAAACCTGGTTCCACAGATTTTTAGGAATGAGACGAGTCCTGGGCAGCCGCTGATCTCGAGAAGCAATAGCCCCCAACTGCAACCAACGATACCCCGACTTCACCGAGTATCTGCCATTCTTACTAGCATCCCAAATTAATCTATCCTTGTACCTGGAATCACCAATAGGCAGACAATTGATAGCGAGTTTGGCCTCCTCAGAGAGAAACGGCAGCAGAAAATCAATGTCCCAAATCCTCGACTCCTGGCTAATCAGAGAGTGAACACGCAGATTTGGAGAAACAGCCACCTCCCCGAGCGGCTCCGGACGACCAAGAGGTAAGGAGGGGAGCCAGCTATCCACCCAAACTCTAACATCATGCCCTCCCATAATTTGCCAATGCGCCCCCTTACGTAACACTTCCCTCCCCACCAAGAGACTTGACCAAGCCCAAGAGGCCCGACCGCCTTTAGCAGCGTCCCAAAAGGAGCAATTCGGGAAATAGCGAGCTTTCACAACACGTGCCCACAAAGACATCGGATCCGAAAGCAACCGCCAACATTGTTTAGCTAATAAGGCATCATTAAAATCACCAAAATTTCGAAACCCCAAACCACCCCAATCTTTAGGGAGGCCAAGAACCTCCATCGAAACCCAGTGAGTTTTCCTCGAAGCCCCCTGTCGTCCCCACCAAAAATCGGCAACTAAAGAATCAAAATCGTGACACACCGAGGCAAGAAATTTAAACATGTACATGGGGTAAGCAGGAAGGGCCTGGACCACAGCCTTAATTAAAGAAGCTTTCTTTTTTAAGGCTTGGCCCAAAATGCTTGTTTTGGCCAACTCTTTTAATTTTTTTTAATTAAAACAATATACAAAACGTAATCGTTAGTGTATCTTTTGTTTTAAATTCCTAGCTAGCACGTCCCCCAAGTCCCACTCTTCCCCATCCCATTGTCCTGATTTTCACAAATTCACCCATTTCCTTAATTTTTAAAACCCCCTACCCGATCCCATATTTAAACTTTACTCCAATATCATACCTCAATTTGTTTCAAATCTCCACACCACCATCAATTGGTTCAAAATTCATGGAAGTTTTTGGTATTCTAATCTAATCTCAATTAAAGTATATTAGATATTGATGGAGGTTTATAGTCAATTATTTGATATGATTATTGATATGTTTTATGTTTGTATACTCATGTGATTATTGGAATTTAGATGGATTTTTTGTTTATTGGTTAATTGGTATATGTTGTGTTTTTTATCAATTGTGTAATGTAGAAATAAGAAACATGGAAAGATTTTTCACCAAAGCCAATAGCACCCTCTATTTGTTCGGATAATTTAAGTTCAAGGAAAAATGAGTGTTACATTGATTTGAATAATCTTGAAAGAGACCCGAGAATAAAACTTCAATATTATAATTAAACTTTTCAATGTTATTTTTGTCTATTAATTTTTTCACCTTTATTATTGGGACTCTTCCTGAATCCACCATTGTGAGCAACTATCAAAACCAATAAAGCCATTAAACCACGCTCTAATAGTTAGAACTTCTAATCAAAAGTAAACCCTAATTAATATCAGTTCGTATCTACAAAAGAACTCATCATGAATAGGTTCGTTCTTCGATCTTCTCTTCTCTCGATTCCTTACAATTCTTGCTCTCAATAGGCGAGCATATATTGGACACGTTAACCTGAAAAGAGAGGCCAAAGCCGTGCATATGTGTTGGTAACCACTCTCCTATCATCGAGTTGGTTACAACCAGTTTCGTAAGAGGTTTTAACAAAATAAGTTCATTTAATTTTCCTCTGTAATATTTAATTAGAATTAAATATATTTAATATCTGTCCAATTACTTACATATCAAAACACATATACACTCGCCTCTAACAAAAAAGAGAAGACACGTATACACTAGCTCACTCACATTAAGAGCAAACCTCTTACACCATTACCTTACCATCACTATCACATCACCCCTACCGCTATCACTTGCACCATTACCTTAAATTTGGTCAACCTAAGATTTGAGGGTATAAAAATCAGCAAATGGAAACTAAATTGTGGTTTATATATGGCATTGTTTGTTTGGTGTCTTATAATTCTATTTTTATTAGAAGTTTTTTGTTTGTGAATATTGCTGATAGGAGCATATTTATGCGACTTAGTTGGCTTGTTCTTGTGCATTTATGTCGTGTTTCATTAGTTATTTTAATGTTTAAAGTCATTTTCGTGTGTTTTCAGATTTTATGGACAAAGTAGGCAAGAAGATGCATTTTGGAGCATTTTGGAGCAAAATAGAGCTTGGAATGCATGTCACATATTTGGGCCAAAGTGGATGGACGAATTTGAGAACTAAAGATGCCAAGAATGTGAAGAATTATGGTCCAAAAGATGAAGAACTCAGCATAAAAATTTGTCACCCCAACTTGCCTTCATTGCCATGCAAAACAACATAGAATTCCCTTTGGATTCCCATGCCATGCTTGATCACTCTTGTCCCCTACATAATTTCTGATTTCATGCTTCAATTCATTTAATTATTACACTTAATTGCTTGATACCTCTTGTTCCCTTCACCCACAAAATTTTATACAACTTTCACAACCATAACATGCACCAATTGATGCTCCATCATTCACATTTGGAATCCCATGCCTTGTGTACCACATGTTGCTGCACCTTTGACCCATTTATTGACACATTTTCACCTCCCTTTCCATCTCTATGCAATGTACACAATCATTCATGCTCCCTAGCTACAAGACCACTCCATTTTACCCTTCACACTTTGCATCATCACTTCATTTTCACTCTTGGACCATTGCACACCACATACACTCTTTGCCGTGCATTCTCCCTAGCCTAACCTGATTCTCTAAGGTTTTTGGGGCCTATATATACATGTTTACACCCCTTGGCAAAGGGTTCACACTCTCATATTCACCATTCATCACAGAAATTCGTCCATACTCACCCTAGGTAGCAAAACACCCCAAAAACACCATTCTAGTGCCTATAAAACATAACAGCCACTCCACCTTCTTCCACCCTCTTTGCCTAGTTCTCCACCACCCTCCAACCCTCAAACACTCCTCCACACTTACCCTAAACCTTTCCATACCATTCCCTATCCATTCTACATCATAAAACTACCCAAAAATCTGTCCACAAAGCAATCTGCCGCAAGCAAGCAAAGGAGAATTCTTGGATGCACTTGCTACCCAAGTTGGAGCATTTTAGGTGTTTTCTTTCCTTTGATTTTAATGTCTAATTTTATGTATCTTTGCTTTGTGAGTATGAGGAACTAAACCCCTCTTAGTTAGGGGGTGATTCGAAACCATGTTCATACTTGCAATATGATTTGATTACATCCAGTTGTGATTCATAAGTTGTGAATTCAATTTACTTATCCGATCGTATAAAAAATGATTTGTGTATGTTGGTTGAGAGTGCACGCTTAATTTTCATGCATGAATTTAACGCTAGAATATAAGGGAGTTTCACCTAATCGTTATGAACTTATATTCACAAGTAGTGAAGGTTGCTAGTCACAATCACGTTAAGTAAATTCTTGGCATAAGTTTCATGCAAATCATAGTAACGAGTGCCTCGTCAATGCTTATGTTTTTCATAGAACTTAATGATTCTTGCTTGTATCTCTATTATGCAATTCATGTAGGGAACTTGTAGGGAATGTTTTGGTTTGTCGTATGCAATGATCCAATCCAATAACTTGTGGAAAAACTGAGGGTTAATTAGTGCAATTCACGGTTAATTTGGGGCGTTGAGTATTCATAGCTTATCGAAAAGCAACTGGAAATCGTTTTGTATGCAAGTGTGACATGTGTGGAGAAGAACCTCCTAGCTAGCCTTCCATCCATAAGTTTCATTCAAATTCATTTTACAATCTGTTTTGATTCACTTAAATTTGTCTAAGAATTTGTTTACTTTGTTCTTGTCTTAATTTAATTATTTTCGTCCAAAATCAACCCCATCTTATTTCTTTGAGTCATATTAATTAGAACTTGTCTTAGATTATGTTTTTAAGTGTTTTAGTTCATTAGAAAACCAAAATTCGTCCAAGTTTGTGTTAGAGTCCCAAAACTGCCCAGATTGTGTGTTTAAGGTAGTTTTGAGTGTTTAGGGGCTGTTTTGAGTCTTTTGGTTTGTTTTAGTGTTTTAAAGTATAGTTTTGCATTCTTTGAGTCTAGTTAGTGTTTTAAACTTTGTTTTTATGTTTTCAAGTCAGTTTCCAAGTGATTTAGCAATCCCTCCTAATCCCCGGCCTAGAACGATCCCTACTTACATACTTTACTACAATTGATAAAAAGAGGGTTTAATTTGTGTGCTTATATATTTCGCATCAATTGCTCATTATTATATAGAGCTCATGATGGTAAATCTTTGAATGATCATGTAATGCAATTGATTATCAAAATCAAAACGCATTCCAAAAGACAAAGTTGCATTTTAAAGCTTCTAAATGTGCAATCATAAGATGTCCCTCATGCACATCACGTAATTTAAGCAAAGTGATTGGAAAGATTAGCAAAATAATGATATTGCAGAGCACTCGTCCTAAATGTTTGGTTTCGGATGTAATTAGGGTGAAAACATTCATGATCACGATAACCTGCTAGTAATCCGATGTTCTCATTCTTCTTCAATTAAAAGCTCGCCTTTTGTTTTTTGTTTGATTCAATTTAAGATTAATTATTTAATTAGATACCTTTTCTTTTCATGCATGTTAACTACTTTTTCATCTTACGATTATGTTTGTTAATTTCATTTATCTCGTAAAATAATAATTTGCGGTCTATTTCGTTCATGTTTTGATAAAATAACATAAAATAAAAATCATAGATGCATGTGTCATCCTACCATACGAGTTGTGGACTTGAGACGATGATAAATTACATATGATAGTGAGATGCATGCATGCATCATGCGATTGGTGTCTTTTTTTAATGAATTTTTGCTATTGATGAAATATAAACTCAATAGGCAATAACAATCAGAAATTATTTAAAATGTAATGTAAGAACACGACTGTAAAATAAAAATGTATCCACGTACATTTCAATTGCCAGCCTGAGTGGAAAAAAAAACACATTAAAATTCATTTTAAGATAGGGTTTTTAGGTGTGATCGGCAATTCGTGGAGATGAGAAGGAATAATGTGAAGGGGAGAATGAAGATTTGGACTTATTACGAAATACCAATTCCAAGCAAGTAATTAGCAAACACACCTTCATCCTCTGCAGGGTACGTACTACACGCGACAAGCTTAAAAGTTTGAACCATTTCATTTGGTTAGTTATTTAGAAAATTAACATTTCATTTATCACTTAACAGCAGAAGATCGGGAAAAGGGGTGATTGGATTTGGTTAAGCACGAGAAAGATAAAAGGATTTGACTATTAATTGGCCAAGTCTAGTCCATTAGATTTTCCAATCAACCATTTATATATGCCTTTTTCCTTGTCCAAGAATCCTGCGGGCTAGGCTGCTAAATATTGCACTGCTGCCCCATCAAAATCAAATAAGTTTATTGTTGATTCAATATCATATTATTTGTATGGGTGGTGCTATTTAGATACCTATTTTTACTTCTCACACACTCTCTCAATTTCTGGTTGTTAGATCGAATAAATTGAAGAATATCAAATGATAAAAATTAACAAAAGATGTGTGGAGCGTACAATTGTGTGTGGATAGCACTACCCTATTTGCATTAGTCTCTATTTATTATTACTCTTCCATTTTTCTTGTAACAAAATTACATTGAGGACGCAACTCGATTTGGGCTTATTCAAATTGGCTAGGGTAAAACACAAAGTTCTAATCAAACATGTAACAATATAAAAAAAAAACAACCAGTTTAAGAAGCTAGAAAATTTTCCCAAAATTATCAAATACTAATGTAACTTTAAAATATCATGTAATATAATCTTTTTTCCTTTTGTCTTCATAACTTTACTTTTAGTAACTATCACATTGAATTATACAATATGTTTTTCTTTAAAATATTGTACAATTGTTTGGATCTGATTTTGCACGCACTCAATCCATGTACTTTAAGCTATTGGATGAGAGGAATACTAAGAATCAGGAATTGATTTCGGGATAAAGGTTGAATCGATCACATAATCATCTAGGTTTTGAGTCCTAGTCGAAGACGGCGAGATCCTGCGACAATCGAGTTTCGACTGAGAATAATTCCGAGTCTATTTAAAGAATATGCTGAAGAATATTAGAATTATACTATTCGGTAGACTTGGCCATCACAAAATTTATCCCTATAAATACAAGAGATTTTGTAACATAGAGAACCCCTTCAACTCAATAAACAACTCAAAACGCTCTATGCGAAAACCTCGCTTTACATGAAACACTTCTCACACCTTTAAGAAAAATACTAGCTACCCTTACCCACCTCTCCCATGTCAACACACTTTCAGTTTGGATAAGTAAACAGCAATGTGTTGACAATCGGCGACACCTTTAGTTTAGACAAGTAAACAGCTCTGGTGCCGTAGAAGCAAGCAGCATAGAAGCACCTTCAGTTGGACTACTTCTAAGTTGGTTGATTACATATCCAAGTTTTAGCAGGCAAAGAATTCTTAATTCATTCGCCCAAAGACGTCACTTCATTAACTTCCCAGTGAAGTGAAGTGTTCTATGACTCGTTACTCTCAAGTGCATTTTGCAGTTCGACATTCAAATAGCCGAACCATGTTCACCATTAAAACTCTCATCTCCTTGGAACACATGTGCCTTTACAGCCTGATACCGATTCAGCGCACCTATATTCTCATATTTATAATCGCAGTGGCCGAACTTGGTGCAGAAGATCTTGAACTTCGCAGTGAACTAGGCCACCTTGTCTTCTGGTATGGAATCCATCATTGTATGATAAAACATCAAACTTTATTGATTGATAATTGATAAGATAACAAACCTAAGGTCTAAACATCCATCTTTTTTAATTACAAGCGATATTTTACACTAATCTACATTAAGAGATGGGAGGGATGTGTGGAGCAAAAAATAATCAAGAAAATTATGGAGGCGACACATGTACTTTTCGGTGAAAAGGATAAAATTATCCACAAGGCACACCGGGATTCCCACGCACATGTAACAGACAATAACGGCTCAATCAAGGTCAAATGTGATCAAAATGGTATTTATTCAAAACCCTTTCATTACTCATCATCAAATCCTCACCCACAAGGTAACTCCCAATTATTTTTTTTCAAATTGGGATTAATTACCAAATTAATTGAATTGCAAGATATTATTTGACATAATATCTTGCAATTATATTCAAAATACCACCATAAGTGGCCGGTCCCTTTTTCTCCAAATAGGGCCGGCCACACCCTATATATAGCCTCTCATTTTCTCCAAAAACCTAAGTCTAATTCTCTCCCAAAAATTCTCTAAACACTTTCTCTCAAATTCTAACTTTGGCATTGGAGATTCTTCGGCTAAAGCACCCCCCCCAAAATCATCATGGGCGCGTGAGACTCTTGGCCTTGATCTTAAGTGTTAATTGTTTTGCAGGTACATTTTCGTCCAAGAAGAAGAAGATGGAAATTTGCATAATTAAAAAACTAAAAAAACTAACAAAATAAAGAAAACGTCGTTGAAACTTAAAACCCTAATAAAAATTTGTAAACAATGAAATTTAGCTGAAAAGTCCTCTGTTAGAACAAAGTGGTGAGTTTGATGTGTGTCGCAGTTTCAAAACAACGGATTATGAACCCAAGTCATACACCAAATCCCAAATTTGCAAAGCTTTGTTCTTACTACCCGATTTGCGCCTTTGGACTTGATCTTCAGTCCATTAGGCATATGATCTACATCAACTTTTATCTTGTCAAGAAATTGTTTTTGGCCTGAACTCGAGCCAATTATAAATAGTAGTAACTTCTATATTGTTATAAGTTATAATTTTTTAGATTTCGTCTTAAAAAATTTACCTCCATATGGTAATAATTGTCAATAAGAACATAACTTTTTATGTATCTTCCTAACCACTAATAGCTACTTAAGGCTATGTCTATTTTCCTGATGCCTTTATATCTGTACAATTTTATTAAGAATAACTCTTGAGTTAAAAAATAATTATTATAACTTACACCTTTATAAAGTAATAACTTTGTTGTAATAATAACATTGATTAATTTGGTTCCAACATTATTACAACAGAAATGTTTTTAAGTTAATCAGGAGAGAGAGAAAATAATGAAAGGATGGCCATCCGAACCCAATTGAATTTAAATATGATGATGATGATCAATGAGACTCTGTTGTTGTGGGGTTGAGACTTGAAGATCGACTTTCAGAGTTGAGATGGAGAAAGGCAGTCAAACCCAACAAAGATCATAATCAACTTTTACAAGGCGTGCATGCATGACTCATGATAGTCACTCAACCTCCATCAGCACATCTCATCAAGTTCTCATCCACTCATTCAATTCCTCACTCTCCTGTTTTTTTAGTGTGGGATGAAGCTACTCGCGCACTATTCTTATTTTTCACATTCTTTTTAATTTTGTATTATTTAGTGTGGGGTGAAGCTACCCGCGCACTATTCTTATTTTTCACATTCTTTTTAATTTTGTATTGTTTAGTGTGGGATGAAACTACCCGCGTACTATTCTTATTTTTCATATTCTTTTTAATTTTGTATTGTCTAATCAAATGAATTTCAAAAAAATTAAATGATATAAAATAACCTTAAGTACATAAGAGGCAAAATAAGGGTACGTATGTAAACAACACCACTTTTTACATTTTGACTCTTTCATTTTTCTTTACTATTGTAATTCAAACTTTTATTTGCTGCCTAGTCTAGGGCATCATTACAGTATTATCGGATGTTCTCAAAGAAACGTGCTAGTCTATTGGAAACAATGACAAGTACCCAATAGATGAAAAAGGAAGAAAAATAACAAAAGAATAGAAAAAGTAAAACTCAATTATCTCCCAGCGGGTTCATATTGAAGGTGTCTTATATGCTTGACGACATTTTGTTTTCCTGACAAATTACCACACTTAAAAAAAAAAAAAAGTCAATTGGTGGCAAGTCATGGTTATCCACCTCTTTCGAGAGTCGGGAAGACTCACAGATACATTTCAGCTTCCCTCTGGCCACAAGTCTGACTTCCACACTAACAACAGGTTTTGAACCCAAGACTTCCAGCAGCGGGTGTCAAATTACCAGACTTTGACATTGGTGACTTTTTTTTCAGAGTCGTTTGTTTCCCACACCACTAGAATTCACTGGACTAGACTAATGGTAGTATAGTCTCGTATTATTAGTCGCAGCGACTAATTTTAATGAAATTTCGAGGGACTCGCCTTGACTAAATGTCTTAGCTATCCGGTCTTAACGAGACCAGCTCCCAGAAAGTAGAGGACCATCCAGTGCTCATACCTTCTTTTGTATCTCTCTTATTTTTTGGTTGACAAAAAAATTATAGAATTTCTTGTGATCTTGGGTTGTGGTTTGTTGGGAATTTTGGTTTTTTATTGAGAATTTCTTGAGATCTCTGGGTTTTGATTTGCTGAGATCATTCGGAGAAAGAAGATGGCTTGGTCTGTCGTTTAGTCCGATACTGCACTAAATGTTTTTCTATTGTTATCTTGCCAAGTCAATCCAACTTAATCCTTAAAGTTAGTCTAGTACGAAATAGTTCAGTGCAACAGACACACACTTATTGCTTTTGTGAGATGTTAATACAATTATTTGCAATCAAGGAGCCAGATAACATCCATCGGTCGGAATGCCCTTGCAGAACTTGGGCACTTGTCAAGATTGAATTGATAGAATTTGGAATGTTGCTATTACATAAATAATATAGTTTTATTTGGTCGGTTTAGATATCTCTAAAATGATTCCATACTTATGGACTTTTATGCATGATTTATACTTAAAGAAGAAGAAAAAGAAGAGGATGGAAGAATGATTAATGGAAAAGGATTGGAGCCCAAGGGGAGTGGGGGCGGGGGACGGGGATATTTGGGCAAAGCAGAGGCAATTGATAAGGTTTGTGAAAAAATCATTGTTAAATTGTCTGGCAGTCAGCCCCATCGGAATCATCAGAATCATTGCATGCATCGTAATCCGACCGACCGAACGACCTACAACTACCCACTAGGCCCCCAAAATTTCCAAGTTGCTAAGCACACTAAGACAATTGTTTTATGCCTTTGATGCTGCTTGATGATGGGTAACTGTGATCCGTTAATAAATGTGGGTTCCATAAATTTCCTATTTAACAGTGTGCACTCAAAGACGCGCGTGGATGGCTGTCCAATAACATTTAAGTACTCATTGATGCCCTTTTACAGTCAACAAACTTGATTAATTTAGCATTATTTACTGAGCACGAGTAATGTAACCGAAGATTATTAGTTCGCAAGCAAGAGAGAGGATAAATATTAAGAAAAATAGAAATGATTCCTACTTCTTAGTGTGGTGCATCATGCATGCATGCATTCACGTACATATTATATTAGTTTGTTAGTCCTTTAAATGAGTTAAACTAGGCAGGAGTTAAAGCTGAGCATCAATCAACCAGACATAACACGAAGAGAGTGCAGAATATGTCCCTTATTCAACTACAAAATCCCAATCAAAAGTAAAAAAGAATCCCCTAAATTTGCTTTCCAAAGATAAATAACATTAATTAATGGCAGCGAATGCTTAAGAAAGTTAAACAGATAATAATCGTGTACCAAAATTGGAGGAGAAAGCGTTGAACATGTGTTCGAGAGCCACCTCCCTCAACCAATACCCAAACAAATCTGTTACATATGTTTAGGCTCAGATAGATTTGGGCCTTTATATATGCCTTTTATGCATTTGTCTACCAACACTGTATACTTCTCTTTTGAGAGGAATAAACGCGATTCAAATCTAATAAATCTTGCAAAATGTAATACACAGCACCACAATCACATGCAATGCAATCGCACCTTAATCTCAGTCAGCTGCAACTTGCGCTTACAATTTCAACAGCAGCAATCACACTCCTGAAACAGAAACATTCAAAGCTTTTTCGTCATTATGCAATAATCAGTTCTTTGAGCAACATAGCAAACAACTAAGCAGATGAGGTTAATGGAGCATACTTATATCAAACTAACCGTTAGGGGTTCAACTCTATGTGATTTAAGAATCCAAGGGACAGGGTTGACACTTCAGAAAGAGATAAAGTTTACGAAAAAAATCTATTTACCAGAGAAGAAATAACCATGGTTTCAAACACTGGCGTACTTTGCATGTTAAATATAAAGAATACCTCTTTAAAATCGGGTTGTAAACCAACCATATCAACTCCAATAAACTTCTTTGTCTTCAATTTCCACGTCCCTTCAAGCAATGTCAATCAATTTGAATTTTGAACTGAAACCAAAAAACAACCTTGCGGCAATAACTCATCTATATAACTGAGGTGATTTACCATGATCGAGTCGATGGCCACAGTTGAGGCAAACATCTAAACCAACACAGATCTGAAGTATGCCACAAGAAGAACTGAACGACCAAGAGATAAGCATCAAGCCAGAGAAATTCATTGAAAAGATGGTGCATCTTCATAAAATCTCACATTAAATATTTTGATATGGACTCACACTCTTTTAAGTCATCTTCATTTTCAACCTTACATAATCATATCGATGTTTCCAATGAGTAACTTCTTCATTGTATAACTACTTTCAATGATCTATGAAAGAACTACTACTAAGAGAGGGGGAAGTGGAACGAGATCATTTTCTATCCATAAACATTTATTTCTCATTCTAGGATATGGTAATGACTTTCCCCTGGTAACAAGAAAAATAGACTGTTTTTTAGCTGTGAATGTATGATACTTGTTTAGGTGATCACTAGCATACAAAAGGACAAATACTTGACCCTGGTCACAGTAAAAAACAAATTGCTCATTGTAACTCATGCACTGTATCAAACTTGCACGAAGACAGAAAAGACAGAAACTTGATGTTCTATAAATGTAATTTATGGCATCTTATAAATCACCAATGTGCATAACTGAAGCTGGCGAGTCAGACAACAAAATAGACGATATATGCCCTAATATGGAACAACTAAAAGTAACTAACTCCAGCATCGACAAGGATAAGGTCATAAAATAACAGAGTGAGAAATCTACAAACCGAATATCAGCCCATCAAAGATTGAAAACCACTCAGGATTTATTAGCATTTGAGTCTAAATATGGGAAATCGACCCCTTGTTCCATAGGATACTTAACAGGAAAGTGATCGAACTTTCAGAGTTTGGCAGCCCAAACTCATGCACCAAACATTGACCGAGTAGTTTTCATATGTATTTTGAAAATTAATTAGACGCCTACTGATGTACAGACTTTCAACTTAAAAACCTACGAAGACCAAAAAGAACGCGACTGACAACCAGCTGTTTCCAATTTTTTTTTTTCTTTCCATTTTGAGTGATAAGATTTGCTACCTTGTCACATTTCTGCCATCTTAAAAGACATTAGAAATAGGTTCTTATTACAAAGTATAGCCCTAACTGAAATCTTTCTCTTTAGAGCTAAATATCAACATCCCTCACAAATCAATTGAAAAAATTGGCAATCCTAATCTTCTTCTTACCACTTGCATGTCCAAGGTATTTCAAGAAGTCAATGTTTAGCATTGAAAAATGCCATCGTATTATCTTTATTTCTACTTCCAAACTTAGAGGATTGGGTGGCAAATGGTATGAACTCAAATGACCTTATCTTAACACTTGATCATCCAACCAAAATATACAATATGAATAATGGTGCCTGATAACTTAATGCAGAATTAATCGAAGGATCAAGTAAACTCAACGAAAGTAGAGTTGGTCAGCAAAATAATGCCACAACCAGCCATTAGTTTTGGACTTGTCATAATAAAATCCAAGAAAGTATCAGTTTAAAGAACTAGCAGCTGACAGTTTCAAAAGCTAGTAGTAGTACATGTATATTTACCAAGATATAAAGCATGTACAAGCATACAGAATCAAGAATTAGCACCTATAAGACTTACAAATATAGACTGCTCTTTGGCATACAAAAAGGACCCTGTGCCATGGCATAACACCAGAAACTATCCTCAATATATCCTTTGAAAGAGAACAACACCGAAAGATTCTTCCATGGAAAGTTCAATTCTTGGAAAGAGGACAAAAAGGTGCTCTTATAGATAGCCCAGATGCCATACATCAAATTTCAGTACCTTTTTACAGAATGAATTCAAAAATGCTTTTAACAGCAGTCAGAACTTCATACATGGTTGCCAAACACAGCCATATGAACTAAATTCGGAAACCTTCTGCAAACAAAAAAGTTTGCAGGATGTTGATGAGGAACCTTGTATTATATTGATCTATATCTCCAGGAAACAGCTTTTTGTTTATCTCAACCTTCTCCTTCTAGGTTCAGATGTATATCCATTGTTTGAATCAGAACCTCTTGAATTAGTTCTCCTAGAAGATGAGGGATGCAATGCAAAATTTGTTTCTGAACCTGTTGGCTGATCCACAATAATGGTATCAGTTCTTATAAAGGAAGCAGAGGGGAGCGCATCAGAGTTGATTTCAGCAGTAGTATCAGAAGTCTGCGTTTCTGGTTGTATAACTGCAGCAATGCTCACAGATGTATCTCCATTATCAATATGTAAAGATTGATGACGGTTTCTTCTAACATGGTGACCATTACTATATTCCTCGAGGTCCTCGACTAATCTTTCTGCTGAATCCAATGCAGTATTCAATGCTGATGAAAGGGAAGATACTGAAGCGGCTCCTTGTAGTAATAATCTTGAAACTTGAAGGGAATCATGCTGGTGTTGGTTTCTTGTCTCAGTGGCAGGTGATGCCTGTGATGTCTGGTCCTGGCTGGGCACGAAACTAGTTCTTTCAGCCATGACTTGTGCATGGAAACTATCCCGTGACCGTCTTCTCTCCCCCATTGAACCAACTATGTTGCTAAGTTGCTGAATCCTTTCTTCAATCAATGTAGAAGATGGGCCCCGCCTAATACGCTGCTGCCTCAAACCCTCAATCCTTTGTGCAGGGGGCCTAGGAGGGGCCTTTGAAACAGACTCGTTTGACTTGCGAAAACATTTACCATCCCCATTCCCGTAAATTGGAATCAGACTTGTATCAGTTACTTCTCCTTTACACACGGGGCATTCCTTTGCATTTGAATCCGCATACGACAACTGATAGAAGCAAGGCCAACAAAACAAATGACCGCAACATGTCAATATAGGATCTCTTGCCATATCCAAGCATATATGACAATCAAAAAAGCTCCCAGTATGAGGCTCTGCCTTTTTCACATTTGTATCCATCCCCAGTGCCTTGGCTATCAAATGCATGTTATCACCTCTGTTGGTTTTGCCAGATTCCACTGTTTCTCGGGCAGCTGGAGCATCGTCCTCATTCTGACTGTGTTCGTTTTGTGTATCAGAAGCAACAACACCAGCAGTGATATTCACAATTTGAGGGGAAATTTGAGCTTGTCGCCACCTCTGACGCTGCCTAGCCCTGGAAGTGACTGCTTCTAGTTGTCTGATACGTTCTTCAATGCGTCCATGGGCAGTTTCAAGCTCATCGAGTATGTTATCTAATCCGATCACCGAATCAGGCAGTTGGTCCAAAGGCTCTTGGTTTAAATCCAAAATCATGATTTCTTCCCTTATATTACTCCCCATCTCCATATAATTCCACGAATCTTATTCCTTTAGGAACAAGAACCCAGTTGAATCCAGAACAATTTCAGTCACCCACTTGCAGAAAATAAGCAACAAACAAGGTTACTTTCCTGCCAAACATGCAAAAACAATGTCATTGGATTTAAAGGGGTATGCTTCATCACTTCAATACAACCAAAACAAATTAAACAAAACCTTTTATCTCATACATTACATAACCCTGGTAAAAAAAAAATCCTTGAAAACTGAAAACTCAAACATACATCACCATTTTCTAATTAATTATGCTTTGATTCAGGAAAATTGCAAGCCCTGCGTAAGTTCAGGCAAGCAACGAATCAAGAAATATCAACAAGGAAAGATTTCCAATTGGCAGATGATCAGATTTATGCACCTTTAAACATTATATATGAGATATCGTCGTTGAACAGAGAGAACAACTACAGGGAAAAAATTAAAAAAGAAAGAAGAAAATAATTGAATAAAGCTATACCTATATGTATATGTATAGGAATAGGATCGGCCAAGGACGCAGGAGCCAGCTGCTTCTTTTATTTCTTCTTTCCTCTGTGTTTTGTGTATGAGAGAGAGAGGCGCCAATGGCGGATAAGCGACTGGGAATATACCGCCTTGGAGCCAAGCCAGTTCATGACCATAACGTGTTCTTGGTGCCGTTAGGTTTCCCTCCGGGTCTGCTGGGAGACGGCCCATACTCACTTAGGCCCGTCAATTGCCCTGCCTCAAACCTTGACTTTGAGCCCAATATAGGCTGCAGGCTGCTATTCTTCAATCTTGATATTTTCTCATTCATTAATTTTAAACTTTTTTTTGGGAACTAAGAAAAAGTCCCTCACAAAATTATTTTTTTTAATAGAATAACACTTAAAACAACTTTACTTATTATTAAGGATGTTCTTTATGTTATAAGCACAAAGAACGAAAAAAAGAACCACACTTCAAGAGGGTTTTAAATGAAAAGAAAATGGCCTTAATAATTTAGAAAGTGTCCTTAATAATAAAAAAAAAATGTGCAATGATAAAGAAAGTTGTTTAAGAATTTTTGCACAAATAAGCCGCAAAGCCGCGAGGATGGCATAAGTAGAGCCACTCTTTGTACACACCCAACTTGGTTGCATTAACGACATATGAAGGTCTCGCTGCTGGTAGGTCCCGGAGGAAGTGAGAAGGAGAGAACGAGTTGGTGAGGGTGGGAGTGATGAGTATGAACCAATGGCTTTGAAGAACAAGTTGTTTGGAGATCAGTCTTGCAATCTCGGCAGTGGTAGGAAAATCCATTTCCGTGCTTCATGCATGCACCGCAATTGAAGACCCCATCAGAATATATTGGGGTTGGGAGCAAAGTACGTAGGACACGTTCTTTCTCATCAAACGGATGCGTGATTTGCTGAGGCATTTGTGAACATGACACGGGAAGCAAGCAAGTGCATGGCGTGCAACTGTATATCCATCCGCCAGAGGCATCTAGTTTGCAGGCTACGCATGAGGCCGCTAGTCGCTGCCCATTTAAGATTTTCTGTTGGGGCTGTGGGTGATGAAGATTAGAAAGGATCAAGGGATGTGAGTGGCTAAAATGTTGAAGCAAGGCCTGAGGTTGAGGTTGACCAGCTACCTGCATGATCATATCTCTCGTTCCCTCACTCTCTCACACACGCACAGAGGGAGGAACTTGTGTTTCAGATGATCTCTACCTAACTTCCTTGTCTCTCAACTGGATAATTAAATCGGTAGGTGCTCTTAATTATGATAATTTCGTCCTCTTCAGCCCTTCTGTGCAATGTATATCGATCGAATTAAGCCTAGTGGACTTAACTATATAATCAGACTGGTGAAATCGATTCTTTGAAACTAGTTAGTTAATTCCGAACTGGTTGGAAGGAAATCCTAGGGTGACTGTACACACATTGAAGTCGATCGATGAGCGTATCTCTCCAACGAGAGATTTTTCAATATGACCGGTACACGAGGTGGTACACCATGTGTTACTATACAAATGGTGGGATATGTGTGCTAAAAAGTTAATAACTTAAAAAATAAAATTTCTCACCACTTCTATTAAAACACATGGTGTACCATTATTCCCCTCAAAACTAAAAATTTCTCCTCTCCAACAGCAAGCCTTGTTAAAAGTAATCGTACCGGATCGTCCGATCATCGATCTCAAGAGTTGTTTCTAATATATCTCCCCAGTGGGGCAAAGAAAACAATGAAATCGGCTACAACTACAAAATTATTAAGCATCCTCACTGAAATTATCTTGGATCATTTATCTTGAAATTTAAGTCAATGAGCCTACCTCTTAAGGAGCTGACATATATCCTGATAACACCATAGAATATTATATGCCTAATGTCTACAGTTTTAGAGAGTCCAACGGTTAATTTCACCCTAGTTAACTATAATTTCATTGGCCAGAGATGAGGATTCTAGAGAATATGAAGATATTACAGAGATATATGGTTATATAATGTAACCCTATATAAACACATAATTTCACGGTGGTATCTAAGTTGCAAAACATTAAATAATAAATTAGCAGCTTGAAGTACTTGGGAAAACCAATCGGTTAAGTTGACATTGTCTTCCTATACATTCTCAACCACTTCATGCTACACAAAGGATATATACAAGGTATTAAGAAAGAGTGGGACAGGATGCAAAAGTCAAATGAAATCTTGCATTTAATTAGTGTGGGTGTGTGTGTATATATATATATATACACTGAATATTTCAAGCATTATTGCAAGATCCAAGATCTCACATATTTATTTATACATTACTCTAACCGAAATCAATATTGTTAAAATGTGATATGTATAAATGAATGAAGAAGGCAGAGAAATTCAGTGAGTTGACTACTGCATAATTGATAGACGGATTAACAAAATTCAGCGATGGACGTCGTTCTGGAGAGTCTCATCCCGCGATTGCTAAAGCCATTACTTGGTTCATGCAGACGATGGCGGAGTTGACGGGGTAGCGTGGTCGAGGACTTGAGGTTGTGGAGGGCGGAAGATGCAGTGGCGAAGAAGATCCATGTTTGGCTAGATTTAAACGGACAAATTCTGTTTGGTTACAAAGATTGCAAAAGTATTGGAAAAAAATTTGTTTAAGAGTGTTTTAAAATAGTTGGTCCACCGCACGATGTGAGCATAACTAACTACCTAGCCAGCTACGTACGTACTACTCCAACTTCTTCATCATCTATAGTTATTGATTAATCCGTTAGAATTTAATTAGAACGTCGATCATCCAATCCAAGGAGAAATCAATTTAGAGTCGAAAGAAAGATCGATCGAGATGGTGATGGTGAAGCATTTCAACCACTGCCATGAGTTATGCCCATTTCAAGTGCAAGAAGAAGATGATGAAATTATCATTTGCTCAGGATGTGACCTGGAGTTGATGATGAACTCGGGTACTTCAGCTTACAAATGCAGCAAGTCCAAGTGCGAGTTTTACCTCCACGACTTGTGCTTCGAGCTTCCCCGACAAATAAAGCACAAGTCTCACCCCCAACACCCTCTCCTTCGCATCTCCACCCCTCCCTAAGAATATGGCGAGTTCAAATGCGATGCCTGCGGTGGATTCGGCTCTAATTGTTTCGCCTCCCACTGCATCCACTGCAAATACGATCTTCATCTTCAGTCCGCTGCGTTGCCTGAAATTCTGAGCCTTCAGCATCATCATCATCATGAGCACACCCTCACTCTCCTATTTTCTTCATTGCCCCCGAATCACGAAAATGATCAAGACAAACAAAACATTTGCGAGTCCCAGAGGGCTGCTGGGTCTACTGCTGCAAAGATTGCGACTATACTAGTCATCTCGAGTGTTCCAATGATGACGATCGTTCTATGTCATCTTGAATATTCAGTTTTATTTTCCGCATGCAATTGACGTCATCGATCACTTACAGTATTATTACTTTGCGTGTGATTTTCTTCCCTTAATTATCATAATAATCTCTGAATTGTTTTGGCTCTTGTATTGTTGCATCTGATTACGTATTTTGAAATGCGAAAAATGGTAACTGTTGTTACTGTGTGAAGTCGCCTTTGAAAAATTGATGCCAGCCCTGTGACCTGCATCAATTTCCTCTCGAGTATTAGGTTTCTTTTTTGCGAATTCAATCAACGTCGTCCCTATTCTTTTGCTCCGCACAACAAATTCATCCTCAACGTCCATTTTTTGTCGAAATAGCTGAAAGCCTTCAGATTACTCTCTGACTAAAGATTCAACTCCATCGCCATTACCTTCTAAAACCCTTAACCTAAAGCTCTAAATATTTTATTAAATGATTTCTTTTTCTATTACAAATAAACATTGTCAAGCTTCAAACCTTAATAATATACATTTACCTGTGTTTTTCAATTACATATATTCTAATGTTTCCAAGAAAACAAAATTATAAAGAGAGCCATCCATTTGAGCAAGCAATGGTGCTATTTACATTGAGAGATAAATAAGGCCATCCCTTGGGAATCAGGATCGACTATTCATTATTGTTGGAGGAGTGAGGGCCCTTCCTTTGTCCTCCAAGAATACGCGAGATCTGTAAACCTCTACTGAATGCTTGGTTGAAAAGCATTCGCGTCTGGAATTCGGAAACAAACGGAAACCAAGCCAAGAATGCAACCGGGGTAAAAAGAAGCAACCCCATGATTATTTCATAACCACGAGCAAGTGTTTGAACTGATCCCCAAAACCCTGCTCGTTTAATTACCGGCTTACAAGCTTGCGCAATCTGTAAAAACAAAACCACAAAATATGGAATTATTTAAAGAAAACAGGAAAGAATAAATTTGCAAAAGAGTAGACAGAAACTGATAAAAACAATTTACTGACCAAAAGCAATCCCCAACCAGTTGGCATGAAGGCAAGAATGCACACTATGACATCCCGAAGCGTCATATGAGGGAGCACTATTAAGGTAACGAATATAGCTAAAAATGTAATAAATATAAATCCCTTAACCAGTCGAAACAAAAGCTGATAATCTGCACTTAATCGTCGCCTTCCAGCAGACACAGCCTGAAAATAAAATCCAAGAGGCAAACATATTTACTTTTCATTATCAGTCTGCCCAAACAAAACAGTTAGTAAAACCCAAGCATATTTTTCCTTGCATGCAAATATGCACATTTTAACATAACGTACACCACTATATTGACTCATAATCCCTGTATAAGCATTTGGCTTCTACGAACAGTATGTTAACACCAAGAATCTTTATTTAAATAAGCGGTTGTCTAAATTTTTCATGCATAAAAATCTCTAAAGTACGTGCACTGGTAGGCAGAAGAAATAATTTTCCAGCAAAACTTCATGCTCCAATCCACGAACTCTGTTAAAAAAAGTTCTGTTGTTTAATGCTGTATTTGAAAGTACAAAAAAAGTCAGCTGAACTTTTTCTCTGAAAGTACACGGAAGCAAACATGTGAACCATTTTTCTGTTGGTATTGACAGAAATATTTCCTTAACTTCTCAAAAGACAGATTTTGAATTTTCAAACCCAAAGCAAATGCAAAAAGCCTCAGTTTCTTCTCAGTGCAATAAAGAAGAAAGCTTCTCTATATGGTAAGTTCTACCCCTAAAACAACTCATGACTGACATCATATAATGCTGCAATAAATATAAATCTATAAACAAGGAAATACAGCTTCGCTTCGAGATATATGTTAGGAGTCCAGAAATTTTACTACACACCTTCATCAGACACAAAATCAAAATGATAACAAGCCACGAAACACCATATACCTGCATGTGCAGTGAAAAGTAAATTAATACACCCGTATTATCAATAAAACAGTTATTGGGAATGCATATATAAAGGTCAAGAAATGATATACCAGGAAACTTTTGTTGTTTGTGATGTTAAGGTGATAAACAAGCCCATACTGGTAAATGAAAAAGCGCAATGCTAATAATATCTCAGCAACGATACCACGCACCCCAGAGTAAAGAAGATGCTCATGTTCTTTTTCCCACCAGGATTCCCAACTTTTTTCAGGTGATACACCGATCCCTCCATGATTGTTTATCCACTTTTTCCAATCTGTCCAGTCATCGACGATCTTTTGCCACTCAAACCCAGATGGATTGAAGAGGAAAGGAGCAAAAAGCCATGTTCCAACCATGAACCATATCTGTATTGTAATGAGGATATATACAACTCCACTTTTATATGAACGACCAAATAGGTGGTACACAACAAGCAGAATCAGTAACTCAATGCCCTTGACAAAGTGACTTCTAGAGTAGAGTCTATAGTTATCAGCAAATTTGGCATGGAACACTACAAAGCTACGACCCGTTCCTCTGTATTCTGCACCTCCATGAAGCAAAGTCTTTCCATAATAGTGGGTCTTTGTACCAAGAGAAAATGTGAAAAACACCGGGGCCAATTGTAATTGCATCAATACAAAATCGCTAAGTGCAGTGCGGAACCCCTTTTCCAAACCAATTTCCATAACCATAGGCAAGGCCATCAAAAATCCAATTTGCACAACAGACTGAGAAGCAAGAGCTACTTGAAGAGGCTTATTGTTTCGAATGCCTCGCTGAGTGCTCAGCCCTTTTTCAAGTCCGCTGACAACAAGATAAAGGCGACCGTAGAGAAACACATAGACCGTAAGCACAGTCAACTGTCAAACCAGAAATAAAACATTTGAGATAACGGGAAAGGGAGATTACATTATTAATTGAAGAAAGAGGTAGACATGTACGTACTAAAGTGCTGAAATAGAAACCAATTGTGGTGACATAGCAGGATAACATTCTAAAGAAATCAAATCGATGTCCAAGCCTATAGATGTCACGACTCAGTGTCTGTTCGCCATTCCCATTAGCTATTTTTGCCTCAAAAATTGAGATCTGGTTGAGGCCAACATCTCGTCCCTTACCTACTTGTATATATTCATGATGAGTGACACTACCTTCGCGTAATGTAGAATTGAAACCTGCAGATAGCAAATATGTTAAATTGGTTTACTGTCATTCTTGGGGGCGGGGGAGTCTTGAACAAAGCAATAAGAATGCCTGCAAATATGTCCTCGCTTAAGTTGATGACTTGGGAAGCTTTGCTGACACCTCCTCTAGTCAGATGAAACAGTCGATCAAATACATCTGGGTGACCATAGTGGAATCGAACTCTGAACGAGCAACAACAATTATGGAGTCAGCAGACTTCAACTAGACAAGAAAACATATGGTAGCTGAAAAGGTGTGAATTGTGTTTCTGGAAAAACTTCAAGAAAAGCACAACAAAAATAAACAATATCTAACATCATACACTTGCGTAGTTCACAAAATCAATCTCTATATCAATTTTTTGCGTACACTTAATTCCAACTAATATTTTACCTCAAAAAAAATTAAAAAATCCAACTAATATTGGGTTATGAGTTTAATAGAAAACATGAATTAGTAATTGATCATTACTAAACATAAGTTTCTCCATGTTTCCTTTATGTTTTAATAACTTGGTTGTTCAAGCAAGGTAACTAGTAATGTTACAAGTGAACTTTGGTTTACACATTCAGTAATGTGGCCCAGTTTTGTGTGTGTGTGTGTGTGTGGTGGGGAGGGGTTAGCAGGCCAACTCCTAAGCTGCCCAAGGCTTCTTAGCTTTCCGATGTGCCTTCACATCCTCACACGCCCCCTCATGTGTGGAGAAATTTCTAGCCTAACACATCAAATTTAATTAGGTGAGATGAAGCACATGCGGCAGTTGAGCATCACAAGCGGAAAAAAACTTGGCTTTGATACCAAAAAGGAAGTTGAGGTTCCACCCGAAAACAATTGGCAATGGGTGGAGTATCCCAATTCCTTGTAAGCCCATGCAAGGTTTCTTAACTTTCCGATGTGGGACGTTCTTCACATCCTCACATATTTTAACCTGCTGAGAGTGGACTAAATTCAACAAAAACAATAAAGCAGGAATAATCATGAAAAAAAAATCCATGTTGTACTTTTGACTGAAAATAAATATAACCGTTCTTATTAAACCAAAAAAGTAAACAAATATAGTCCGCGACCTCATACAAATTAACTAATAAGAATTTGAATGCATGTTGGATATGAAAAACATGCAGTCTGCATAAAATCACAGTTGGTATGAGACTTATATCGAACAAACAGGTAGCACATTATGACATCTAAATCTCATTTGGATGCGGAATAAAGTTTACATTTTCAAATAGTATACCAGAAATTTTGAAAACAGAAACTAATCCAAATTCAATACTCTTACCTCAGAGGGTTAGCAAGCAATCTCTGCCCAATAGTTACAAAACAAGTCTCTTGATTTGACATAAACCATGCAAGAGATGAAACACTGCAAAATTAACAGAAGAGATGCTAAGCCACACGCATGCGCACCAAAGATCAAAGAATCTATGGATTTTTAATTATTGTTGCATTGGAAATCCTGCTCCAGAGCCACAACACAGCATATACCTGCCAGTGAAAATATGCTCCCTAAGTCCAAGTATTGTCGGAAATCTAACACCATCATGCTTCACAAGAAATTCTTGCAGTAGGTTCCTCATTTTGAATGCTTCTTCTAAGTAATTATCCTGTTGGATAAATACAACAATGTCGTTAGGTTAGGAGACAGAGTTTCCAAGAAGTCCAAGCAGACAGAGTTCATACCTATACAGCAAACGAGGTCAATGCCTTATTTCAGTGCGACTGTCTATCTCGTATCAAACTTTCTTTCCCGAAAAAAACCTAGTGACTTCACACAACGTTCTAGCTACTATAAACGTGAGGATTGAAACAGGTAAAAGAATCTTGAAACCACTTACAATGTCCAATCCCTGCAATAGAAAAATTCATCCACCTCCCCTTTTTTTTTTTATTTACGTTGGAGGGTTTTGAACCCTGGACCTATCCTAGTCCTACCGTCACCCTCCCAACCCTCACCGCTGGGTTAACCCTTGTGGCTCTATTTCATCCACATTTTTCATTTCCCCTTCCTCTAGATGACACCAGTAGGCCATCATTTTTACTCTACTTTATGTTAACAAATAGTATATTCGTTCTATCACGCACACAAAAAGGGGAAGAAGTTTTAGCTTGGTTAAACAAGATTAACTCAATTATAGGAAGGTTACTAGGATTGATATAATATTCTAGAAAAGTCTGATTTGATGTAATTTGTACTTTGCATTTTCTAATCCCTTTTACAGCTACCCTCAATATTGGAGAAGTATAGTTTAACCAAACCCTTCTCATTCTCTATTTTCAACACAAAGCATGTACATATGATCTTTTGTGTGTGCGTGTGTGTACCTGGTTCATATCTATGGTTTGCAAGCCTTCCCCACGTGTGAAAATGATGGCGTGGTTTTGATTTTCTGGCTTTCCCCCTCCCAATATTGCAGGTCCAGGAAGCTTTATCCGATAAATATCCTGTAAAAGAAGATTAGGTAATACATTATAAAGCATTGTTCATGTACAGAACATGTATTTGCCATGTTAGAGTTCCCTATGCTGGATTTGCTTAGAACAAAAATTACTAGGAGGAGACCGCCATGAATCTCTTACAGGTCTACGAGGCTCTGCCACAAAGGTCTCAAATTTCTATAGAAAAGTACTGCCACTATCCAATATTAAGTATTACTCAAATTATTACCTGGTCCAACCTTTGAACTGGATCAGAAGAATCAACTGACTTAGTTGGAGGAGCCGCCTTTACAAGAGCCGAATAGTAGACCTTCCAAACATTCTTTTTGGATTTATCTTCACTAGTTTTCTCTACCTCATCAATGTAAGCTACTCGAAGAGATGGATAACTGCAAGAGGGAAAATTAAGCGATATAAATCATGACTGCTTCTATAAGTAACAAAACTCTACAAAGACCACCTTGTGCTTTCGTGACAGAAAAGTGTCTTTTAACTTAGAATGTCATCACATTGAAAATTAAAACACAACATTCTCTTTCCTAGCAATTAGGAGGAGCAAAAGTAGGACCTGAGGACGTTAACCATACAGTAACTGCTGAAATTAGGGACCATAGTAACCAACAAATTTTATCAAATAACAGGATAAAAATACATTCCTTTTTTCTTTTGTTCTATTAATTATGCGTCCACTAACAATTTTACCCTCAAATAATATTTTTCTTGTAAAATAGTTAGGACCTTCTTTTTAAACTTGTAAACCACTTAAAGCTTTGACCTTGGGTAAAAAGGCCTGGCATAATATAACTACTTCGCACAAAAACTTGATGTTTGCTTAATCTATTAGACTACACTATTAGCAATTCAGTATACATTTCACAGACATAAAAAACTAATTAACTAGATACTAAAAAACATACGTTGCCATAAGTTTCAAAATGTCCTTGGAACGAGCATCTCCCGATCGCTTGTGAATTCCATATTGTTGGCATGACACAACATATGAGAATTTCATATCAACCACTGCCTGACATTGTGCCAAAAGTGACCTTTCTGCTTTTGAGTGTTCCTCAATAGTTGATTCAGCAGCCTTATAGCCTTCCATTAGCTCTAATAATGAGGAAATTTTGAAATCAGCATTTCAAAACTTAACCGTACAAGAGATATGGTAATTGGTAATTACAAATTTACAATACAAACTAAATTTGATTACCTTCATCTTTTGCCATATCAAGGAAGGCCTGAAGTTCCAAAGCTTTGCGGTAATACATCATACCCCGTACTATAATTGAAAGAATAGGAGAAGACAACTCAAATCGTATAAATGTAAAATAACACATCAATCAAGTTTCAAAGAGAGGGAGAGAGATCTGCGTTTTTCTTATACCAGTTTTGGTCAATGTTTGGCCTCGATAGGATGCCCATAGACGGAGTTTCTCTTCCAATTCATCGTTTTCTGTGAGTTCTTCTTCATTTTCACACTTGACCCGCTCAAGAAAGTTAGTCCATTCATCTGTAACCAATCATGGATTGATAAATATAAAAGAAGAAATTGAGACAAAAGGCAAAACAATAAACAGAAAACAACTAACCTGGAAAGATCTTCTGCAAGTAGAAAAGGATAGAGACACCATCTTCGTTCTGCCATTCCAGATGTTTTTTGGAGAAAAGAACGTCTTCTGAATAGTATGGTGTCAAAACCCTACGAAGTAATCAAAACCATGTCAGGCAATATGTAGCTACCAAAATAATTTACTCCCCAAAAAGGATAAAGTGATCTGCCATACTATTTTTTTACAACTTATCAATACTAAGAAGTGGTTGAAAGAAAAGATATCTCCCAAACTTATTAGATTATTGCACTTGAAAGATTATATGCAATTGTGTAAGATGAAAATCGATTGAGCGGTGTTTATTCTGATTAGCTAACAGTATTTTATACACATTATATGACGCATATCTTAGAGCATACATGGTCATTGGAGAACTTTAGTGTTACTAAGTCAATTGCAGTTCAATTTGGTAATTTCTATTCTTGTCTGAACAGTCACACAATGGTGTAGCGAAGATGCTAAATCTATGAGTTGTCTACGCTTCCGCAAACGGTTTAGTTGTTCGGACTGGTTTAATGCAAAAAGTTATCCACTTCTCATATCCTGTGTCAACACCTGGCTGATAATTACAGCCTCAGCTTGAGAAAATAATAAAGAAAAATTATCCTATGTCCATGACAATAATTGACACTACCGGTCACCTGTGAAAGTAAAAATGAAATAATAATGAAAGAAAGTCTAAATTGAAGAGAACATACGAGAAGGAAAGCATATTTCGAACTTTGGGTGCAGGAGGCATGTCCATAAACAACGAGTTGGAGAAGAAAGAAATGCGCCTTCTTGCTTCCAAGTTGGATGGGACATCCATAGCAGACTCTTTCTCTGTAAGTAATAGATGTAGCCTTCTGATCTGCAGAAGATGATGGACTCAATTAGGAGAGAGAAAAGATATGAAAATAAGAAGATATGAACAAAAAAACTTCAGACTGAGAAACCAGATAGGAAAGGCCTGCACTAGAAGGGCTCGTCCTATAAACATAAAAAGCATGAATATTCTGGGCCACGACAAGGCGTTTGCAGCTAATCCTACAACTAGCACTGAAATCATAATTTTCTCTAGGAAACATTACCTTTTCTTTCCAAGCTCCTGTTTTTGCGGTCACTGGGACTGGGAACCTCAGTGCACCAAAATATGTATCCCGTTGATCAAGGGGTGTCATTCCCTCATCTTTTCCATGTAATCCATCACTCGACTCTAGCAAGCTGCATGAAAAAGAAATATAAGGGAGGATTGAGGGGAATATCAAAATATTTACATATTCGAGATATTGGGATAGAACTCATTTACTTGGGACTTTCATCCTCCATTATGTCTCTTGTCACAACCTCTAACATGTTGAGCAAGACAATTACAACCTGGTCCTTGTCCTCCTTTTTGTTTTCCATCTGTATTCATCAGAAAGATATGGTTGGGACTAGCTACTACCTAGGTTAATCAACAGATATATGAGAGTTTATTGTCAAAGAAGAATACCAGATATTCAATTAACTTGACAAATTGTTCATGGAGACTTGGAAGAGCACTCATATTGAACTCTGTTGTCAGGTTTCCCTTTTCAATATGATCGTCAACTATGGCGAAGATTTCATTTATATCCCTGGACAAAGGAAACATCAGGAAGATAACACAATCTGGCAGATGAAGCTAAGTTTTCTATTATTTCAGTTCTAATTCAACTAATATTTTACTCACTTCTTTTCACGATCTCCAAGGACCAAAAAGTTAATAATACTTCTAAACGAGAGATAGCATTCGTGAATAGCACAGCGCATATAATTGTCAGTACTCATTCTCTTTTTCAGCTCACGGTCTTTATCTTTGCTGTCTTTTGCCATGTCCAGTGCTATCGGGATCTATAGAATTACTGCAAAGTCAGTACATTTATTGGTCTTGGTAAGACTAGTGGAAAAAATTTCATAATATAGACCTTGCTAGCAAGCAGAAAAGGAGGCCACTGGATTAGGTCTACTAAATCTGGGTCAGCCCCATATGGAACGAGCAACAAGTTCATTTCCCTGCAAAACAAATACAAGTATTCTAACTCCAACTGTTTTATCCAAAGAGTTAAAGAATGCAGTTCCTTACGTGGCACATTATTTACCTATCACTAATCAGATCCTCTTCTCTGAAACTGCTAATTATTTCGTTCCACATCTGTGCAAACTTTGCTGCTTCCTTTTCTTTACTAGATGGGGTCTGAAACAGCAAGAAAAGATACAATGACTCGAAACACCAATTTCTGTATTGAAGATCATATCAATATTGGTGGCTTCTAATGCAGAACAGTGATCAAACCTTATCAAACTTGCGAGAGAAAGTGGCTTTTAGTATTCCCTTCTTTTTAGTCTGCTCATTCCTTTCCACTGGAATCAAAAAACTATTAAAAGCACCTGGCAGTGATTCAAATCGAGACCGCAACATTCCCAGCGTTCGAATCTGAAAGAAAGAGAAACATCTGGTAAGGTTTTTTAAGTCCCAAAAACCTACAATTAGCGCCCCCCAAAAAAGCATGAAGCAGATGACCATATTGTACTTCTTAGTCTAGAGTTTATAGACAAATTCATGCTAAATTCAATTTAGCAAATAAATTATTAAAGAAAAAGAAAGTATTTCATGCTTTTAACCATGTTCCAGAGAAGGACGGAACGCAAGTTTTCTTTTGGAAAAAATAGTTCCATAATCCGAATCATCTACTTTAGACCTATAAACACAGATGCATAGGTTTACGTGGGACTACAACAATTAAAGAGACAGTCTTCAATTGAAAAAGACAAAACTAAAATCTGAAGATTTAATTTATCGCCACGATATAAAAAAGAACAAGAGAAAATAGAACTACAATGTACAAGATATTCTATTGAAAATGCTGGTACTGAAACTAACTGCGGATCATACTCCCTATTTTGCAGAAAGAGAAGTTTTCTTCCTGTCAAATGGCAAGAACCTCACACAATTAATATATCTCCAATTTAAATCCTAAGAAATCATACTGGGAAAAGTTAAAAAGTGTACATAAACCTGGAGTACTTTTAAACAAACCCCCAATGGAGGCATTGAGAGTCCATTGTAGATTCACCATGACTCGAAAGCAAGTCATTCTAACTATCCAGGTTCTTTTTCCATTTCAAATGAAATCCCCCAAAGTGATTGATAAAGATGGTTGGGCCATAGAACACTGGACTTATTGAGCTTCATCAATATGTAATCTAATATAAAGAATAGGATTTATATAAATATAATACTCCACCAACCTCTCCAAGACGGCGAAATGCACCGTATATACCTCCGAATATTGTGGAAAATATGGCATACCAAATTTGAGTATCCATAAAGTAGACCTACAGAGAAAATTAAAATAAATGAACACAACCAAGGGAATGATAGACACTGATGTGAAAATGTGATAAAGAGTAACATACAAGAACAATGGGAGTCCATAGCGAAATCACCACACCAATGTTATTCTTGGCTGAAAAGGTTTAAGTAATGTCGTCATAAACCATCTGTATAATACAAGGAAGTTTATATCACTCGTGCATTTACCTTGAGGGAAGAACTCATGCCATTGGTAGGTCGTTACGCGAGCCCTCATTATATCTTTAGTTGGTTTTACAAGAGGCCTAATCTGTAACGAAGAAAAAGAAATGGTATTATTCAACCAATTTTGCACCAATTTTTCATCAGGGGAAACAAATTTATTAACAGAAAATAAAATAGAAAAACTCAAAAGGAGTCGACCATGAACCCAAAAAAAATGATCGCACGAAAAGACATCTACAAAAGTTTCAACAAAGAAATTATCCTATAGCTGCCTTCCAATCTAGCAAAATAGTGGAAGAAAATGATCCCTGAATTGTGAACAAACGGTTTCCCAAATTGAAGATAGAAACCTCACCCTCTCCCAAAGCTCTTCCACCCCTACCACCCCCCCCCCCTTATAATTGTTAAAATTCCTCATGTTCCTGTCCATCCAAATCGTCCACAAATAGTCATCCTACATAAACCCCATAAACTCTAGTCTTCTTTCCTCTCTACCCAAAATGGCACCCATTTGATATTATTACCCAACACACTTCAGCATCCCTGAATAAATACCACAAACAAAGAGCTACTGGACAATGAACAAAAAGATGTTCTCATATGCTACACAAACTACGAGAGAGACAACAATTAGGTCTCCTTTTTAGAAGCAACTCACATGTATTAACCCTAGTGTGAGTAGGGATGGGCACGGTACCCATGGATATACTCCATCATCACCATCACCACCCCAATTAACACTACTCATCACCACTCATCATCATTAAGACATTAAAACATAACTAACAACTCATGGCCCATGTAGACCAAATGGGCACCCCAACCCAAATCGCACAATCACTACTTGTGAGCTACTAGCCACCCCAAGATTTTCACCTCAGTAGAGAAAATCGGTTACGATGGTTTGGACATGTGCAACGAAGGCCTACTGACACTCCGGTTAGAAGATGCGACTACAGGACAGAGGTCTAGGGCCGAAGGGGTAGAGGAAGACCTAGGAAGACTTTGGAAGAGACTCTAAGAAAAGACTTAAGAGTACTTGGATCTAACGGAAGACATGACATAGGACCAAGCGCAATGGCATTCTAGGATTCATATAGCCAACCCCAATTAGTGGGAAAAGACTTTGTTGCTGTTGTTGTAGGAACCTTTTGCTTCCTAAATCTCCCCTAGCTGGACTAAAGGCTGGTAGACGGAAAGTATCAACTTAAAATCTGAACAAAGACATGCAGGAGGAGTCACCTGAGGATTCCAACCACCAGCACCTCAAATCCTCTGTGCCTGCATACAAACGGACATTTTAAAATGGCAGCCAAGGCTGATAATTGGTCTACCTCAACTTCATTCAAATTTTTTCTGAATCCAAAATCCTAACTTCCCGAAGCAAAAGAAATAAATACAAGCCTGGCACTGACTATACTATGAAACTTGGATAACCTTAAAAGCCAGAGGAAAAGTTGATGAAATTGAGGTTCCACCGTAAAACTAATTGGCAATATGGGAAGTAGCCAAGACCATATAAGCACACAGCAAACCTTGTCCCTCAACAATGTGGGACAACTCTCAACACGCCCCCGCACGTGTGGCGAATTTTCAAGCCTACACGTGGACAACAACTAGGTGACATGGAGCGCGTGTGGTTGTTTGGCTTCACACGAGGACAACCCGCTCTGATACCATGATGAAATTGAGGTTCCACCATAAAAACAATTGGCAATATGGGGAGTAGCCCAAGACCATATAAACACATAGCAAACCTTGTCCCACCAAAGTGGGACAACTCTCAACAAAAGTGACTTCAAAAGCTGTTCTCCCAACAACAATCCTCCCAGAATCCAACACTTTCGTCTTGCCCACCACCAATATGACACTGGTCTTCATCTTTTACCCAAGACTTAAGACAAGAATATTGAAGCATTTTCAAACAGACTGCTATTATTCAAACGTCATAGACAAAACTCAAATTGGCCAAATGATCACATATAATAAAATCAGCGACGATATGCTAAGTTCATTTCTTATGCGTCTTTCAAGTTCATTGGTATTCTGATATCCAAATAGACTTTAAATCCTTCCTCGAGAAATTGTGGGATAAAAAACATGATGGGAAGGCAAAATTTATGGTGGGAAGTTGAGGCATTGATTTATGGTCAAGGGATGAAGAAAAAGTTACTTTTGTGCCCCCGATTACCTATATAAACAAATAAGTCATTAATTATTGGAAAGAGTCAATGTTATTTCACCAGAGTAAATATTAAACATACACAGACATAAGGTAACATATATCATATACTTCTTTTAGAGGGCAGTGGGGATGCTTGTAAAAGATGATGGACTAAAGAAATATACCTCTACGTAGTAACTGAAGGCTAATTTTGATACAAGCAGGAGAACCCAAAAAAGGGTATACCTATTAAAAAAAAAAAAAAACAGTCAGTAACAATGAAAGATAAGCCGTTCCCATAGAAAGAACAGACAAATCAAAATCCGTATGCTTACTTGAAAAGAGAAATTGAGCTTTCATGCATTCCCCTTCCAACATAAAGCCGGGTCTGCAAGATATCAAATGATGTTTTATAAGGAGGCAATATGCAGAGGAAAAATAAGAGAACAAAAACTAAATGGCAGGGAAATAAATTATTTGAGGTATCATATCCAGAAGCAAGTGGTTACTGCCTCAGTCCCCACAAAGTGATATATAGAATTTTTCTTATAAGGTCCATCCACATACCTGAGACCACCACATCATGAGCATCACAAGCTTTAAGTTTGACCTTTCAAGAAACCGGCGAATGAATGGGAACATAAACAACAATCCAGAGAGCATGTTTGGAGATAAGTAGATGACAACAGCCAAAATGAACAAAGAATTTGAACTTGGACCATTGCCAAACCAAGTTTTGATGGTCCGTGCAAATCCAGTAGGATCTTTCCAACTAAATGCGTAAGTCACTGGTAAAACAATGACCCACGCTGCAGCTGAAACAGCCTTCAAGACATATCTTAACTTGACAAAGACTGACATGCTTTGCCTAGCTTTCCAGCTCAAAATTAAATCAAGAACAGCTGTAAAGAAAATGAAATGATGAAACCGTTAATAAAAAAATGAAGGTCCTTGAATGAGTCTTATGAAACTCTAAAATCAAGTCTTGTATGGTGTTTTATTTGTTTCTTTTCTTCGTTTTTGTGGTTTTTCCTGCTCTACTTAGTCACATAGTTTTTCCATCTTGGATTTTGCAGGTAAAAGTTATTTTATGTTATTGCTTCAAATTATTTGGATGTATATTGTTTGATAAACTAAACAAAAATAATAAACCAACAATAGCAATGGTAAAGTCACATGATTTTTTATACCTTGTGCAAGCTTCAATATCGCAGCAGTTATGAAGATACTCAGCACTTTCTTAAAGACATCACCCTCAAACATGGAACCTAAGTCACCCGACCCATTCCAAGCAACAATGATCATTGCCTAAAGAAAATTACATCGTTCACATAAGTCCTAAGATTAAACAGACATAAACATAGTTTGGTAACAAAAATAGACATAAACATAGGGGAGAAAGAAGGTGATAGTAGAATAAAAATTACCTGTAAACTCAATATATAAAAGCTCCACATCCTATCAAAACTTCTGAAAATGTGCAAAAATGAGCGTATTTCGACAAAGTTTACTTTGCCAATCCATCGGTCCCCAGTATATGGTTTCTTTCTCTGAAATCATAAATTACAAAAAAAAGAAAAACATTAAAACCGAAGAGTACGATGAGAAAGAAAATAGCTTTAGTAATTTTAAAAGAAGTGTTTTGACCTGGTTAATCTGATTCCTACTTAAACATTTATTAAAAGTGGAAGCTTTTGAGTTTTCGTATAGAGACTAATTTCAAAGTATTCTAATAACAAGGCACTTAGGATTAAATTGCTACAGTTCACAACTGAGTTTTTCCTGGTTACATTAGTGATATACAGAAACCAGGGATGATCGACGAGGAGAGAATGAAAACGAATATTTTGTATCCACAATTACAGCTTACCTCATCTCTATCACCTTGAATATCGTCGATAGGCTGGCAAAAGAAATCAGCATCCGCACGCATAGGCCAGCCTAGCTTAAAACAATCAACTGACCTACAATTTCAAACCAAAATGTTTTAGTAATGTACAGTCTTTCATTGGTCAAAGCAACATAAACAAAGAAAAGAATGTACCAAAAATATTCATTCAAGTCGTCATAATTTCTCCATTGAGAATGCTTTGATTTTCCTCCTTTGCTCCTTTTAGCCTCCTGTAAAGACCAAACAACAAATTTAGCAAGATATGACGCAGAAATTCTAGTGAACCAAGTAAAGGTAGCAGAAGCAACACCTTTGCTATTGTATCATATATTGGAGTGACTACTTTCGACAAAAAGGCCTCATCTTCACCACCATAGGCTGGCTTTATGTGCTCACCTGTCAATGGACTAACACTCCCAGCTAGCATTCCATACAATTCAAATGCCATCTGCAAGGGGTAAATAAAACTGCTAAACATAACATAGGCTTTATCCCAATTATTAGGGCTTGGCTCAGGAATAATAATGATTACATGGTAAGAATAATTTAACTTATGCAATATATATCAATAAATTCAATACAGAACATGATATTATCAAACTTCTCCCATAAATTAACTTTGAACCTGAAAATATATTGTTTGAAACTCATTAGTCTATAGAACATATGGTGCCATTTGGTTTGACATATCTATAATACCAAACCAGTGAATCTTATGAAACTGTTTAACAGAAAAACCAAGCAGATAACATAAAATGTAAGAACTCATAGTAACTTACTAGTTTTCCTCTCTAATTACATATATCATGAAAATAGCATAATTCAATGACCTACATACAGATTACATAGCTTCTAGAGGTTTATCACTGTTCCAATTGAAAAGGATGTTATACTTTGTAAGAATACAATGCTACAAGCCTACAAGACGTTGTAAAGTATAAGATTTTTAAATTGCGTTGCACGAATATGTATGTTATAAAGCAAGGTAACAAAGACATCTTAAAGCGTACATGATGATAGATATAGCAAAGGCATTCTGGCATGAATCTCAAATTTGCAGCTTCTCCCCATATAAGAAGATATAAACCCATGTATAGCAATTTTCGTTGCTGTACTTCCTGCTGAATAGTTGGCAACCTGCCAGTTAAAAACAATGTTTGTATGTTAATAGAATGGAAACAAAATGAAAGAAGCACATCCCAGTATTGCATTGGATTACTATAAGCACCGAGTAAAGAAAGCAATTCTAATGCTGCTTGTAAGAAGACTATCACTATTCCACTTAACATTTACAACAACACATCAGTGTTATACTAAATCACTCTTTTTTCAAATAGGATTCCTCACCAAAGGCTACTTTTCCGATCCAGGTATTTACACCACTTTTTGTAATTTTTGAAAAGCTTCTTCATCACATCCGTTAAAGCGCGATCATCCAACTATACAGAAAAAGATTTGGCATATAGAGTAAGGTAAGAAGGGGATGAAAACTAGTTCAGAAAGTGAAAATATAAGGTAGAACTGAGAAGGATAAAGACCTTGGGTTGTTGATCAGGATTCGGTAATTGCCGTATGTGCACATTAGCAACCAGCAGAATCAAGTGTTCCCTTTGATTTGCCACATTATCTTTCTGCAAATTAATGAGCAGAGCATAGATGCTGATGAAATATGAAAAACTCAGTAATCTATGACACTCAGTTTGATTAGTCAATAGTCACTCACCTGAAAGCCAAACATGGCCTGAAGCCAGTCTAGAATGTCTTCATCTACTTTCTTTTTGTGGGCCTTCGGCCATGGTAGACCCCTGGTGTTACGGAGTGCAGAAACAGTAGCATGAATCTGTCAACAAAAAACAAGAGGCAATGTATCACCTGTAGTCCAATGAATAAAATAAAAAAATTCCACTAAATGAACAGGTTGAAACCTCGGGATATCTCATGATCGCCTGATTTTGACTATCAGGATCAAGAGGAAGAATATTGTAAGGTACATATATCTGCTGTTTTTCTTCAACCTTGGTATGAGCTTCCAAAATCTACATTACAAAAATTACAGATATATTCTTACAACAAAAGAAACAAGTGTAAGTGAACATTAGTATTATGCAAAAGTTACAGGTCGAAAAATTATGTATCACCTCCTCAGCTACTTCAACAGCCTCCGTCTGATTGACAGCCTTCAAAACCTCAAATAAAACAGCAGCAGTTTGGTATGCTTTTGTAAGTTGTGCCCTATATAAGCAAAAAGAAGATTAAGAACCTAAAGTAAAACAAGTAACAACTCTTCAATCAAACAAAAAACAATTCTTTACTCCTAGAGACAGACCGATCTGCTTTATCAGCAGCATTCTGCAAAGCTTGAATGTATTTTTTGTAGTAATCTCTATAAAAACTCTGCATTTCCCGAGCATCACTCTTTGCCCTTCCTGCCAGTGTTGTTTCATTTTCCTGAAAATAAGGAAATGACAAGAGTAATATCTCTGCTCAATTCCAAATAACTATCCTTGGCAAAAACTAGAAAACAGATATTTTCCGAGAAACTAATAACTTCTTTCAGAAGAAAACTACTTATTCCTTAACATGTCCAATGTGGACTTTGAACTTCCAGTCCTCATCTTATGTTTTAAATTCTTTTTTTTTCCAGTCCTCAACTTATGTTTTAAATTCTGTTTTTTACAATAATCTGTCATTTATGATTTATTCATCATTTCTTCTTCTGTTTTTAACCCTACTTGTTTTTTATGCCCTTGGAAGACCACATCACATGTATGAAAACAAGAAGTTGTTGGAAATACCAAGGGAAATTAAAGCTTACCCTTTCTAGACGCTGAAGAAGTGCAGTTTTAAACTGGCGAACACCACGTCCACTAGATGTGGGATCTAGTCTGTGAGCTTTCTCAAAGGCATAGAACCGACCTAATTCCAACATAGACGTTAGTATGGATTGGTTTCCTAAACATATAATAAAGTACATAAAATATCCATTGGGTTTATCAAAACATCGTCATATCAAGAAAATTTATGGGGGAAATAGCAAAAACAGAGTGAGAGTTCACCTGTTAGAAAAACAAGAGATGTGTATATATTTGTGTCAATTTAGACTATTAATTAGGTGGAACGTGATTTAAATGTGTAGTTAAAATTGACACTTTGGCAACACAAAACATAATATGACAGATATCCAGCAAGAGAACATTACCCTAAACACACACACACACACAGAGAAACAATTTCTCTAGCAGGATACAGCATTGCGGCGTGTGAAACAACATTTAAACCACTTGAGTATCACACAGTGCTGGATCCTGTTTTGAAAGTTTTTCATCAATAAATAATAATATATGTATATAGTATAACCTCGAGCACTGTAAGCAATAAGTTAAAGAAAAAAGAGGCGTTTAGTGAACAAGTCAACAGTCCATGTAACTGAGGTATGCCCACCACCCCCCAAAATGGGTGGCATACCTGGGGTTTGCCTGGGTTAGGGATTCCTCATCAATCAAAAACAAGGTGGTACATGTATTAACCAAAGTCATCATGTATTCCTTTCACGGTGGACAAAACCTAACATTTGAATCGTGTGTAATTATCGACAGTTACTATGGGAATATAGTCCACACTACAACATATCCAACTGGTTTCATGAGCTCTGATTGATCAGAATTAATGATACCTAAGCCAAAACAAGCACGATTGTTAAGACGGATAATAGAATACAAGCGTCCAACTTGAGAAAAAAAAAAGGTGCAACTCACATAGATAGGCAACTCTTGGATTCCTGGACTCAACTTCGTTTGCAACACGGAGAATAGGAGCAATGTCAACGAGGGAAGAAGGCACCACCTCACTATCCAGCATGGGCTCTCCAAAACTCCCAGCAGTCTGGGTGCGCAGAATCCGCCTCTGCGGCTGCCCTTCAAACCCTCCTCTTCGATATGCCATCTCTAGACTTTAAGCCCTGAAGACCAATCAAACTAACTTGTGTACCTGACCCTGACTACATGTTGATATCAATGACACAAGCATATATCAGGAGCAGAGGAAAGGCCCATAATTTCCTAATCGCATAACGATCGGTATGACTGAACTGAAATCCCAACTGGGATGCCAAGTAAATATGGGTTCAGGCAAGCAGAGAACAATTTCAAAAATTGCAATCCATGGAAACCATGAGGTTGAGTCTAAATGTAATTGAACAGTTTAACTCTCTGTTTTCTGTAAAGTTTCCAACTTTCCATAAAAAAAACTCCAAACCCTGAACAAAAAATGAAACATGTAATCCAAGCCGTGTTTTTACTCTTTAGCAGCAGCAAAACAAAAGGAAATCGAAATACAAAAGATAACAAAAGGAAACGAACCACCTTGCCCTTGCCCTTGCCCTTGCCCTTGCCTTTGCAGGGAAAAAAGAAAGCTTACTAGACCAAAACAAGAAAACGATATGTATGTGCGTGTATGTTGCGAAATCAAAGATTTGATTTGATTTGATTTACCTTTGTTCTTTGTTCCAATTTCTACTTCTACTTGGATGCAACTGAGATTGTCTGGGGAGCCACAGAAGCAAAAGATCATATGATATGATGAGACGGTCCTGAGGGAGGAGGACGTGGGTAACTTCTGGGAAGTTTCAGGAGGAAGAGGAGAACAAGAAGGACGAAGAAAGAAGAAAGAAAAGCGCTTTTTTTTTTTTAAAGCAAGTAAACACTTTACCAGTTCCTGGAGATCCGTTCAAGTCTCCAAAAAACAATAAAATTAAGGGAAACACATGGCACCCTTGACAGAGAGACTGAGAGACTGAGAGACGGAGAGACAGAGACTCTTCTCTGATTAGTGGCCTATGTAAGCGCTAGCTACCAATAATCAATAATACAGGGGCGGCAAAGATAAGGCAGAAATGCATGTCCAAAATATCTCTCCTCTCCAAGTCAAGGCTGGCAGAATCGCGTACCCAAAATATCTCTCTCCTCTCCAAGTCAAGGATGGGTCCCACGTATCACTAGTCAAGGGTGCCACGTCATTACTTTAGTTTCTCTCTGTCTTCTCTCTCCTCTCTCTGCGATCTGATGTGCCGGATACTATTGGCGGGTTGGGTGGAAAATCTGGGGAACTGAACAATCTGACATGGAAAGTCCAATTAAGTTTTCCAAAGGTAGGTGAGTCACGTGTATGCACTACGTATGAACTATGCATTGCAACTTTGCATGCACTTGCGATACGTGTGACTGACTTGCAGTGCAATTGCATACATACATGCCCCGAAAGCACACACCAAACACCACGGGCGCGATTTCACACTTGAAGCGATTACAGAATATTTTTGTGTTTATTAGGGGTATCTCTAATGGAATAACAAGAGCAACTTACTATTTACTTTTCAAAGTACTTGTTTTGTATAACTCCACATGTTTAAAAAGCGCAAGGTCAAAAGGCAAGTACTATTTACAATATGGAAAAATTAGGTTTACATTTTTTTTTTGTTATTTCATTGATTAAAATTCTATTCATTTTCAATTTTTGATCAAGGTCATTGGGTATTAATAACATCATTAATTATTTGAATAATAAAATGTTTTTATTTTTAAATATATTCCTTTAATGTTAAAAATGTTACAATTAGTATTGTAGACATCGAAATTTCGGTAAATAATTGTTGACCGATAAATCAAAGTTTCAACGCTCATGTATTACATAAATTTTACACGTAGCGTGTGTCTAAAAAAAAAATCAAAATAAGTTGAAAATGTCATCAAACAGGACACGTGTCAACACCTGGCAGAAACGACTTATTTCATCTGGAATATTATATTCAAAATTAGGCCTAAATTTTCTATAAATAGAAGGCTAATTCATTCATTTAAAGAAACCAATTCATATTACACATTGAAGCTCTGAAGCTCTCAAACATCCAGGTTCCTGAAGAATCAAGAAAGTCTTATTCGTTCTTCGTTCATCGTTCTTCCAAGATCAAGCTCAAACGGCCCTTTGGATCAACAAACATCCACCAATTCAAGATCAAGCCTCGACGGCCCTTGAAGAAAATGTTCTTCGTTCTTCGTTCATCGTTCTTCCAAGATCAAGCCCCAACGGCCCTTTGGATCAACAATCATCCACCAATTCAAGATCAAGCCCCGACGGCCCTTGAAGAAAGTGTTCTTCGTTCTTCGTTCATCGTTCTTCCAAGATCAAGCCCCAATGACCCTTGGATCAACAAGCCACCGTTTTTCAAGATCAAGCCCAAAAGGCCCTTGAAGATCCGTTCATCACTGTTATTCTTCAAGATCAAGCCCAAAAGCCCTTGAAGATCCGTTCATCACTGTTCTTCAAGATTAAGCTCAAAAGCCCTTGAAGATCCGCTCATCACTGTTATTCAAGATCAAGCCTTAACGTCCCTTGAAGAAACACTCATCCTCAAGATCAAGCCCCAATGGTTCCTTGAAGATTCGCCCAAATCCACCTTCAAAGATCAAGCCCACGGCCCCTTGAAGAAACTTCTAACAGTTCATCCAAGATCAAGCCTCGACGACCCTTGGATCAACGAAACATTCACAAATACACACCTTACGGAGATCGAATCAGAGGATCAAATTTGAGAGAGATTGTAACCCAAAATCATCAAATACAAATATTATTTTGTGCACGTTGTTCTTGTCTCTTTCGTTTCAAGAAATTTCGTGTTCACAAATTGGCACGCCCGGTGGGACAATCTCTACCTCTCATCTCTTTCTCCGTTCAAGAAATTCGAGCACACTTCCAAAATTAATGGCATCAAAGAAGGCTCAAACTATTCTCGCAACTGGCGCAAAGAACAAGAGCGTCCTTGTCGCAAGTGGTGTCACTTTAGGCATCATGACTCGAAGCAAGGCAAGAGCTACTTCTGCCGCCTCTTTCACCTCTGTATCAACTCTACCAAGGGAACAAGAGCACCCAAGGCACGAGCCTTTGATCACCTTAGCCTCACCAAGGGCACCAAGGGGCGAAAGTCCAAGGAAATACTCCGAATCCATGCTCTCCGATGCCGATTCGAGCGGCAGTTCAGCCATGCAAGTCATGACCATTGGAGCAACTTCAATCGATGAGCAGCTGGCTCAAATGAATGAAGCAATCACAAGGCTAACCTGAACTGTGGAAGAAAAAGACTTGCAAATCGCTGCACTCGTCAGCCGACTGGAGCCACAGGACGGCGAGAACCCTAACCCAGAAGATAAGCCTACGGTGGAGAGAATCGATGCGAAGCCGGAGCCAGACCAAGCAGCAACACTCATGGGATCTCTTTCTATCCAGCAGCTGCAAGAGATGATCACCAACACCATCAAGGCACAGTACGAAGGGAGCTCAAATACCTCCGGGTTGTACTCGAAGCCGTATTCAAAGAAGATCGACACCTTAAGGATGCCGATGGGTTATCAACCGCCAAAGTTCATGCAATTTGATGGAAAGGGAAACCCGAAACAACACGTCGCCCACTTTGTTGAAACTTGCAACAACGCAGGGACCGAAGGGGACTACCTCGTCAAGCAGTTTGTGCGCTCGCTGAAAGGAAACGCCATTGAGTGGTACACGGACCTAGAGCCTGAGTCTATCAACAGCTAGGAGCAATTGGAGTGGGAATTCCTCAACCGCTTCTACAACACTCGCCGTACAGTAAGCATGCTAGAGCTAACGAGCACAAAACAATGGAAAGATGAGCCGGTCATTGACTACATCAACAGATGGTGCATTCTAAGCCTCGACTGCAAAGACAGGCTCTCGGAGACCTCTTCAATCGAGATGTGCATCCAAGGTATGCAATGGGGTTTGCAATACATCCTTCAAGGCATTAAACCATGGAACTTCGAAGAGCTAGCCACCCGCGCCCATGACATGGAGTTAAGCATCGCCCATCATGGGAAGAAAAAACCGATCTCTAACTACAAGATTGACAAAGTTCTTGAGACAAAGGTGGAGAAGGCTGCGTGGAAATCCACCAAGGAAGCAATTGCGGTCAACACAACTCCCGTCAAAATCCCTACACGAGGCAAGGCGATTCAAACCGAAGCTTTTCGTGATCAAGAGATGCGTAGACGCACTTTGAAGGAGCTTGAGGAGAAGACTTATCCATTCCCCGACTCTGATGTAGTTGCCATGCTGGATGACCTGTTGGACAAGAAAGTGATCGGTTTGCCTGGGTGCAGACGGCCGGAAGAGATGAATCGTACCGACAGTCCAAGATACTGTAAATTCCATCGCTTCATCAGTCATCCGACAGAAAAATGCTTCGTGCTGAAAGATCTCATCATGAAGCTGGATCAGAAAGGAATCATCGAGCTAGATCTTAACGATGTGGTGAAGTCAAATTATACCACCATCACTTATGGCTCTGTCAACTCAAAATCTTCACCTCAATCGCTGGGGGCATGCTCCAAAACCATGCCAGTCAAGCAAAGCAAAGTTGAAGAATGGACTCAAGTCACTCCTAAGAAATTGCACAAGAAACATACGTCTCCTCCACAAGTCCCCCAATCGGAAAGGGGGCAAAGTAGCTATTGTCAACCTTCAAAACAACGTGAACGTGTTGAAGATGATGAAACTTCGACACGAAGATCGTCCGTCCCCATCACAATGCGCGATTTCTTACCCGAAGACTTCTTCAATCACTCGGTCAAGGCTCCTTGCTATGAAGATTGTGAGGAACGCCTCTCCAAAATTGCTTGACAAATTCACCAAAGCTCATTGTTCGCACGAGCCTAAACTGCACGAACCAATGCTCCTTGTTTGCACGAGCCTAAACCATTGTTCGCACGAGCCTAAACTGCACGAACCAATGCTCCTTGTTCGCACGAGCCTAAACTGCATGAACCAAAGCTCCTTGTCCACACGAGCCTAAACTGTAGGACACGAAGCTCCTCGCCTGCACGAGCCTAAACTGCGTGGCACAACGCTCCTGGTCCGCATGAGCATAAAAGGTGACATCAATGCTCCTCGTCCGCACGAGCATAAAAGGCGACACCAACGCTCCTGGTCTGCACGAGCATAAAAGGCAACACCAACGCTCATGGTCTGCACGAGCTGAAACTGCAAACGACACCAAACGCTCCTGGTCTGCACGAGCTGAAACTGCAAACGGCACCAACACTCCTTGTTTGCACGAGCCTAAACTGCACGAACCAAAGCTTCTGGCCCGCAAGAGCATAAACTGTATACGGAAAAATCATCATCAAAATCACTGTTAAATTCATCACTCATTTGAACTACGTTTTGACTTGATCTCTTTCTTTGGAAGGGTACGTAGGCAGCTTGAATATTCAATTTCAAGTTTAGTCACATCAAAAATAAAAAAAATAAATGTTTTATTAAATAGAGTCAATTTTATTACAAAAAAAAAGAATATACAAATATTATATATATATATATATGTGTGTGTGTGTATATGTGCATATATGTAACTCCCAAAAGCCGAGGCCCAGTTCTTGGACCTACAACCTTCATTTCCTGTAGCGTCCAGGCCCAACGACTCATTCGACTTCACAACCTTCCTTTCCCTTCGAGACCCCATTGTCTCTCTCGTACTCAAAGAATTGCGAGATCCTCGGTTACATCAACGACGGTGTCAGCCACAGCGGAGGCCTTGAAACCACCCCTGTTGCCGATCAGAACAGTTTCATAAACCCTTGGAATATGTTTCATGTGAACCAACCAATCATGGCCACCTGCTGCACATGGTGCGCACACCCGGAGTAGCCATACCATCAACCCAATCACCAATACAGCAGCCTCCCAACTTCATCTCCACGACTCGATGACCTCTCTGTGCAAGTCCATTCTTCCCTGCGACTTCAAGAGGTGGCGGTTGCCTGCGGCGGAGCAGAAGCTTTTGAAGCTACAGTCAGATAGCAGGTAACGAGCTTGATGGGTCTCAGGAAAAACACGTGGTACCCTCTGTTATAGCCACGATCGTCATACCCAAGAGGAAACCTCGCCACTAAAGCAACAAACCGCTGCCTTGCCCAGCGCCGTCCTAGATCTGAGCAAGCTCACCAATGTCGAGCTTGTCTCGATCTCCTGTTACTTCCAAGGCAAGCCCACAACGATAGATTGACAAGGAGGAATGAGCCCACGACCAAACACAACGGCATTTCCGTCTCTCGACTTAATCATCGTCACCCACATTCAGCCTTCGCGGTTTGAAGAATCGATTGTCACTTACGACCTCTCCTTTGAAAATCAACGCGGCGCCTCTCTGCGAAGCTTAACATGCTCAAGAACCTTACTGGATCTGAAATGGCTGGAGCTCTCGGTGGCTTCAATACACATGTCATCGATATCAGAAACTTGGTCAGAAAGTCTTCCACTTCGTCCTCGTCTTCCAAGACTCACTCGAAGCTGGGCACCGCGGGCGTGATTCCGCCACTGGTGTTGATGCTTTCTCTCCATTCCTCACCAGAAAACCTGCAGGATCTCTCGCCAGAATCAAGTCGGTTCACCCGGGCCGCTCCGCCTTTAACTTTGTGAAGCTAAACTTCCAAGCTTGAAGCTTAACGCTGCTCATTTACTCTTTCTTCCTGCCTCTATGAGACCTTCAAGAGCAGTGCTCAACTCGGCGTCGTTTTGAACATCACCAAGGGCACCTCCCTTCCCGCCGCTAAAGTCAACCATCAGGGAACAAAGGGCAGTCGGTGTTTGAATTTTTAGAGGATAACTTCAATGTCTCGTCAGCCTAGTCGGAGATGGTAGCATTTCAAACAAAAAGCTGGGATCGTATATCCTTTTGGCTCCCGTCTTCTCTTCATTCCAATGGGATTCTCGTCTTCAGAACCTCCATCCACAACAGCGTAAGCTCTAGCTCTCTCGCCTTCCTCCGCGATGGCATGCAGTGCAACGGGCAGTGGCTGTGCTCTGTGCCTATGGTCAGTAGCTATGCTCAGTGGCCGTGCTCAGTGGCAGTGCAACGAGTGTGTAATGGTGTGTAATGGCTGTGCTCGGCAAGCAGTGCAATGGATGTGCTCAGTAAAGGTAGCGGTGGAGCTTCTTCCTCTGCATTTTCGCCATGGTTGCCGCCTTTAAATGAGATTGACAAAACCAAAGTTTATCAATACACACCCAAAGACCTCCTCCGTCTCTTACCTCGTAGCTGCCAATAACATCAAAGACCGCTGTCAAACGACTAGCCGGCCGAGAAGCCTTCTTCCGCCTCATCCGTGCTCCTCATTCTTCCTCCTCCAAGCTCATATCCCGCACCATATATATATATGTATGTATATGTATGTATGTATGTATGTATGTGTGCATGAAAAAAATTATAAAAAAAGGGGAAAAGAGGATGTATGTATGTATATGTATGTATGTATGTATGTATGTATGTATGTATGTATGTATGGTGCACTCGGCACCGAAAGCAAAAAAATTAATTAAAAAAAATATAAAAAAATGATGGTGTCAGCCACCACCCTAAAATGTATATATATATATATATATATAATGGATGGTGCATCTGGCACCGAAAGCAGACGGAAAAGAAAAAAAAATATAAATAAATAAAAATTAAATTTAAAAAAAAAAAAAAAAAAGAAAGTGGATTCTTGGTGGCTAGCCTAGCACCATGCAAAAAAAGGGGAAGGGGTTTTGGAATGGTGGATCAGTCCACGTGAAAAAAATAAAAAAATAAAAAATAATAATTAATATATATATATATATATATATATATATATATGTGTGTGTGTGTGTGTGTGTGTGTGTGTGTAGATAATATATGTATGTATACAGAAAAAAAAATGCATTAAGAGAAATAAAGTCCATTTTATTTATTTTTCCTAGAAATTTTACATAAATTTGCATTCTACATACCTTAAAAAAAAGGTCAAATCAAATTTACAAGAGATGGTCTTCAAGGTTGATCAGATGGCGCCTCAGTACTCGACAGAACCCCAGGAGGAGGAGGCACCGAAGGTTGATCATTTGGAGCTTCATTACGCGGTACAGCCCCAGAAGGAGGAGGCATCGGAGGTTGATCATTTAGAGCTTCATTACGTGGTACAGCCCCAGAAGACGAAGACAAATGCTGCTGGAACAAACCCACAAACCTCTGATGATCAAGTAAAATCTAACCATCAGATTCCTGCATCTGGTCAATCTTCATCTTCATGTTTGTCGCATAGCTATGTGCGAGCTTATGCAACTGTTTATTCTCTTGCTTGAACCCTCTAATCTCCTGTTTGAGACTCATCACTTCAGCCGCCAATGATTCAACTTGACGAGTTCGAGCAAATAGACGTTGGGCCATATTAGACACAGAACCTGCACACTGCACACTGAGGGCCAAAGAATCCTTAACAGCCAACTCATCAGACCGTTTGGAAAGCAGTCTGTTATCTTTAGGAGTGACAAGGTTCCGGGCCACCACCGCAGCGGTCATATCATTCTTCATCACCGAATCCCCAACGGTAAGAGGACCAGTAGGAGATATGAAAGATGGGGCGCCATATGTTGTCTGGAGAATGCGGTACTGCCTCTTCACCAAGGTTCAAATCAAAACGATGGTCAAAGGGTTCAGACATTTTCAAAAATGTTGAAGAAAGAAGAGATCAGACAAATCAAGATCTTAAAAGTGCAAGAAAGGAGTTTCTACAAGCGAAAATTCAAGTATGCTTTGAAACAAACTGCGTGCCTCTATAAAAATCAGCACTCGACGGGATTTCAGAGATCGAAGAGGCGAACTCAGAATTCGAAGAGGCCAATTCAAAAATCAAAGAGGCAAGCTCATAAATCGGAGAGGCATCTTGCTTTTCCAGACGCATCAACAGCCATCACACGCAAACTCAGCTTTGCGGAAATCACGGGTAATTTGTCGAAGCGCCGATCCCAGATATCAAAGAAGCGCCGGTCTTTTTCAACCGCGTCAACACCTGTCATATGCACACTCAACTTGGCGGAAATTACGGACAATTTGTCGAAGATTTCTGATGAAGAAGAAAGCGCGTGAAGCCATACTGATCAATCACTCAATAGTTGCTGACACGAGTGAAAGAATAGTACCTCTACAGGTATTAAAGAACTTCCTATAACTGTCCACCTTCAACTTCCATAGCAAGGCAGACATACAAAACCTTTCTTCATCTCTAAAAATGTTTTCCCAACGAAGCCTCTCGAGTCATTTAGTGTTCCTTATTCCTTGTGGTACCTCTGCAAGCCAATGACTTCAAAGCAAAAGTATCTCATATCACCAGGGTAGAAAGCAAGAGTATCTCATATCATGTGTTCTCCCTGTCATTTCCTTTGTCCTTGTTCTTACCTACAAAGACAAGGATAAACAATATACCGGAACCTCCACTCAAACTCGGGTAAGGAACCGACTGCTTGGAACCCTTCCCTGATTGCCTACCTAGCACTGCTCTCGAGTACTCGTCTCCCACTGCTGCTATACTTCCAAAGAAGCTGCCACATCTGCCTGAAGAACAGATAAGGCAAGTGAAAATGATACCTTGCAGCACGTGGAGACAACGTGCAGACAAGCAGAGAAGAATGCAGCCTGTACAGTTAACTCAGCAGAAGGAGTCTGAGATGAGGAACTCGAGAAGATGCCACATCTGCTTGAGGAACAGATAAAGGAAATGAAAATGATACCTTGAAGCATGTGGAGACAAGTGCAACCAAGCATGTGCTGATTCATCTGCTACTTCTTCAAAATCAAAAGTATCTCATATCATCAGGGTTGCAATCACTTTGGACAGTGAATTCGTTTTGACCCTCAAATTCTTGGGTCGGCTTACTAGGCGTTGTGGGCTGCACGTGCCGATTCACCACCCTTGAATCAAATCCTTAAAGATCAAGTCACCAACTAGAAGAAGAGCCCATCAATCTTGAAGATCATACCGTTGACCAAATTGCTCAGGTGTGAATTAGAAAGATTGAACAAAGCAACAAGTCGTCACCTTCACCTCATGCCTGCTTGCCATGTGTTCGAGTCAACCTTTAAGAATCAAGCCTTAACGGCCCTTGAAGAAGCTTCCAGCCAAATTCAAGATCAAGCCTCGACGACTTTTGAGGAAATCACAAGTCCGATTCAAGATCAAGTGTCTACCACTCTTGAATCAAATCCAGTTTGTTGATGCACAAAACCAGAGGTCTTGGTACAACGTAAATCCGACCGTGAATCTGCAAGAAATGTAAATAACACAAGATGTATCGTGGTTCACCCCAAGGTTTGGGCTACGTCCACACTGATTGTATTGTATTTCTCTGTTGAAGAGGGAGAGAGAGAGAGCTTAGAGCTTAGGGGGTGTGAGGAAGCTTAGGGTTTGTGAGGGTGATGAGGCCCTTTTATAGAATAAGGGCTCCTCCCCTAATTACATATTTGCCCATTCCTTTATTACATAATTACATTTAAGTCCCTCGAGTATTTATACGAGGTCTAAATACGAGGCCTTAAATATGGTATAAACAGTAGTCCCCCAAGTATTCAGTCAAAAGAGTCTTTTGGCTGGAGACTTGAAATTCAGTCCATGTGTGGGCCGAAGTAACTAGATGTCGTCTAGAACTAATGCTTGATATGAGGCGGTGCCCAATCTGAAATGATGCTCAACTAGAAGTAGCACATGTTGCAAGGCCGCTCTGCTTGTAGCTTATATTGCCTTGGTTGGCTCGGCTTGTGGCGTTTTTATAGAATAAGGGCTCGCTTCTCAATACATAAGTGATGGGTTAGAGTTGATGCTCGCAGCGAGACAATTGCTCAGTAGGCGGCGATGCTCTCTAATGGTGGTGAGGGAGTCCCTTTTATAAAATGAGGGTTCGCTCCCCAGTACATAAATAATGGGTGCTCTTTAATGAAAGTAAGGGAGTCCTTTTTATAGAATAAGGGCTCACCCCTCCATACATAAGTAATGGGCTAAGTCCCCCGAATATTTTTCATGAGGCCCAGTTGAGGCCCAATATATGGTGTATAGTGTAGTCCCCCAAGTCTTCGGTCAATAGAGTCTGTTGGCTGGAGACTTCAAATTGAATCCGTGTATGGGCCGAAGTGGTGTTTGTTCGGAGGCAGTATTTGTATACCCTGTACTGAAGCTTTGCAAGTGAAGCTTTGAAGCTAGAGCTCTGTAAATGAAGCTTTCGAAGTTGGAGCTTTTGTAAATGAAGCTTTTGAAGCTAGAGCTATGTAAATGAAGCTTTTGAAGCTAGAGCTCTGTAAATGAAACTTTTGAACCTAGAGCTTTTGTAAATGAATCTTTTGAAGCTAGAGCTCCGTAAATGAAGCTTTTGAAGCTGTTTGACATGAGTGATGCTCATGAATGTTTATGTTGATTGATATGAGTGATGCTTATGGATGTTGTCATGAGTGATGCTCATGAATGTTAACATGAGGGATACTCATGAATGTTAATATGAATGATGGTCATGAATGTTAATATGAATGATGATCATGAATGTTTATGTATGATTGTCATGAGTGATGCTCATGAATGTTTATGTATGAATGACATGAGTAATGCTCATGTATAATTTGGGGTACTGGGCGTACTTTTGATCACCTGGTTGGTGACATGAATGGCTAGTTGCCAAATTAGTGTACGGGTTGTACATCTCATCACCTGGTTGGTGGCAATAGCGGCGGGTTGCCGAATAATTGTGGAGTACTGGGCGTATTTTTGGTCACCTGGTTGATGGTAATAGCGGCGGGTTGCCAAATAACTTTTTGTAGTGCTGGGCGTACTTTTGATCACCTGGTTGATACTATTTTGGGCTTAGGGGCTTTCGCCTTCCACAACATGCCAGCCCATTTATTTTGGGCTTTTGCCTTTTTTTTTTTTTTTTTACTACCTTCTGATGAGGTTTATACATATTACCCTCTGATGGGATTTATACAAATGTCTCCGAAAGATACGGAAAATAAATTACATCATACAAAAACATAAAGCATGTTATCCCGCGGTGCAGTGTAGTGGGAACCTTGCACCGGTCTTTATCTTTTGCATGTTATCCTGTGGGTTTTTTCTTTTGTAGTGGGATAATGGATGATCCTGACATAAATAAAAGCCCATGACAACAAATAAAGCAGTCGTTGGGGACCACCATCATAGGGAGCTGAACTCTCTAGCAATTGCGAATTTGATTTTTGGCAATCGCAGTGTGGACGTGAAAGCATCGAAACAAAAGCACAAGGAACAGATGCTGCTCATGTCCATGCCGCAATAAAAGAAGTATCTATGCTGTCGGCTTGTAGCTCCTGCAGTATAGCCCTGCCTTGTGTATCATCTGCAACCTTGGAAATCAGCCTCAGACTTAATCGCAGACGAGCTGCACATGTTAAAGCATTGCTTGTTTTCCCACCTGCTTGAACCTTGAAGCTGGTTGTTTTGATCTTGTCGTCCGGATTAGGACAAGAGGCCACTGAGGCCAAGAGATCAACACACGATGTGCCAACACCAAGCTGCCATTAGATATCTGATGGTAGAAAGATAGCCTACGCGATGATTGCGGAATAATTTTGACAGCCCTCAACCAGAGCCGTACGATCGACAATTTTTTCGCTTTCTACTCTCTCCCATCGAATCTCCACGTACTCTCTTTTGCTTTTTTTTTTTTTTTTTGCTTTCTTTTCTTTTTGTCGAATAATTTTGGTCCGCTCCCTTTTGCAGTTGGCAGACAAGGAATGATGATAGATTTGATAATAAGAAAATACTCTTATCTCATCTTTTGCTTTGCACGAGCTTTTGCTTTGTTCTTTTCGCTTTGTTCCCACTGACTTTTCCTGCAACTTTCAAAGCTTTGGGGAGCCAAGCAAACTCCAGCCGAGGCGATTTCGTGACTTGAGCTCTGATGAGTCGGTGGATGAGAAACCTAGACTGGAAAGAGCTGTGGGGCTGATGTGTTTCATCGTGAAGAGTATGCAGAGCCCTGATCTGCTCCTTTCGCGACGCTCGCTTCCAGTAATATGCGCCTGACCGTTTCTCTAAAAAACTGCAGTGATTATGATGAATTGTATCAGCCCAAAGGAACATGTGTACGATGTTATTGAGAGCCAAACCAGGTACTTCTTCAGAACCGGTGCCTGCGACACGAGCCAACCGGATCACAACAAGCAGTGTCCAATCAGGTAGAGGCAGCCCATAGTCCATTAGGATGGAACCCTACGCCGGAGCAGTTGAAGGCTTTTGAGGAATTATACAGACGAGGGACTCGAACATCGTCTGCGGAGCAGATTTAGCTCATCACTGCTCAACTTCGAAAATATGGAAAGATAGAGGGGAATAATGTGTTATGTTGGTTTCAAAATCACAAGGCCAGAGAAAGGCAGAAACATCACCGTCAAATGGAATCATCAGCCCTCTCTGTAGATCACGACCAGCCACTGCCAATATCAATGATGTCCTTTACAAATTGCAGCAATGGCTCGATGGTGTTGGCGGCGGCGGCTGTCGCTGCCCTGAGTTCATCGGCAGCTCAATCGGTGAGTTCCATTTATCCGAGTCAGGGTTCAGAGCTCTGGATCTGTGCTCGTACCATTTGATTGGACGGTGTAACCCATGATTCGGTGCCCAGGTGCTTCGGCAACGTGAAAGTAGTCGGGCCATCTCGCCAAATACGTCATGTAAAACGACATATTGAAGGTTTCCATGAGGTGGTCGAGATTCACAGAGGTGAATCGAAGAAGGTCATTGCAGTGGAATCTGCGTATCGTCGTCATCTCTCTTTCTGGAAGCTTGAATCCTCGGAAGAGTTTGACCGGTGTTGGAGAGGCCAATTCCAACGTTGGAAAATAAGGACTCCGATGTTGGAAAGGCTAATTCCTTGTATTGCACAGCCAGTGAGTCAACATTAGATCGACTTTTGGGGGATATTTTTGGGTTGAGAGATAGAGAGACAGAGATAGTAATTAAAAAAGAGAAAGTGATTTGTAGAGAGAGTACGAAATTTGAGGATTTCTTTTTGTTTTGGTTTGTGTGCAACTGATTGAGAGAGGAAGTGGCTCCGTGGGTTTTATGGGAAAGCTTTGGGTGTATGGGTTTTTGCAGATTTCAGGGTGGAGTGTGGTGAGGTCTCACGGTGGTGAGATGAAAAAATGGAAGAGAACCGACATAGTTTTTTGTGTCGATTCCCACAGACGGCGCCAAATGTTGATGCACAAAATCAGCGAGGACTTTGGTACAACAAAAAGTGTCAGGTTTGTGACCTTCGCTTGGTTGCTTCGATCACTAGTGAAGATAAGTACGTAAATGAATAGGGACAGGGAAGCAAACACAAGATGTACGTGGTTCACCCAGATCGGCTACGTCCACGGAGTAGAGGAGTTCTCATTAATTGTGAAGGGTTTACACAAATACATAGGTTCAAGCTCTCATTTTGTGAGTTCTAGTGAATAGTTTAGTACAAAATGACATTAGAGATTATTGTGGGAGAATGATCCCTATTTATAGAGGAGAGTTTCTAGTTTTGTTCTAACATCGACACGTGTCATGTTGTGATTGGCTTCTGATGTTGACACGTGTCGAGCTGTGATTGGCTTCTGATGTCGACACGTGTCGCATTGTGATTGGCCTCCTGCTTGAATGGAAGCTCTTCTAGGTCCTTGACGGTATAACGTTGACCGGTGCTCAGTAGTTTCGGGATTGGTCAAGTATGGTACAAACAGTGCTCCCCTAAGTTCCCGAGTGAGGGAAGCTCCTCGGTTGGGGACTTGCAAGATCCAAGCCATTGAGTAATCAAGAAACTTCTAGGTACTGAAGTGTGGTATCATTTTCACGTGCCTTATTTGTCTCATATGTAGATGTGGCATCTTCTCTGGAAGTACTTTTCCTCCATCCATGGGTGGTATCTTTAACCGATGAAGATGCACAAGGTAATGTATCAATTTCACTTGAAGCTTACTTGTAGTTTCGGGCTTGGTCAAGTGCGATACAAACCCTATAGTAGGAGTCCCCCAAGTCGCTGAGCTAGGAGATCTGCCGAAAGAGGTGACAGACAAGGTAAGCAGTCAAACTTCCAATCAAGCAACCCAGGATCGGAGGTTCGACTTCGGCTTCCGGTTGATTGTTCTCCTTCTCCTTGTCTCTCATTCAGCTACCAGGATAAGGAGAAGCAAATGGAGAAGAGATGATATGAGATACTTTTGTTTTTTAAGAAGTAACTTTCCACAGGCTTATTCTTGAACTGTGCTGGAGGGTTTTCTGGTTCCCTTCAGAGTATAAGGCCGACTCAAGAATTTGAGGGTCAAAACAAGTCCATCAAATCTAGAGTACGTTCGACCTTGATGATATGGGATACTTTTGCTGTTGACGGAATAATGAATGTGGTATGGAAATGTGTCGTGCTGTAGTGATCTGTTTCAGCTCACCGTTGAACCTTCTGCTTCAATTTTTTGCATGGCAGAAGTGGTGTGCAACCTTTGCATTTAAATGGTCCTTCAGAACATTCCTTCATAGTGACTCATCCACGTTTGGCAGCTTCAGTGTAAAGAACCAATATCTGATCAACTGTCATGAGGTATTTGCCGGTGGAATTCGTGACCTTGACAACAGTTGAGGATGAGTACTCGAGAGCAATGCTAAGTAAGCAACTAGGCAAAGGTTCCGGGCAGTCAATTCTAGATTGGAGGTTTGATTTCAGGTTCCGACTGACTGCTCTCTTTCTCCTTGTCCTGCAGATATGGACAAGGACAAAGACAAAGACAGGGAGAAAGCATGATATGGGATACTCTTGCTTTCGACCCTGATGATATGAGATACTCTTGTTCTTGGTGTGGCTTATTTGCTGAGGTATTATCGGGGGGAAATAAAGCTGAGTATTTCAAGAGGTTATGTTGAGGGTGCCTTCTCGAATGCGAGAAAGGGTTGAGCATTTTTGTAGGTTTGCCTGTCCGTTGAGGAGGGAGGTCGATGTATATAGGGATTTCCCAATAACAAGTAGTAATGATATTCATTTACCCTTCTTGGTCACAGCAATGTAGTGGGAGTTGCCAGCTTCACGTGTTTTAACTTTGTCAGAGCACTTTGAAAAAGTGGTATGTGGTATCTGGAAAGCTGATGTTACGTGTGAAGATTACAGACAAGCTTTATCTAAGGAAATCTGGCTCTCGAAGTTCTGAGAGTTGTGCCTCTTCAGTTTTCGAACAAGTAATCCCGTCGAGGATCTGACTCTCGAGATTCGGAAAGCGGTGCTACTTCGGTTTTTGAGAAAGTAATTATGTTGGGATTCTTTTCTCGAATGTGAGTAAAGGTTGGACGTTCTTGCCAACCTGTCTTGCCGCAAAACACGGAGGTCGATACACATAGGGACTTTCCAGTTGTCAAGCAGTGGTGCTGTTCCTTTACCCTTTTGGGTAATAGTAGGGTAGCTGGAACTTCGAAATTCTCGTGCCTAAACTTTGTCAGAGATCTTTGACAAAGTTATATGTGGTACCCGAGGAGTTGATGGTGCATGTGGAGAGCGGTGATTGAACAGTAAAATTCACGTGCTTTCTACTTCACCAGAAATCTTCGACAGATTGCCCGTAATTTCCGCAAAGCTGAGTGTGCATGTGACAGGTGCTGACGAGGCTGAAAAAGCAGGTGCTTCTTCGATTTATGAGATCGGCCATCGTGGTCTCTGAGCAGCCCAGCTTTTGAGAAAGCAAACGCCTATTCGATTTCTGAAGCTCCGTCGAGTGCAGATTTTTATAGAGGCTGGCATTAAATTCCACAGCACACTTGAATCTCTACGAGTAGAAGCTCCCTTCTTGCACTTCTAAGATCTTGATTTGTCTGACCTCTTCCCTCTTCAACACATTTGAAAATGTCTGGACCCTCCGACCGTCGTTTTGACTTGAACCTTGGAGAAGGGACAGCCACGCCTTCTCCAGACAACATATGGCGCCCATCCTTCATATCCCCTACTGGTCATCGTACCGTTGGGGATTCTGTGATGAAGAATGATATGACCGCTGCAGTGGTGGCCAGGAACCTTCTCACTCCCAAAGATAACAGACTACTTTCCAAATGGTTTGATGAGTTGGCTTTTAAGGACTCTCTGGCTCTTAGTGTTCAGTGTGCAGGTTCTGTGTCTAATATGGCCCAACGCCTATTTAGTAGAACCCGCCAAGTTGAATCATTGGCTGCTGAAGTGATGAGTCTCAAACAGGAGATTAGAGGGCTCAAGCATGAGAATAAACAGTTGCACCGGCTCGCCCATGACTATGCTACAAACATGAAGAGGAAGCTTGACCAGATGAAGGAATCTGATGGTAAGGTTTTACTTGATCATCAGCGGTTTGTGGGTTTGTTCCAAAGGCATTTATTGCCTTCGTCCTTTGGGGCTGTACCTGGTAATGAAGCTTCAAATGATGAACCTCCAATGCCTCCTCCTTCTGGGGTTTTGTCAAGTACTGAGGCTCCGGATAACCACCCTCCGGTGCTTTCTCTTTCTGGGGCTCTACCGACTGCTGAGACTTCCCCTAAGTAACCTTTGTGAAGGCTCCATTTTGTTTGTTTATTTTGACTCATGTATATGTACATATTTGTGGCTTATCGAAAATATTAATAAATAAGCTTTGCTTCAGAAAGTTCTTTGACTCATGTATATGTACATATTGTGTTAAATACACCAAAGCCTTCTTCAGAAAGTTCTTTGAATTTTTTCTTTTGTTGAAACCTGTATTGTTGAAGCTTTGTGAGTGAAGCGTGTAGTTTGAGGTAGTGTTCCCTTAATTTCCCGAGTGAGGAAAACTTCTCTGTTGGAGACTTGAAAAATCCAAGTCATTGAGTGGTTGTGAGACTGTCGAGTATCAAGGTGCAGTAGCATATGGTGGGAGTCCCCCAAGTCTTCAGGCAAAGAGAGTTGCCGAATGAGGTGTCTCGCTTATTACTAATTTGTCAAAGTAACGAATCCTTGTTTCGATGTCACACATTCATATATGCCTTATCTAAAAATATTTCCAACTTTTGTGTGTTTGATGTTGCATGCTATTGACTAGACAAGATCAAGTGCAATTAGTAGCTTTTCTCTCTTTTTCATCTTTTCTTTGGTGGAATTGCTTTTCGTTTCCACTAATCAGCCTGAGTGGATGCAAGATAATACCATTCTCTATAGCTCAGATTGCAAAGTCGTCTTCATGAAAGTTGTTCCTTATTTTGTGAACTACAACATATCCAAATTTGAGATCCATCGGAGTAATACAACTTCAGAAATTCAAGTATGATGAGTAAATGTTCATCAATTTTCTGTTAACCCGTCAGACTTGTTGTGAGCTTCGAAACTCCATTTTCTCTTGTTCAGATCAACATACTTTCTTCATCGAAGTTGTTCCTCATCATCTCTTCCATAACATATCAAAAATTCAGAACAAACTAACGGTTGAATATTTCCATATCTTCGAAACACCGCAGCAGCTTTGAAGCTTGCAGAAATTTGACCGTCATGTTTGGAGCTTCAACACTCTAACTTCCGTCGCTCAAATAGAAAAATTTCCTTCGTGAAAGTTGTTCATCTGCTTAAGAACTATAAGATGTCTAAAATTCAGCTCCACTGGAATTAGCTTCGCACTATCTTGATGAAGAGTGTGTGAAGCTTTTATGTGTTTTGGTGTTGAAATTTGGTATTGTAGGTGAAGTTTTGGTGTTGAAGATTTGTTGGGCATCATGAATTGATTTTGCTTCACACTATCTTGATGAAGAGTGTGTGAAGCTTTTATATGTTTTGGTGTTGAAATTTTGTATTGTAAGTGAAGCTTTGGGGTTGAAGCTTGATAGGTGAAACTTTGAGGTTGAAGCTTGATAGGTGAAGCTTTGGTGTTGAAGCTTTATAGGTGAAGCTTTGGTGTTGAAGCTTTATAGGTGAAGCTTTGGTGTTGAAGGTTTATAAGTGAAGTTTTGGTGTTGAAGCTTTATAGGTGAAGCTTTGGTGTTGAAGGGTTGAAGCTTTATAGGTGAAGCTTTGGTTTGAAGCTTTATAGGTGAAGCTTTGGTGTTGAAGCTTTATAGGTGAAGCTTTGGGGTTGAAGCTTTATAGGTGAAGCTTTTGTTGGCACCATAAATTAATTTTGCTTCACACTATCTTGATGAAGATAGTGCAAAGCTTTTGAGATTGATATTTGTCCTCCATTGATGAAGCTTTTGTTGGCACCATAAATTGATTTTGCTTCACACTATCTTGATGAAGATAGTGCAAAGCTTTTGAGATTGATATTTGTCCTCCATTGATGAAGCTTTTGTTGGCACCATAAATTGATTTTGCTTCACACTATCTTGATGAAGATAGTGCAAAGCTTTTGAGATTGATATTTGACCTCCATTGATGAAGTTTTTGTTGGCACCATAAATTGATTTTTCTTTACACTATCTTGATGAAGATAGTGCAAAGCTTTTGAGATTGATATTTGTCCTCCATTGATGAAGCTTTTGTGCATCAAGCTTTTGTGCATCAAGCTTTTGTTGGCACCATAAATTGATTTTGCTTCACACTATCTTGATAAAGATAGTGCAAAGCTTTTGAGATTGATATTTGTCCTCCATTGATGAAGCTTTTGTTGGCACCATAAATTGATTTTGCTTCACACTATCTTGATGAAAATAGTGCAAAGCTTTTGTGGATTGTAGGTGTGTTCCATTGATGAAGTTTTGTTGAATTTCCCAATTTCCAATTTCCTCTTTTTTTTTTTTTTTTGGGAAAACTAGAAATTTGAAAATGTGGGAGAGATAACGTATACAAATTTTGCTTCCATACTGTTAAGCGAGAGATTGTGATGCAAGCCACATCTTGTAGTAGTCGAAGGTTTGGATGAACCATATAAATTGAATTTGCTTCGAACAGTCTTGATCAAGAGCGTTTGAAGCTTTCTATGAGTTGTAGTGTTTGCATTGTTACAGAGGAGAAATGTCTGAAGCAGATGCAAGAGGGTTGAAGAGCTTGATCTTCGTATACCATGCATTGAAGCCATTGTTGGCTTGCAATAAAACTTTGTTGGTGACTATAGCTCTTGTTAGGCATAAGTGCTCCCCTAGTTGAGTTGTAAAGCTTGATGGTTTTTGATTATTTGTGAATGCTAGGAGTTCACATGTACAAGTTGTACCACTCGTCTTCTGGTTAATGGAATGAATGGTAGGTTACTTTCATCACTTGGTTGGTGGTACGAATGTGAATTCCTTAATCACATTTCATCACCTGGTTGGTGACATGAAGGAGAGTACACGTTGTACATTTCATCACCTGGTTGGTGGCATGAAGGAAACTACGCGTTGTACATTTCATCACCTGGTTGGTGGCATGAAGATGAGTTCCTTCTTCACCTGATTAGTGATAAGGATGGCAAGTTTCCAAATAATATTAGAGTACGGATTGTACATTTCATCACCTAGTTGGTGGTACGAAGGTGAGTTCCTTCATCACCTAGTTGGTGAGAATAAGGGCAAGGTGTCGAGGCACATTGTGGCAAATGTCGAATGACACAAAGTGTGTTGAACCATTTCGAAGCACAGTTGACTTATGTATGGATGTGTTGGAATGTATGATGTTTATGTATGAATGTGTTGGAATGTATGATGTTTATGTATGAATGTGTTGGAATGTATGATGTAGATCCTTTGTATAGTCTTGTTGACACATAATTAGATTTTGTTTTGTATTGGAAACATTTGCGTTAAAGCTTCAACACTTGAGTGTTTCATTGTTCAGAATGGAAAAGAGTTTATGGCCGAGTTGGCTAAATCACCTATTTATTGAATTCATACCAAATGGTCTTTGTTACATAGGATGCCGAATGGCTGTAGCTTAACACTTGTACAATGTGAGTCTATTTGTAATAGTACTTCAAGTGGTCAGCATTCCATGGATGGCCAAAGGTCTTGCCGTCGGAGTTTCTGAGCTTGTAGGAGCCAGGGCGGCTGATGCCGACGACCTCGAACGGTCCGTCCCAGTTAGGACTGAGTGTTCCTTCACTCGGGACTCTATCATAGAGTAATCTTTTCTTCAGTACCCAGTCTCCCACTTTGAAAGAGCGAGGTTTGACCCTTGAGTTGTAGTAGTTGGAGATGCGCTGCTTGTAGGCGACATTCCTCAGGTGAGCCTGATTTCTGTGTTCCTCGACTAGATCCAGGTTGAGGGTGAGTTGCTTGTCGTTCTCACTCTGTATGTAGTTATGGATTCGGTATGTTGCTTGCTCAAGCTTAACTGGGACAACTGCTTCTGTACCAAAAGTAAGTGAGAATGGAGTTTCTCCTGTGGAAGTCCGATATGAAGTGCGGTATGACCAAAGGACTTGGGGTACGAATTTTGGCCAACAACCTTTAGCTTTGTCCAAGCTAGTTTTCAGAGTGCGCTTGATTATTTTGTTAACGGCCTCGACTTGTCCGTTAGACTGGGGATGGGCTGGAGAGGCAAAACATAAGTTGATGTTGAACTTAGAGCAGAACATCTTGAACTTCTTGTTGTCGAACAGCCGCCCATTGTCCGTGACTATCGCATTGGGAATGCCGAATCTGCAGAGGATGTTCTTCCATACGAAGTCTTCTATTTTTCCCTCAGTAATGGTTGCCAAGGGTTCTACTTCAGCCCACTTTGTGAAGTAGTCAACTGCAACGATTGCATAGCGGACCTTGCCTTTCCCTGCATGCATTGGGCCGATCAAATCAAGTCCCCATTGGGCGAAAGGCCAAGGGCTGATCATAGGAGTGAGCGGCTCGGGAGGGGAGTGAGGGATAGTTGCATAGCGTTGACACTTATCACATGAGCGAGATATTCTGATGGCATCTTGGTGGAGTGTTGGCCAATAGTATCCTTGGCGAAAAGTCTTGTGTGCTAGGGATCGAGACCCAGCATGATCTCCGCAGACTCCTTCATGTATTTCCCGAAGGACAATTTCCGCCTCCGCAGGTGTAAGGCATCTTAGGTATGGCAGGGTGAAACCGCGCTTGTAGAGTTGGTCATTAATGATCAGGTAGCGGGCAGACTTGTATCGAATCTGCTTAGCTTGGACTTTGTCAATTGGGAGGGTGCCATGAGCAAGGAATTTATAAATTGGGGTGATCCAACTATCTTCTTGTTGTAAATTGCACACCTCCGCGACCATGGTGCTTGGTTCTGCCAACAATTCGACATGAATTTTTCTCCCAATCTTGTCTTCCACTGCCGAGGCAAGGCGAGCCAAAGCGTCTGCATGACTGTTTACCGCTCGAGGAACTTGGGTGATCTGGTAGTGGAAGTGCTTGAGCAAAAGTCGCGTTTGCGCAAGATATGCTGCCATGGAGCTATCATTAGCATCAAAGTTGTTTGTGACTTGGTTGACCACTAATTGGGAGTCACTGAAGATATCAATTCGTTTAACCCCAAGGTGTTTGGCCAAACGTAAGCCTGCTAGAAGGGCTTCGTATTCGACCTCGTTGTTCGATGCCTTGAATTTGAAACGAATAGCGTATTCCATCGCCACTTTGTCGGGGGTAGTGAGGACTAATCCTGCTCCGCAGCCCTGTTGGTTGGATGAGCCATCAACATACAGACTCCATGTTGGGGTCGTTGATTATACTTTATGAGCTTCCGATGGTAATGAAGCTACTGCTTCATGTGTAGAAGCAATGTCAACAGGATATGTGAAGTCGGCGATGAAATCTGCTACTGCTTGACCTTTTTCGGCTGGTTTTGGTTGGTAGGAGATGTCAAACTCACCCAATGCTATCGCCCATTTGATCATTCGTCCAGACGTGTCAGGACTCTGGAGTATCTGTCGAAGAGGGTGATTGGTAAGCACGATGATGGTGTGTGCTTGGAAATAAGGGCGAAGTTTCCGAGCAAACATGACCAATGCTAGAGCTAATTTCTCAATGTTGGAGTATCGTGTCTCCGCATCTTGTAGGGTCTTGCTAGGGTAGTAGACGGGCCGTTCGACACCACTGTCCATTCGAATAAGAACAGAACTGACTGCTGAAGCCGAAACCGATAGATAGATGATGAGAGTGTCACCAACTTCTGGTTTGGAGAGCAGATGGGCTTTACTCATGTACTCTTTGAGGTTCCTGAATGCCTTGGCACATTCCTCCATCCATGTAATGTACTTCTTATTTCCCTTGAGTGCTTTGAAGAAAGGAGCACATCTGTCGGTGACCTTAGAGATGAATCTGGTTAAGGCTACCACCTTGCCAGTAAGGCTTTGGATGTCTTTTGAAGTTATTGGCTCTTTCATGTCGAGGATTGCTTTGATCTTTTCAGCGTTAGCTTCAATGCCTCGTTGGCTAATCATGAAGCCTAAGAATTTGCCAGAGCCCACGCCGAAGGCACATTTGTTGGGGTTCAACCTCATTCGATACCTCTTTAGAAGGGTGAAAGTTTCAGATAGGTTGGTGATGTGTTGGTCAGCATATTTTCTTTTGACTAGCATATCATCAACGTAAACTTCCATGCTCTTCCCAATTTGTTCGGCGAACATTGAATTGACCAGTCTCTGATAAGTTGCTCCTGCATTCTTTAGGCCGAAAGGCATGACTTTATAGCAATATAGTCCCCTGTCAGTAGTGAAGGCCGTGTGTTCTTGGTCTAAGGGGTTCATGATGATTTGGTTGTATCCTGAATAAGCGTCCATGAAGCTCAAGAGCTCACACCCTGCCGTAGAGTCTATAAGTCTATCAATGAGAGGAATGGGGAAACTATCCTTCGGGCATCCTTTGTTTAGGTCGGTGTAGTCGACACACATTCTCCACAAGACCTTTTGAAGCAGGAGACTTTCCTTGGTCGGATTTTTCTTAACAAGGACAACATTTGCTACCCATGTTGGGTAATTGACTTCATGGACGAAGCCTATGTCCTTGAGTTTTTCAACTTCTGTTTTCATCGCCTCGTATCGTTCAACATCATAAGATATTCGTTTCTGTTTTACTGGTTTGGTCTTGGGATCAATACTCAAGTGGTGACAGATGATATCGGGAGAGATGCCCGGCATATCTTTATATGACCAAGCGAAGACCTCGGCGTTCTCTTGCAAAAAGGAGATCAGCGACAACCGAAGGGGTGGTGACAAAGTGGTGCCAATCTTCACCATGCGGTCTGGATGGTCTTTGGAGATAGAGACCTTCTCTAACTCTTCAACGGGTTGTGCTTGCTGGGTGAAGGAGTCATCTCGAGGGTTGTCGGGTTGATTGTTGCCATCCTGAAGACCCGAGTTGGATTCATCTGGACTGGTCTTTACGACTTGGTTATGTATAAAGAGAGTCTCCTTGGGGACAGGCAGGTGCTGTTGTTTGACTGAAGTGTTGTAACATGATCGAGCACTAAGTTGATCTCCCCTGATGTATCCATTGCCGAAAGGGGTTGGAAACTTCATCAACAACATATGTGTGGATACCATGGCCTTGAGATCATTGATGCCTGTACGCCCAAAGATGACATTGTATGCCGTCGGGCAGTTGACCACTAGGAAGTTAGTGGTAATAGTAGCTGTGTAGGGGCCTGTACCAATGGTGAAGGGTAAGTGTATACTCCCTAAAGGTTGCACGATATCGCCAGAGAAGCTTATCAGAGGAGAAATCGAGCGATCGACCAAGTGTTCAGCTACATTAAGTGCCTTGAAAGCTTCAGCAAACATGATATTGACTGAAGCACATGTGTCTATCAGGATTCGTTTCACATCAAAATTTGCTATGTGAGCTTCCACGATCAGTGGGTCATTGTGAGGGTAGATGATACCTCTTTCTTCATCAGGGTAGAAACATATTGGATCCCAGTTAGGCTTTTGATACTTGCCTCCTCTGATGTCTTCCACATGAAACACTTGATGGCCAGGTCTCAAAGTTCGTTCACTGCTTTTCATGGCCCTATTGGAAGATTCAGACATGGGTGTGCCGCCGCTTATGGAATATATCACATTCACCTGGCGTTGGTTACGGTTATCCCTTGGAGGGTGAAGGAGGAACTGATCAATTTTTCCTTCACGTGCCAAAGCTTCAATATGGTCACAGAGGATAATGCACTTCTCACTATCATGGCCATTATACTCGTGGTAGCAGCAAAACATGCCCGTGTTCTTCGTGGACTTGTAATCTGGCTATCTTGGCTTTAGCTTTGGTATCAGGTGAGCTATACTGGGGTAGATGGCAGCACATGTAGCATTCAAAGAGGTGTATGTCTCATACCTCGGGGTATGGCCTGTCTTGACACGTGATTGGCCCACTGCGTTGACTGCCTGGGGGCGGGCATTATTATGACGATATCCTGAGTTATCGCGATAGTGCCCCTAATTCTTTTTATTAAAATGAGATTGGTGAGGATGGAAGTATTTCCTTTTGCCCTGAGATTGATATGTCTGCTGACTTGGCGAAGCATTAAGTGAGGCAGGGGGGTGTGCTGTTACCATTTGGAAGGTTGAGGTCTTTTCATTTGGTTGGATCTGGCCTCCACTTCCTACTTGCTGATAAGGGGTGACTGTAGGGGGTTTCCCTTGATATGTCCTTGCCTCGGCAGAGGCATGGTTGTAAGCTTGTGTCATCACCTCAGAGTAAGTCTTCCAAGTGTTGGCATTGATCATGTACTTGAAGAAACAGTCACGTAAGCCTGCCGTGAAAGCCTTGAAGGCGGTCTTGTCATCTGCCTCAGCGCAGCGAGAATACTCATGGCTGAAGGAGCCAGCGTACTTTCGTAATGACTCGTCTGACTTCTGGCGAATAGTGTACAAGTCATCTGCGGAATGCAAGCGATCGGTCTGGAAGATGTGTTGAGAGACAAACAGCTTCCTTAACTCTTCAAATGAGTCTACTGTCTCAGGTGGAAGACGGCAATACCAGTTTAAAGCTCCGCCAGAGAGGGTGGAGGGGAAGAGAAGGCACCGTTCTTCGTCGGTGTGTCCCCGGTATACCATGGTGGACTCAAAGAGGTTAAGGTGTTCAATCGGGTCTTCTCTTCCAGTATAGAGTTGTAAGTCAAGCTTCTGCTTTGTCTTCGCTTGGAGGGGAGTGTTGAGGATCCTTCTTGTGAGAGAGCCAGGCCTGGGTTGGTTCCAGTCAGGTATCTCTGCTTGACGTTCAACCTTCAGCTTGTTTACTTCCTCAAGGAGCTGCAGGACAAGAGGGTCCTGAGCAGAGTCGTGCACCACCGAAGTTTTCTTCTTTAAGTCCCCATCGCCTCTTGGAAGTAGGAAAGTTTGATCAAGATAGCGTGATCTTTCTCTGGACTCGCCACACTGACTTCTAAAGTGAGTATGTCGGAATGTTTCCGAGTCCCCAGTACCTTCATATTCTTCTAGGACTTGTTGCCCATTCTCTAGATTGGCGGCTGGCCTGGGTCGTGGAAGAGGACTGAGTCTTTCAGAAACCCTTGGGTCATTGATCTTCGAGCTTATGTGGATGGGATTCTCTCGACGTTGCTTTAGGAAGTCTCGACAATCGCGATAGACAGCTTTTGATCCTTCCACTCCCTATGTGAGAATGTGTTTTCCTCTACTTCTCCTGCTTCGGGTTGAAGCAGCTGGGTTGAGAGAAGTCTCATGTTGATTATCACATTGATGTGTAGCTCGATCCCTATCAAGGATGTCCGTGTCGGATATCGGCGACCCTCCGTGTTGGGGGGCATTCAGTTGATTGTTGACCTCAACAAGGGCGACGAGCTTATGTGTTTGAGCCTGCCTAGCCTCGTGAAGCATCTCGAAAAGTTTTTCATATTGTTCCTGGAGGACTTCATTCTTCATCGCTATCTTGTTGTTCTGAACCTCTAGCTCATCGACTTTAGCTTGAAGAGCAACTCTATTTCCTTCCTGCTTTCGTTGCTTCATACTAGGTCCAGCGGGGGTGTCATTCTGTGTGTTGTGGCTTCTTTCGCTCCCCATGTCGGAGAGAGATGCTTGGCCAAAAGAAAGTGTACGAATGGTGGAAACCAGCTTGACAGAGCTGTAGAGAGTAGGAATAAGTGTGTTTCCCACAGACGGCGCCAAATGTTGATGCACAAAATCAGCGAGGACTTTGGTACAACAAAAAGTGTCAGGTTTGTGACCTTCGCTTGGTTGCTTCGATCACTAGTGAAGATAAGTACGTAAATGAATAGGGACAGGGAAGCAAACACAAGATGTACGTGGTTCACCCAGATCGGCTACGTCCACGGAGTAGAGGAGTTCTCATTAATTGTGAAGGGTTTACACAAATACATAGGTTCAAGCTCTCATTTTGTGAGTTCTAGTGAATAGTTTAGTACAAAATGACATTAGAGATTATTGTGGGAGAATGATCCCTATTTATAGAGGAGATTTTCTAGTTTTGTTCTAACATCGACACATGTCGTGTTATGATTGGTTTCTGATGTTGACACGTGTCGAGCTGTGATTGGCTTCTGATGTCGACACGTGTCGCATTGTGATTGGCCTCCTGCTTGAAGGGAAGCTCTTCTAGGTCCTTGACGGTATAACGTTGACCGGTGCTCAGTAGTTTCGGGATTGGTCAAGTATGGTACAAACACAGTTCAAGATCAAAGCTGTGGAAAGTCAACAAAGCGCAAAAACAAATACGTGCCGATTCATCCACTACCAAAGCCAAAGATCATCTACCACATGAAGCTCCTTGTGGTCCAATTTCAACCTTCAAGATCAAGCCTTGACGGCCCTTGAAGAAATTTCAAACAAAAGTTCAAGAACAAACCTCAACAGCCCTTGAAGAAATCTCAAGCCCAATTCAAAATCAAGCCTCAACGGCCCTTGAAGAAATCTCCAGCCCAATTCAAGATCAAGCCTCGACAGCCCTTGGATCGACATCTACATTAAGGGACTTCAAAACGCATATCTTACACGCGATAAGCACATGTATACAACACGTCTTGAAGTAGGGGCATTTGTAGACATCGAAATTTCGGTAAATAAATGTTGACCGATAAATCAAAGTTTCAACGCTCATGTATTACATATATTTTACACGTAGCGTGTGTCTAAACAAAAAATCAAAATAAGTTGGAAAAGTCATCAAACAGGACACGTGTCAACACCTGGCAGAAACGACTTATTTTATCTGGAATATTATATTCAAAATTAGGCCTTGGAAATTTTCTATAAATAGAAGGCTAATTCATTCATTTAAAGAAACCAATTCATATTATACCTTGAACCTCTGAAGCTCTGAAACTCCGAAGCTCTGAAACATCCAGGTTCCTAAAGAATCAAGAAAGCCTTATTCGTTCTTCGTTCATCGTTCTTCTAAGATCAAGCCCAAACGGCCCTTTGGATCAACAAACATCCACCAATTCAAGATCAAGCCCCAACGGCCCTTGAAGAAAGTGTTCTTCGTTCTTCGTTCATCGTTCTTCCAAGATCAAGCCCCAACGGCCCTTTGGATCAACAATCATCCACCAATTCAAGATCAAACCCCGACGGCCCTTGAAGAAAGTGTTCTTCGTTCTTCGTTCATCGTTCTTCCAAGATCAAGCCACAACGGCCCTTGGATCAATGAGCCACCGTTCAAACATTTCCAAAATAATAAAAAATTAGTAATTAATTTAGGGTTTAATACTCACACCTCTATTAAACTTCTAATTAATTCTCAATTCAAACATTTCCAAAATAATAAAAAATTAAATTAAATTAAGTTTGTACCTAGGCTATTAGTTTTTTTTTATATATAAAAAGATTCTCAATTTTTTAATCTTAAATGTACCCATTCATATAATTTTTCAGTTTTTTTAATCTTAAATGTACCCATTCTCAAATATATCAATTTGTTATACGTAAAATGTACCCTTTTTTTAATATAAAATCCATTCAAATTTTTTAATCCATGTTTAAACTTAAATGGGTACATTCTTTTTCGTTGATTTGAGAATGTATCCATGTTTTGGTACAATAACTTTTTTTGTTAATTTTGGTTAATGTACCCATACATATATGTACAGGCCCCTTATGCAAAGGGATCCCCATTTTTTTTCAAAAAATGGAGATCCCTTTGTGGAGCTCACTTCACATCGAACTTTAACGATCCGAACCGTCTATTTTGTAAGTCTCGATTCATAGATCATTCTTGCAAAAATTCAATTTAATCCGAAACCATTTGCCTATTTAATTATCAAGATAAAATTTCATTGTTTCTTATATAACAAAGTATTCGTTCATTTCTTTGAACTCAATTAGATGTCTTAAACATTTCCGATTTGGCTAATATTTTGTAAGGATGATCTATGAGGTGCAACTTGAAAAATAGACAGTTCGGATCGTTAAAGTTCGATGTAATGTGGACCCCACAATTAATCCTCATTTTTATAAAAAAATGGGGATCCCTTTCCTTAAAGATTTCCCATATATGTACACACACACACACACACACACACACACAATATAATAGAGAGTATAATTTATATTTTATTATTTTTAATCCCATAAATTATGGGTTTGATTTAAATTCTCATTAATATAAACAATTACAAATTTCAATTTTTAATTTTTAATTTAAAAAATATAGTAACTTACATTATTACATTAATGTCAGGGACCTCAATAAAAAACTAAAAACTAACAAGATTTCAATAAAAAAATTATTGATAGCTAGGGACCGCATCCAAAGTGTCCCTTACAATATTTATTTTCTTTGTTTTATGCTTTGAAAATAAAATGATCGTTTAATTTTAATAAATTATTTCAAATACAAGGTAAAAACATAGCATTACAATAAACATAATTAATTTTAAAAAAAAACGAAAAACTCCTTTAATAATACAATCAATTACAAAATTGAAACAAATATTAATAGCATTCAATCGAAAGGATATAATCAATGTGGCTTGGTTTATCTTTCCTTGAAGTGTATGGAACTTCCTCATCTTCCGTAGGAAACCTTCTTCTCATAATGCGATTTTTTTTTCACTTCTCCAAAAAACATTTTGGATTAGGAGCTCATCGTCAAGGTGTCGGGACATGATCTTCTGATCCTTCTCCTCTTGTCTTTCTTGCCTATTTAACTCCCCGTCTTTCGCCTTTACTTCATCTCTAACTTTGTCTTGCTCATATGTTAATTTGTCTCGTTCCATATTCAGTGTTGTTGGCAAGCCAATTCGTCAACTAGTTTGAATAATCATTATTCGAAGAACTCCCTCGTAGGATGTTACTTGCATGTCTATCATGAGATGAATTTTGTTATTGGTCAGTTGGTCAACCTAATCTTCTCTCATCTTTTGGGTCCGGTTTGTTTTAAGCAAACTTCATCTTATGTAAACAATTATTATTGTCTTGGATCTCTCGACCCTGTAACATTATTTTGTGATTTTGCTTTTGTAGGACTATTAGCCCATTTGTTTAACAAGAAAAAAAAACCAATTCAATTACTCAATAACCATATTAAACCATATTAAACAAAATTTCATGTTAAATTATTAATTAGGGATTTAAATTTGAAAATTAGAGATTTACTTCAAAATTAACGGTGCGATGGTGGGTTTGGTTGGGCAGCGTTGGCCTGTTGGCTGCTGCTTCCAGTGGCAGAAGCTTCTGCCTTCTTTTTTTCTGAGGTTTGTCTTGTTGTGCGGAAGCGGCATCCGACTGTAAGTAAAGAAATAAAACAGAACAAAATAAAACCAACACCAACAAGAACACCAAGATTTATACTGTTTCGGCAATGCCTACATCCAGTTTAGAGACGACAGGATATTCCACTATAATCAAATGAGAGAATACAATAGTGTTTAACACTCAGAAAACCCAAGCCCCAAATATACCCAAGCTCACACATTCAAGAATATAAAGGGAATACACATTGAGTACAATTTAGAGGAAAAAAAAATTAACAAGCCCAACTCTTATTTTTTTTCTTCTCTCACTTTTATCTCTGAGTTGTAGCTCTCTCTAAACATCACACTTTCTCTTCTATCTGCGGGTTGCTCCAGCTTCTCCTTTTTAAAGCCAAAGAAAATGGCTTCTCAAAGAAACCAATGATCAAAAGGCCTCCCATCCGTGTAAAGAAGAAGGCATAAGAGCATCCACTATTGTTTGACTCCCACATGCAACATGCCAACCAAACAGCCATTGTTTGTCTCCCACATGCAGCATGCCAACCAAACAACCACTACCACAAAAAGTAGCCGAAAGTATTGTTGATTGTTTGAGCCAATAATCAACAATTTCCACCTTGGCTCAAACCCTCTAAGTAGAACTCCTCATTGTCGTCTCCCAATCCCCCATGGGGTAATCGACAAATTTTACAAATGCCAATCAAGTTTAAGCAGTGCATAAACTTGAGCAACGAAACTGGCTTTGTTAACATATCCGCAGGATTGTCAGGAGTCCCAATCTTTTGAAAAAGAATATCTCCCTCGTCAATAATCTCATGAACAAAATAGAACCTCACGTCAATATGTTTCGTACGTGCATGATGAACTTGATTCTTTGCTAAATGAATAGCACTCTGACTGTCGCAATGAACATCCATATGGTCTTGTTGAACCCTTAAGTCATCAAGTAACCCTTGAAGCCAGATGGCTTCCTTTATAGCTTCTGTTACAGCCATGTATTCAGCCTCAGTAGTCGACAAAGCAATTGTAGATTGCAGAGTCGACCTTCAACTTACTGGACCTCCAGCAATAGTGAATACAAAACCAATAATGGACCTACGCTTGTCGAAATCACCTGCGTAATCAGAATCCACATATCCAACAACACATTGACCAGTAACTTTATCCTGCTGGAACAATAAACCAACATCCACAGTACCCAGAATATACCGTAGAATCCATTTCACAGCTTGCCAATGCCCTTTTCCTGAATTATGCATATATCTACTAACAATACTAACAACTTGTGAAATATCAGGCCTAGTACACACCATAGCATACATCAAACTACCAACAACATTTGCATAAGGAATTTGAGCCATGTACTGACTCTCTTCAACAGTTTTAGGAGACATAGAAGCGCTAAGTTTGAAATGAGAGGCAAGAGGTGTACTAACCGGTTTTGAATTTTCATTCATCCTGAAACGTTGTAGTACTTTCTTCAAATACTGCTTCTGACACAGACTAATCTTGCCTTTCGCTCTATCTCTTTCAATTTCCATACCTAGTATCTTCCGAGCTTCTCCCAAATCCTTCATCTCAAATTCATTACTTAGTTGAGTCTTCAACCTTTCAATCTCCACTTTTCTCTTACATGCTATAAACATATCATCAACATATAAAAGCAGATAAATGAAGGTTCCATCTTGTAGTTTGCGAAAGTATACACAATGGTCATAGTGACTTCTAATATACTTTTGCCCGATCATAAATCGATCAAATCGCTTGTACCATTGTCTTGGAGATTGCTTCAAGCCATACAATGATTTTTCCAATTTGCAAACCCAATTTTCCTTTCCAGCAACCTTAAAACCTTCTGGATGAGACATATAAATCTCTTCCTCCAAATCACCATGTAAGAACGCAGTCTTGACATCAAGTTGGGCCAACTCAAGGTCAAACTGCACAACCAAAGCCAACAGAATACGAATAGAAGAATGTTTTACTACAGGAGAAAATACCCCATTGTAGTCAATGTCTTCCTTCTAAGCGTAACCTTTAGCTACCAATCTGGCTTTGAATCTTACATTGTCTTTTCCCAAAGATTCCATCTTTTTTACATACACCTATTCCATCTTTTTTACATACACCTATTTACAACCAATTGCTTTCTTCCCCTTTGGTAACTGAACCAGATTCCAAGTCTCATTTTTATGAAGAGATTTCATCTCCTCATCCATAGATTTCTTCCACAACTCGCACTCTAAACTCATGACAACTTCTTTGTAGGTGGATGGAATATCATCTTCAATAACAGGAAGTGCATATGCCACAATATCAATAAATCGAGCAGGCTTTCGAATTTCCCTTCTCGATCTTCTGGTTGCAATGTAGTCTTGTTGCTGTGGAGGCTCTTGGGTAAGTGCTTCCTCTTCATCATCCTCGTCCTCATCATCAGAATTAACTGTAGGACTAGTGGTTGTAACATCACACCTTACTGGAACAACTGGAGTCTTCAGTAACTCTATCTGCTTTGAGCTACTCATGGTCTCGGTCGCTTCAGTTTCACCTTCATGCTTGTTCTGATTAACCATAGCAGCCTCATCAAAAGTCACATCTTTGCTTACAACAAATTTCTTCTCATCTGGACACCAGAGTCGGTATCCCTTCACGCCAGTGCTAAAGCCCATAAATAAAGCTTTCTTTGCTCTTGTATCCAACTTGCTTTCTCTGACATAATAATAAGCAGGACAACCAAATATGTGTAAAAACTTGTAATCAGTACAAGGCTTACCAGACCATACCTCCATGGGCGTTTTGCCCTTGTTCGCAGCAGCTGGCAATCGATTAATGAGATGGCTTGCATAAGTAATTGCCTCAGCCCAAAATGCCTTGCCTAAACCAGCATTAGACAACATACATCGGACTTTCTTAAGCAAAGTACGGTTCATGCGCTCCGCCACTCCATTCTGTTGTGGTGTCTCCTTAATCGTGAAGTGTCTCACAATACCCTCATCTTGACAAACTTTCAAGAAAAAATCAGACTTACATTCACCCCCATTGTCTGATCTGAGAGTCTTGATCTTTCGACTGCTTTACGTTTCAATCATCTTTTTCCACTTCAGGAATATCTTCAAGACTTCATCTTTACGCTTCATGGTGTACACCCATATTCTTCTAGAGAAGTCATCAACAAATGAGACAAAATAATGGCTACCTCCCCAAGATGCATTCTTGCAAGGTCCCCAAACATCAATGTGAACATAATCAAGAATGTCTTTAGTGTGGTGAATAGCAGTGCCAAATTTTACTCTAGTTTGCTTACCTAACACACAATGCTCACATAATTCCAATTTGCATGCCTTTGCACATTTCAATAAGCCTTGCTTCACCAATCCTTGCAACGCTTTTTCACCAGCATGCCCAAGACGCATATGCCATAACCTCGTGGTGTCTGTGCTATCTGTGTCAGCAGCTTCAGTGACAGCTGCTCCACCAATAATTGTACTCCCCTGCAAGAAATACAAGTTATTTCGTCTTGTACCTTTCATCACCACCAGTGCCCCGTACACAGCTTTAAGAACTCCACCCTCCATGGTCATCTTGAGACCTTTGGATTCCAATGCACCCAGTGAGATAAGATTTTTCTTCATATTCGGTACATACCGAACATCACTTAATTCTCTAACTGTTCCATCATGCATCTTCAAACAGATTTTGCCTATCCCATGTGTTTTGCAGGCATTATTATTACCCATCAAAACAACTCCACCATCCAGCTTCTCGAAATTAGAAAACCATTCCCGAATGGGACACATATGATAAGTGCAACCTGAATCCAAAATCCACTCCTTGGAGTGACCATCAGCATATGAACTAGCCAAAGCAAACTCAAAATCATCATCATCTCCAGATTTTGCAATATTCGCTTCAGAACCCGCTTTCTCCTTCTCTTTGTTCTTCAATTTAGGGCAGTCTTTCTTCCAATGACCCTTTTGGCGACAAAAAGCACATTCGTCTTTAGCAGGAAACTTCCCTTGTGACTTTGAACGAGATTTTCCCCGCTTCCCATATTTTCTTTCCTCTGTTTGACCCCTTGCAACAAGTGCCTCGGTTTGTGAATTGTGAGTCTTCAATTCCTTCTTACGACACTCATGATTCACCAATGTCGCAGACACCTAATCAAGTTTCACCTCGGATTTTCCATACAACAGAGTAGTTGTCAAATGATCATAATCATCAGGCAATGAATTTAACAAACATAGTGCCTTGTCCTCGTCAGGAATTTTCACATCAAGGTTTGCTAAATCAGCAAGTATTTTATTATAATCATTGAGGTGTTCGTGCATAGAGATACCTGGACGATACTGAAATTGGAAGAGTCGCTTCTTCAAGAAGAGACGATTTTCTGCGCTCTTGGTCATATACTTCTCCTCCAATTTCGTCCATAACTCCTTAGCAGAAGTTTCCTTCGTATACGGGTATTTCAACTCCTTATCAAGGAATGATCGAATAGCAGCACAAGCATGAAGATTAATTTGCGTCCACTGCTTGTCATCAATATCTTCTGGTTTATCTTCCAGAACCATATCCAACTCTTGTTGATACAACACATCCTTAACTTCACATTGCCACATACCAAAATTATTAGAGCTATGGAATTTATCAACCTCTAACCTTGTAGTAGTAGTTGGATGTCTATTGGATGTAGACGAAGACGATGCTGACCCCTTCTTTACAGATTCATCTTTATCTCCAGCCATCTAATCGGCACTATTCACAATACGACACTGTTCACAGATACAATATCATTCACAGATACTGTAGCAGTTCACTGTTCACGAAACTGCAGCGCCAACACTATTCACGGAACTGGGCTCTGGTACCACTTGTTGTGCGGAAGCGGCATCCAACTGTAAGTGAAGAAATAAAACAGAACAAAATAAAACCAACACCAACAAGAACACCAAGATTTATACTGGTTCGCCAATGCCTACATCCAGTTTAGAGACGACAGAATATTCCACTATAATCAAATGAGAGAATACAATAGTGTTTAACACTCAGAAAACCCAAGCCCTAAATATACCCAAGCTCACACACTCAAGAATATAAAGGGAATACACATTGAGTACAATTTATAGAAAAAAAAATAACAAGCCCAACTTTTTTTTTTTTTCTTCTCTCACTTTTATCTCTGAGTTGTAGCTCTATCTAAACATCACACTTTCTCTTCTATCTGCGGGTTGCTCCAACTTCTCCCTTTTAAAGCCAAAGAAAGTAGCTTCTCAAAAAAACCAATGATCAAAAGGCCTCCCATCAGTGTAAAGAAAAAGGCATAAGAGCATCCACTATTGTTTGACTCCCACATGCAGCATGCCAACCAAACAACCACTACCACAAAAAGTAGCTGAAAGTATTGTTGATTGTTTGAGCCAATAATCAACATGTCTTTGGACCATGAGACTCCAATCATGTGTGTGTAATAGGGGACGAATAGTCCCTTACTATGTTTTATATATTACACACACACACACACTATATTAGAAAACCGAAACGATGTCGCTTCAACTTCCTCTTTTTTTTTAGATAAAAAAAAGGTCATTGTCTTGGTGAGTAAACCGTCGATTTGCCCCCTGAACTATCACCCAACTTTTGATATCCCCCTGAACTTTTTAATTTGAAAATTAAGGACTTAAACTCATTTTTTGGCTGATTTGCTCCCTGATGTTAATTTTTCATTCATTCCATCCAAATTATGTGCACAACATGTGTAGGTAGTTCGGTCGCTTCATTATTTAAAATAATTAAAAACCTTAGATTTCTAAAATATAAACCTATGCAAATATGTGTGATTCTATATCTTTGTGTCTGAAGGTCTAGCGAAGTGACGATTTTGTCCACAAATGAGAGTTATGTGGTTTGCACATGATAAGAGTTAACGTTAATTTGGATGAAATCTATGAAAAACTATTAGTTTATCACAAAAAATTGGAAGGAAATGCATTGCATGATGGATTTAACATTATCAAGTTGATTATATAGCGAGCTGACAAACATTGTGAGTATAGAAAATATGTAGTAATTAATGAAAGAAGTTTAAACACACCATAATCATTTATATATAATGAATTATGTACCATTCAAACAACGAGGAGTGTGCCAATGCTCTTAATCAGGTTAGATAGACCTGAAGTCATTGCTAGAGATGTGATTTGGGTATAAAGTTACTTAGCATTGTATCACATTCATCCAAACAACTAACTTTCTCATGTTCGTACCTAATCACATGTTCAATTGATTTTGGTCACATGTTTAGGAAACATGATTCAATTAACTCATATTCGAGGACAAAAAATCATTAGTGTGAACATAGAAAAGAAGAAATTCTTGGATAGTTGGACTATCAAAACTTGTTTACCAAGTAAATGGCAAGAGAAAGGTTATATAAAGTTTCTAACAAGCAATCCTAAGATTTTATTCTTCGTCATAATTATAAGCCACTTTGTGAAACCCCACCCCAAAAGATTTTGTAAATTCGCATTTTTTCCCCCAAAAGGTTTATTAAATTTTGCATTTTAGTCCCCTATCTTCATCCAATCAAAATCTCCTTTTCAGATTTTCTAAACTTGTCCTCCTATCATTGCTTGCCACGTGGCAAGCACTCACCTATCTCTCTCTTCTCCCCGTACCAACTCTCATTTCTCTCTCTCAAGTCTCAGCTAACTCACATCTCTCTCTCGCCGATCGAACCCACACCCACACACCGAGGTACCAGAGCCACCCCGACGACGGCGCAGCAGCACCACCACACGCACAGAGACTCTCAAAACTCTCATCTTTCTCCGTCCTTTCTCTCTGCAGTCTGCACCGAGAGTCCGAGAGTCCGAGATTCACACATGCTTCAGGAATACACCCACCTCGGCTTTCTCCCTCTCCTTCTCATCTCTGCAACTCGGCGAACGCAGGAACCCTCCGACGAGTTTCTTGAATTTCTCCGGTTAGGTAAGCTTCGGGTTTACCTCTTTCTGTTGAATCTGTTATAGATTGAAGCTTAGATGTGAAATTGAAGTTCTATCTCGTGTTTTTGCAAGGTTTTTGAGATGAAATCGGCTCGGGAATAGGCACACCCATCTCTGGCCTTCTTCTCCGATGTGCACAGATCCGAAATTTTACGAAAATATCGATAATATCGATAATATCGCGATATTTTCGATATTTTCGATAATATCGCGATATTATCACGAAAACCATTTGGATAGTGATAAAAATATCGGTCTCCTTAAAAATCGATAATATCGGCGATGGTTTGACATGACCATGACAAACACACCCGTTTGCCAGGTCAATGACATTTAACTGAGATGAATAGTGTTCATCATATATACGGGTGTCATATTAATCTCCATATGTACAAGCTGAAAACAGAAGCAAAAGCGAAACTGTCCGAAGGAACACACGTGACGGGTGACGAATCTCTCCCATGGCAGAGGAAGGAAAGCCAGATGCCCAACTGTTTCAGCTCCTCTCTGGTCTCCTCCAACAGGTTTTATTATCTTCTCCTTTCCAAATCCACCATTTATTTCTTCCAATTTCGCCTGATTTGATTTGCTTCGCGTTTCTAACTTCTCTTTTACGGTTTTAATTTGTCAAGATTATGAATAGAAACATGGTTCTAATCATCTGTGTGTGGTAGAAAACCGATTTTTGTCTTGATAAATTTATAATCTGGGTGTTTGAGTTTATGGTGTTCTAAGGTGTTCTTACTTCAAATTTCTTTTTTAGAATGTGTTTTACTAGGTGACTTGGGGCTTTTAGTTTTCGCTTGATTTGGATTCTCTTGACGAACCTCTGATGAATTGATAGATATCATTGTTAGCCATTTGTTGTGTATAAATTGATTCCTGAATGCTTGAGTAATTGGATTCCAATCCCTGCGAGATACCATATTGTGTCATACTGAAAGTAAAATTGAAGACAGTCATGCCAATCCACACTGTTATGCATTGTGATGGCGTAACGCCATGCGAGGGCTTATAGTTCCAGTAGCAGTGAACATTTACCCCCACACTTAAGGCCAGAGTTCAAATTTCCCTTTGACCGGAAGAAAATTACAATGCCTCTTCTGAATGATGTGGTAGACATCTCTTTTGTTTTAGAAAAAGGGACTCTTGTCATGAACATATGTAGGATTCATTTCAACATGATGTCGAATTAAAGAGGTGAGTGGTGAAAGAGATTCTGTATGATGTCAAGCGCTTCATGTTTTTCACACATAAGGTATTGCTACTTAACTGATTGCAAAAGAGGTGATTGAAATCCTGAAGAGAAAATTGCAAAACATAAATAAATAATTATGCATTTGAGATTGAAACTGAGGTACAGTTCCTCTTTCTTTCTGGTAATGATGCAAAATCCTCCTTTTCTTTTGAATTTGAAAACCTAGTAGGAGAGACTGTCCTAGCTTTATCTTCAAAAGGTGAATATGATCTAATGGGGTAAAATACCAGGGGGGGATGCCAATCATCATGTACTTGCTAAGAATGGCTAACACTAGTAGCAATATCACTGAATGCTTCAATGAATTTCTGTCTTTTCTTTTTGGGAAAATTATTGATTCATCCCCTTGCTTAACCTTTGAAACTAGTAAGCATATTCTTTTGAGTTATTTTATGACGGTTACACCTGGTTTGTTTGCTAGAGGGTGCATATGTCAGAGTAAGACTGCCCAACTTTAGGATGATGGAGTAAGAATGACTGGCAAATATATTTGTGTGGTTTTTTATGACACTTACAAACTTCCTCTGAGGGTCATGGAGACTGTATTAAAGTTTTACAGTTAATATAAAATATTAGAAAAGAACCACTTGTGTAGCCAAATTTTGGGGCAATAGCTGGAAAATTTAGTCAGAGAATGTTTTCAAAGCTCTGTTAGGAGATTGAGTTTGTATATGTGAATGTTGTAGCATGAAAGCCTTGTATTGATGTGCCGTGTGATATGTATATACCTTTTTATCTTTGTTCTTGAATACTAAAAGCATTTGCATCCCACCTAATTGAAAATGGTTTTCACAGTTGTTGGAAGAAGAAAGTCAGTCAATGTGGGATATATGGGATCACAACTATGCTTTTGTCTAGTTCTAATTACACTTTGCCAAATCAGGGTCTGATGTGTGTAGTCCTGGTTTTGGAACTACTTTTGTATGCTTGTATGAATGTTTTCCATTCATTTTCCCCTGAGAAGGAACTTTTCTATAACTTATACTGTGAAGGTGGAAGCATTGACCAATGAAGAAGAAGTTGAATTGCGTTCAAAAATCGAAGCCCTTGGATTGGAGGTTACAAAACTTCCGTCGCAGTCAACGCAGCATCTGGACGAGGTAGCTTGAAAATAGATTCTCTTTTCCATGTTTTCCTCATTTCTCCTCAATGTTTTACATTTTCAGAAACAAAACAATCATGAATTCTATATATGAAATAAATATTTAAGGTCTTTTCTCTATTGGTGTATACATCATCTGATCAGCTGGAAATAGCCAAGGAGTTGGATAAATTATCGGCAAAGTTGGATGATGTAGATGAGATGATTTCTTCAGCGATGGCTGCAGATCCCCAGGTGAAGTCACTGTTGAGTGGTACTGCTGATGTATGGATGCCAGTTATTACTGCCACTGCTGATGAACGACGCAATTTTACAACTTCAGCGGCAGATGATAGCCCAGAAGCAAAAGAGAGAAGTTCCAGTTAGCTGTTGACACCTTCCAACATTGGGAAGAAAAGTACCACTAGAGATCAATAGCTAGCTGGTGTGCATGTTTGTTTTCTCGTCTACTCGTTCCTGTTAAATTTCAGATTCTTCAGCTAACAGTGGCAGGATTTTGTTGTGTATTGAGCCCATCCTAATAAGCGTTTAAGTAAACACCATGCCGATGAGATGCCAGTTCTACATATTCCTTATTATATTCAACAAAATCCATAAAATCGTGGATTTATTTTGGTGCTTGTAGCATTACTCTTTTTTGTTGGGTGCTTAAAGACGACAGCAAATTCAGATGATCATTTTCGAGCCAAAGCTGAGAAATGAAAATAAATAGGTTATCCTTCCCGAGTTGTTTGTAATATGATTTGAGAGATGTAGATAAAGTGAAATGTATTCCGGTTGTATGTAAGAATTTCTTCATTGAGGCTTCTTATGAGCCGTCATTGGTTCGGCTCATTGTATCCCCTTGATGCAAGAAATTCATACAAGTCAAGACGGCCTCTACAGATAAACTGGTAATGATAAACCCAATCCTCAGCAATACTCAAATCAATTCAATTCCAAATTCCAATCATATGAAAGATCATAATGTCCCTGCAGCCTTCTCTATTAAACTTATGAAATAGAATATTTATTTAGGAGGAGTCGAGGACAATGCCAAAGCTATAAAATGCATGGTGACAAAAAAACCAATGCACCAAGATAGAACTGATGCAAAAACAAACACGACAAAAAACACGATAAGCCTTAGAAGTCCATCCAAAATGGTTAGCAGAGAAGCGCCTTGGGCAGCATCATCCTTTTCAACCGTGCCCGATTTATCTTTGATCGAATCTCCATAGTCATACAAAGGAGGGTTTGCGTTTTTTGATGCAGACACAGCATGCCGTCTTTCCCTTATTTGCAATCTCAAAACACTCGTCTTGAACCTGATTAGAAGAAAGAAAGAAAAAAAAAAACTCTTAAAGTTTAAGGATACTTAACATCATCTATTATTGATCTTGACGTTAACTTGAACCATTCAGAATTTACAAAAAAGATTAACATGCATGCAAATACAGTCTACGAAAACAACAATCATATTTTCGACTTGTTCTTCAGCCAACTAATCAAGCAAACAAGAAATCTCAAGTCAGAAGACTCAAGAGGTGAAAACAAAACAAATCCAGAAATTCATGTACCTGAAATTGACAGGCGCTGATTTAACGGCACTGAGTTTGAAGGCGTGAGTGATCGGAATTTGAGGTTTTGCAGTAGGAAGATGCAATTGGGATGGTCTTGCTCCCGCTCCTGCTGCCACGACGGATGTCATGTTCGTCATGTTTCAATCAAACTGTGAAACTCTCTCAAACAAACGGAAGGTGGCTTTTGGTTGAAATAAAATATACAAGTGGGGAGAAACAATAAAGAGAAAAAATTAACAGAAAATCAGTGTGTGGAGTTTACTTGGGGATAAAGCCAAGTTTCTCCAATTACATAAAACTAAAGTATTAATCTATATTTTACTTAACAAACAACACTCCTCTTTTTTAAATTCAAAGAAGGTAAAATTTTAAGTTTATCCTTATTTTGATAAGAAGTCTTAATACGTACTTTTAAAATAATGAACATTATATTGAAGGTGGAACCAAATATTTAAGTTGAGAGTTTAATCTACTTATTTCCTCTTCTTATTTTTTTTTTGTTTTATCAATTAATATTTTGTTTCATGTAACTAAAATTATTTAAGTTGAGAGTTTAGGGTGCGTTTGGTACGCAGACGGGACGGAACGGGACGGGACGGAACGAAGGTGTAATTTTTGAAAAAGACATGGGGTATATTTGTCTTAAAATGGTAAAACATTGTGTTCCACATACGTGGAACAAACCCGTTCCAGGGGGGAGGTGGGACGCAAAAACATCCAAAATCTATCCCGTGAAACAGCCCATTCCACCCATTTTTGGTGCACCAAACGTGGGACGGAACGCCTCGTCCCGTTCCGTCCCGTCCCATCCCACGTACCAAACGCACCCTTAATCTACGGTAAGATTAATCTGAGAGTTCATATCAGAAAAATAACTTCACAAGTACTCACAATGAGGACCTTTGGGAGCAGCTCTCATGATTTCAATTAGATTATGAATCTAATAGGAAAGGGGATTCTATTTGGAATAGAGTTCCGTATTGAATTAGGCTTCGTAATTTTATTGAATTGTTGAATAGAAGTAATAGGAAATCAATATCCTATTATGACTAGAACTGTGATGGAAAATTGTTTCCATATCCAAATTAGATTCTAAAAGTTATAAGGGAAAATTAGAACCCCCTACAACTTTTTTATATCTTTTAGACTAAACATTTGTGCCTTTTTAAAATTTGATTAAAGTGCTTTGACCAATAGACACCTCACAATTTTCTGTTAAATTAAATTACATATCATTATTGTATTTTCTTAAAATAAAATGTTAACTATTTTTCTTTGTTTTTTATTTTTTATTTTTACTTATAGTTGTTGACAAACTATTATTAGGTACAACATATTATGTGTATACTGCCGTTAGGTACGTTTTAATTTGTAAAAAACATTGATTGGTACGTTTATTTGCAGTTTTGGTACGTTTGATTTGGTACATATTGTTGATATTGATACATTACTTTTGATTTTGGTACGTTTGATTTCATACACTTTATTTATTGGTACGTTTATATTGTTGTTAGTCCTATTTTCTCTTAATGTATTGATATAAAAAAATTATATTGGTACATTTGATTTCGTGAGATTTAAAAATATTTTCAACCATTTTGGGAATAAAATATTAAATCGTAGATAATCATTGCTAAATTGTAGGAAGTATTGTGAAAATAAATTGTATTTAACTAGGGTTTTTTTTTTTACAATTATCTCCAAAGAGGGAGAAGGTAATCAAAATGCTAGATTATAGGAAGTTTGGTTCGATACGCTGTGCACTTTTTTGGTGTGAGATTAAGAAATATGGAGTAGTGGCAGGTCATGTAATTTTGGTATACAAAATGATTAATTCTAATATATGTGGCAACAAAATGATGAGAAGAAGAGTTTAATCAAATCTCTAAAATGCATAGATGTTTAATCTATAAAATTCAAAAATAAGGCACCTATATCAAAACGTCTCTTAAGAAATAGATTTAAAATTCTATACCCGATGAAATTATTGCGTCTACTCAGGTCGTCGGCGAAAATTTAAGCAACTGGGAGAAAGAGTTTTATAAATGCATGCAGCTGCTGGAAAATCTGTAATTATGGTAGTTGGTGGCTAGAAGATAGGAATTAGGAGAAAGGTTTGGGTTTTTGCTGCTATGGTGCTAGCTTGTAGCAGACAAAATGGGTCTTCGGGCTTTACCCAAAAAAAAAAAAGCCTCCCTTTTACTTTGGTCATGGCCTCTGTTTTATGAAAGGTCTAGATGTTAGAGAATAGAGTCTCACACCGGAATCTTCACATAATAAATTATAATTTATATTGAACGGTTTTAGTACTCTTAGTTGTACTAAGATCTTTTGTGATAAAATCAAATACCTGATGTGGATGCAGATAGTAAAATTGTAACAGTATTTGGGTGATTAGTAGTGCAAATAAAAGGAAGGAGTTGAAAAGAGTTGGAAAGTATCTCATTTGCTTGCCCAAGACATTGCTCCAAGTAATGGTCTAAGACTTGGATACTCTCTATTAGCTCAAAAGTTTCCTCTGTCAAAGAGTCCTCCATGGACCTTGTGGATCGCCGTCAGAGCACATTGCCATATTTAATGAAGACCTTATGGCCTAGGTCAATTGGTACTCTAGCTCTAAAATTAGAAAAACAGTTTCTAGCACAACCAAATTAGCCTAGGCAAACTGAAGCCCGAGCACCTTGTGAGGCCGAAATATCCCAGCGCTTCTGGCTTATGTAGCCTAAACACAAATGCCACAATTTGCGTGTACTGATTTTTTCGCGAGGTCGTTTGCTCTCACTGACATTATTGTCACTTGTAGTGTGTATCCCACCTTCTAGTTGAAGAATATAACATGTCACTAGGTAATATTACCTAATACTTAATTCTTAAATGTGATGTCACACCTCGAATCACCATGATTTATGAAGTGTCCATTTAAATCTAGAAATGGGGTCGACACAGTATTATAAAAAGAAAACTAATGAAAATGATTTGAAAAATTTTAGTTTTAATAAAAAAACCATGTTATAAGTTTTGTTTAATAAAAAACCATGTTATAAGTTTTAGTTTTAATAAAAAAAACCATGTTATAAGTTTTATTTAATAAAAAACCATGTTATAAATTTTAGTCTTTCTCCTTTCTTTTCTTGAGTTTTGCAAATTTTTCAAATGATGTAGTTGCAAACCTTCTTCTTTTTCTTTGAAACAAAAATATAGATCCTCATGCTATTTAATATATATATTTTGTATTATTTCGTTGAAATGTGATCGTCGTTATTATTCATAATGTATTCGAGGTACTGTTTTTCAATTTTTCTTCGTCAGTGAAGTTCATCATTTGTTTCTCCAGAAAAAATATTTGAGATCTGCATGCTATTCAAAAAGAACGACAGGCACTGTTTCTGGAATGTAAAAATAAACTGTTTTTGGATTTTAAGTAACACTGTTTCTGAAATTTAAGTCACTGTTTCTGGATTTGGTTCTTTTCTTTCCAGATACAGTGTTTGTTTGTGCATGGCCCAAAGGGCTTGGTGTGGTTGCTGCTCGCCAGAGCTAAACGGAAGGGAAGGCCGAATTTCGGCTCAAAAGTTGGACAAACTTTAAACTCTCATAACTTTGTCAATACTCAACGAAATCGAGTGATTCAAAAACGAAAATCGTAGTTCTCGAAGAGACGAAGAGAATGGTACCTCGCACGATGCTAACTTACTGTGATTTGGCAGAAAAATGTCTCGAAAGCCTCGGAGGTCGCAAAAAACTGGGTAAGATTCAAATGGATATAACTTTTTCAATACTCAATGAAATAGGGTGATTCAAAAAGGAAAGTTGTAGTACTCAGCGAGACAAAGAGGAGGAGGAGGAGGTTGAGGGCCAAAGGAGAGCCCATGAGTGACTGGCTGGTGGTCGAGCTGTCTGTTGGTTTGGTATGTTTTACTTTGTTCTGGGATGGTTTTTTGTTAAAAAAAGTTATATGATGGTTTTTGGTTAAAATAAACTTAGTTCAAGCCCTTTTTATTAAAGCTCCCTGTTATAAATACATGTTGGAATGAAATAGCACTCTTTTAGTTGAAGAGTTTTGCCATTGGAAAGCCCTAAACATGCATGCTTGTAGCACACACAAAAGCACGAAACCATTCTCCTTTCTTAGGCACAGTTATCCTGGTTTTAGGTTTCTATCCACCTCATGTCGTGTAACGTATTGCACACATGATAGCTAACCCCTGAATCAAGTATACATGGTTGGATAGAATTCACCGCAATCGTATAATCTAAATAGCAAGGACGTGTGGATCGAAATTTGCCCCAAGTTCTAAAACAATTTCTTCCTTAGAAGAAGTCCTTTGCCTCTTAGTTCAATCATTTAGTTCAATCATTTGGTTATCGGGTTTTAATGGTGAATTAAAGCTATTACGAAGATTCTTGTCTATAGAAAACAAAACAAAATTTTAATTAGCGAAAGTTATATATTAAAATGGGTCTTTATTTTAATTGTTGTCCCATCTAATTTTATAGATTTCGAATTAAGCCTTTACGAAATCGGGAGTTGCTCCCACTAGGCATGGACCATTTTCATACATGGGATTGGCAACGGCAGACTAAAAACCGCATGACAACTAATCATTCTATCACGCCCATTCAGGAGAGTGTATGTTACTCCCATGCTTGTTATGCATGCTCCAATTATGTTTGGCCTCTAATCTCTAATTTAAATTGCTTTTACAACTAATCCTAATTTAACATTAGTTGAATTGTTACCCAACAAATAGTGCCTTGTTGGAATTTGAACCTTAAATAAATCTCAAGCAACCACAGTAGTCATATTTAAAATATTCCTCAACACTAACGTCAATACGTATGCATTAGCCAGTCCTTTGGATTGGAGTCCCTAAATCTCCCACCATGGCAAGCATTTAGGGCAGTCCTCTATAGTGACTACGCGCTTCGGTGGAAGGCCATGAATAGAACAATTTTCAAATTCAATAATAATTGGTGAGGGTTTTGTTACAGGTTTTATATATATTTGTCTTAAACGAAATTTCAAACAAAGGATCTGATGACATCGCATCGTGTGGATTAAAAGAGCTGGTTATGGTCTAGGCGGGGTGATTTGTTGTTAATTCTAACATCACTTCCTCAAATAAAATTAACAAGCAAGCAAAAAAAATATAATCACTATTCATTCAAAGCTAGCCTTGGGGCCGTGCCTTTTCCTCTTAATTCTTCTCAGGATCATCTTCAAATCTTCCTTCCAAGCTAACTATCTAACTCCATACATCATATGTTTAAGTAAAAACTTAATCCCGAAGGATTAGGGGAGTTTGATAAGAGGAAGATTGAAGATTACAACACCAAAAAATAGAAGTTGAAATGCCTCTTTGAGTCTTCCTGCCCCCAGAATGGGTGGATAACCGTACTTATCATCAGTTGTCCCATTTTTTAAAGAAAAAGAAATAGAGGGAGGAGGGATGCAAGCCCCATTTAATTAAATTTGAAGGAAAATTCAAAATTAAGAACAAAACATACAAGGCCAAACCATACTCGCATATTATAGCAGCCAATCATATAGCTTCATTATATAGTATAATCCATAATCATCCTTATATTTATATTGAGCAATTAAATTTAAATAAAAAAAAACAAATTCTCATTCTAATTATGCATTCAATTAATTAGGTTTTGTGGACGCGTCACTGGGCCAAAATTGTACCACATATTTCGGCCCTAGTATCGGTAGGGTATGCCGAAATTTGTAAGGCTAGGATCCAAGTCCAACTTGGTCTCCATCTTAGCTCCCACTACTCAAAAGAGAATTTACAACAATTAAATTTTTTAATTCGACTAGGAAATAATTTTTTAAATAGGATTTATAACTTGAGACGTTTTGATATAGGTGCCTTATTTTTGAATTTTATAGATTAAACATCTATGCATTTTAGAGATTTGATTAAACTCTTCTTCTCATCATTTTGTTGCCACATATATTAGAATTAATCATTTTGTATACCAAAATTACATGACCTGCCACTACTCCATATTTCTTAATCTCACACCAAAAAAGTGCACAGCGTATCGAACCAAACTTCCTATAATCTAGCATTTTGATTACCTTCTCCCTCTTTGGAGATAATTGTAAACAAAAAAACCCTAGTTAAATACAATTTATTTTCACAATACTTCCTACAATTTAGCAATGATTATCTACGATTTAATATTTTATTCCCAAAATGGTTGAAAATATTTTTAAATCTCACGAAATCAAATGTACCAATATAATTTTTTTATATCAATACATTAAGAGAAAATAGGACTAACAACAATATAAACGTACCAATAAATAAAGTGTATGAAATCAAACGTACCAAAATCAAAAGTAATGTATCAATATCAACAATATGTACCAAATCAAACGTACCAAAACTGCAAATAAACGTACCAATCAATGTTTTTTACAAATTAAAACGTACCTAACGGCAGTATACACATAATATGTTGTACCTAATAATAGTTTGTCAACAACTATAAGTAAAAATAAAAAATAAAAAACAAAGAAAAATAGTTTGACAAAAAAAAGGGGAAAAATTACACAGTGCTTTGTTGGACGCCAACCATTTGGAAAAAAAAAATCAATAAAACGAACCATTTGACAAAAATAGATAATATTAATGTTTGTAGAACAAAAAAATTATTTTGATCGAAAAATTATAATTGGATAACTAATACTCCACTAAATAAGGGGAAAAACGCATAAAAAACTTAAGAGGATAAATTTAGAAATTAATAATTAACATTTTATTTTAAGAAAATACAATAATGATATGTAATTTAATTTAACAGAAAATTGTGAGGTGTCTATTGGTCAAAGCACTTTAATCAAATTTTAAAAAGGCACAAATGTTTAGTCTAAAAGATATAAAAAAGTTGTAGGGGGTTCTAATTTTCCCATTTCTTAATTATCCTCTCTTTTTTCCACAAAGGATAGAAGTACTCATTACGTACACCTAAATTAGGTAGTTCAAGTTCAACTACTAGCTCTATGAAGAATCATATCACATATGCTAGAACTTCATATATGTAACTACCACTTTAGTATAAGTCGATGCTCTTAGGCAGCTTATACTAATATCTGTATTGTTGTGGTTGTGGATCATTATGAATGAGGAAAAGAAGTACCTGTATTAGTTAGAAACTTACAGACGTGAGGACAGGTTTATTTAACATATACTTGGAGTAACTAGACGACAAGGAATTGTTCATCAAATTCATCTCGATGGAAGACCTGTATAGCACACCTCTTTTTACTTCTCATACACTCCTTGTTTATTTATGTCCGTTGATCTTCTTCAATTCATCCGATCCGACGACCGAAAACTAAAAAGGTGTGAGAGAAGTAAATAGGGATGGTGAATATCACACCCCTTTTTCTGTTAATTAATTTGTTTGGTCCCGTTCCGTACGTTTACTTTTCCAGTTGATTAACTTCCGCACGTAACATATATTGATAATCCTTTTCAGTTAATGAGTTTCGACTGAAACGGCACGCTTAGCTTTGGATGAAATTGCATTTTCAATCGGACACTCGCACACTCGCACTCCGTCATTCCCCCGCCAAGAAGGTATCTTTCCTCCCAAGTACTCATAATCTTACAAATTGCCCTTATTTCGTCTTTTTTGTTTTGTTTGGTACCAATAAACAGTGACCTAACTTCACACCTTCTCTACGCTTGATCACTTTATACTTACCTATATATATACCCCTCAGGTATATCTCATATATCATCAGCTAGCTCTCTCCAAAATCGGCTTCTTTTCAGAACAATGATCACTTTTGATCCCACTCGCGCGGGGCAGTATTGGTTAAATTGTATCTTTTCAAGCTACCAGCTCTGAGGTAAGAAACTTTAATCTTTTCTTCTATATAGATATATCACACAAGTGATGAATCCGATGTGTTTGATTTCTTACTTTTAATTGGGACTAAAAGTTTCTATCCATTGTGAGAAATTAGTTTTAAGACATCATTCTACTTTAGTCATCTTCATTTGTCGCATATATGACCATATACTGATATAGCATGCACCACGTAACCAGCTAGCTTTTGGTTTTATATTAATATATATGAGGAATTGTTATTAGCATTTCAAAAATCTCATTCTACACTCCGAACTTTCTATATTAGGAAATAAAAATACATTTGTGAGGAGTGTAGAATGAGATTTTTGAAGTGTCAATAACACTTCCCTATGTATGTATGTATATATGTATGTATGTATGTATATAGAGAAAGAAGCTTAAGAGCAAGTCCAAGATTTTGCGTCAGCACTCAGCCAATTTATCCACTCAAGTAAACAGTAATAGACCTCAGTGAACAGTAATAGGCCAAAGCATCTATACCCCTAACAAAAAAATAGCCTAGTCAATTTTATTAAAATATTATTATTATTATTATAAAATAATAAAAAAAAATTGACAGTACATCTTTGACCAAAAGAAAGATAAAGGTGCAACCGAGTAATTTGCTGCTTCTTTTCATTCCCTGCTGGTTCATTGTTTTAGTTGCAAATTATTTTTCACTCCAACCCACCACCACCTTCACCGTGAGCTCTCTCTCTCTCCCTCTCATTCCCTCTGTCTCCAAAAATGCTCCTCAGACCAGAGCACGCCAACCCCACACCCCCCATCTCCACCCTCCATCAAATCCCCACATCCTTCACTTTCCGCTTCCTCTCCACTGCCCTCCGCGGTCCGACCCGTCCCAAACTGGTTGACATCAACGCCTAGGCTCGCCAGCTCCAAACCCGTCGCCTCTGGACCTACGCCCTGACCTTCAGCTGCATCGCCGATTTGATGTCATCATCCTCAATAGCGTCGTCCAGCCGTCTTCCTCTCCAGAGATAGAGTTTGTCGTCACCGATTTCATATCATGACGTCATATAGGCCGGTCCCAAGGTTTGTCAATTTTGTGCTGGTCTGGAGACCAGCTTAGACTGGATGCCAGGGAATCCCGTGGGCTGGAGTGGGTTGACAGGGTCCCAGCCTGGTTTTTTGACTGGGTGCTGGGCTATTCCACCTCCGGTGGACTTGCTCTAATATAAGTCATCTCTTTTTCCTCAAAAAGCATAATATCAAATTGATGACCATTTTAGCTTTCAAACAATAAATATTGATGAACTAAGTTTTCATTCCCACAGGTGGGTAGATTGCCCTATTAGTTGGGGCTTGATAAATTTTTTAGCTTACCATCAATGTTAATGTTATTGTTTCAATTTAACTAGGTGTTAAATTTCATTACAAAAGAGCTCGGTTATATTAGAAGTGTAACACCTACATATAAATTGTATATTTTTTTTGTATTTCTTTGATGTGGGACTCTATGAAAAATTGCATGCCTCAAGTTTCATTCTATATATTATATGTTTTCTTTTATAAGTTTGTAATTTAGTGCTAATGAATGGCCTTCATTTTCAAATCACTATGCCTCAAGTTTAAACTCTCCCTCCTTAGTATAGTTTGTAATTTAATGTAGTAATATCGCTTGGTTAAAAGAAATTATTTTCAAAACCTTTTGGAATGAGTTGCCAAAAGGTTCACTCCTCATGCGAAAATAGCTCAGTACTCTTTATGCAATGGAGTTAATATGCAGGAGTTTCCCTTTATTAGGAAAAGAATCACATCATTGTGAAAAACCATATGCTAACTTGATGAAATTAGGACATTCCTACCGGAATATATCTCAAGTTTAATCGTCGCGCGTCGGGATTAAGAACCATCAACAATAAGAACGCACGAAATTAGTGCCCTAGGGTAGGGAGAGTTGGTTATATGTAGAGTTTCCTCCAAGAGTTTCCCCATAGCTAGGTATCTGCCTGTAATGATGAACCAGGCATAGAGGGAGAGATTCGTGAGAATGCTATGAGGAAGAAAATCTCCTAGGCATTTCGGCTAGAATGGGATGGTCTAACCCGCACCTCTTGACCTTTATTTATAGTGGTTGTGTTAGAGGGTAGATGCGTTAGGTTGGAGCCCATGTCCTCATTTAATCAACATGATTTATGAAAATGAAGGCCCTATGTCTACCAGAGCAATCTATCATATGTAAGAAAAAACAAAATAATATATAGAATGGAACTTGAGGTAAGCAATTTTTCATATTAATGGTTAATGGGTAATGTTTTCCCGCCAAATTGATTATTAGACATATAATTGCATATCTAAATATAAGTAGGAATTAATTTAATTTCATATTTTTTTAAATGTCATATGAACTTAACACTATTATCAATTTGTCATATGAATTAAAATTTTAAGCAATTTGTCATATTAACTTTTTGAATTAATTTGTAATATACCTTTAACTCCGTTAGGTTTTCTATCTAAAATAAGTCGTATGCCTTGCACAAGACTTATGTTTAGGTACATTTAGGACATTTTAACTATCCTAAAAAGTTGTGTTCGACGAAACAAAAATATAGGGTTTCTAGAAACTAAAAAATGAATATGATTATATAATAAAATAATATTTTTTATTCTAAATAAAAATGAAACTTAATATAATGACATGATATAATTTTGATCGAGTTTCTCTCCAATAGTATGGTCCTCAAAACACACATCACATGTTCTTGAAATATAGTTGTCCTCTATAACAATGGTAAATATCAAACTTACATTATTTTGACTAAGTTATTGCTCATCGCAAACAATGAACTGAAATGAGGTCAAATGTCCAAAATAACCCTAAACACAAGTCATGTGCAAGTATTTTGGATGGAAAACTTAAGGCTTAAATGTTAAAATGGTTCATTTGTTTTAGTCGTTGAGTCAATTTAGTCATTGTGTTTTCAATTTGGCCAATTTGATCCTTGTATTTATCTCCGTTAGCCATTAAGGACATTTCAATCTAATTTTTGTAAATATTTTTTTACAAATTATTATAAACTTATTGTAAAATTATAATTTATTTGATTTAAAATATTTAAAATGAAATAAAAATAAAAATAAAAAGAAAAGTTATTCTCTTCTCAACTCTCCAACCATTACCCCTCTCTTTTCTATGTCACAACCTTAATCATTTTTCAGATTGGAAGTTTTATTTCTTATATGTATTATTTCTCATTGATTTGCATTTTTCTGTAAAGAGAAAGGGTAATTATTTCTCATATGATTTTTCTTATGAATTTTTTAAAAGAGATTGAATGAAATGTCCTTAATTGCCTAATATAGACAAACATGAGGACTAAATTAGCCAAATTAAAAGCACGGGGACTAAATTAACCATATGACTATAACACATAGACTATTTTGACAATTAGGCCAAAACTTAATGGTGTTAGAATGAGATGAAAAATTAATGATTTAGGAAAGTTGATATGACAAAACGCTTAAAATTTTAGTTCATATGAAAATTTAAAAAAATGTGTATAAGTTCATGACATTTCAAGAATTTTCCCTTTAATCAATGTTGGTGACTCATGTCACTTTATAAAGATAATATTTACTAGGCTACATTGGCAAACAAATAATGTTGGTGACTCATGTCACTTTAATCAAGAGGTGATTTACAAAAATGTCATGGTTCACCCGAACCAAACGGTTTAATAGTCTTTAACATGTGACGAAATCTTTGTAAGACACATAAGAGAATCCTCATTCCTCACTTATACATCATTAAACCTGACAATATAGGTATTAATAATACTATATTTGTATAAGAGATGAGAATATTTCAGACACTACGCATTTCTTATAAATTATATAAGGTATATAAATCACACTGATTGGATCCGAGGTGATGCCATATAGAGAAACAAAAGAAAGAAGTGGCGAATCTAATTAATGAACAAGTAAATGAGGGTCTTTCATTCCGGAATGGATATTGATGAATTATGTTGGTCAAAAGCTGGGTAACAACAGTTTTTGGTAAATCTCGGGGATATCTGATAAAGCTCGGGCGCACATACCTACCTGCGACCAATCTTGTGCTCATCTTCCTTATATCCTGCACTGTATAATAATATTATACTGAGCTAAATACTATATATCAACTCTCTCTCTCTCTGTCTCTCTCTCTCCCTATACGTACCAGTCTACCAGAGAGGAAAAAGATACACAAATTAATATAAAAAACTGGGTAATCTCGACAACCGATGATTCCTTTTCCTTTCCGCGAGAAAGTTCAGTTTTTTTTTTTCTTTTTTCAAATAAATAAAAATTTTATTATATTTTTAATAGATATATAGCAACATGCATGCTAGGCCTGCATTACAATATATCTTTAATCTATTATAAATTGCCAAATATATTAATATAGGGATCGAACAAATATATGAAGATGACAGCAAACTTGTCTTTTTCGGGTTTTTTGTGGCGCAGGCCGGCAGAAAGACAAAGATCTCTATTGGTTTCCTGAGACAACTAGCTATTATGATATGTTATTTTAATTTTGAAAATAAGAGAAGTGTCTTGTTCTGTTTCTAGTTTTGTTCGTGTATTTAATGTACTTTGGTATTACTGTACTAATTTGTTGGTATTGGCAGCGCACAACTAAGGAGTAGTATTAGAAGGAAAAAAACAAGAAAAGAGTAGTAGTAAATACCAATGGAAGCCAAAGCTGCATCATCAGGAGGTGAAGTAAGGCGACTTCACATTATCTACTTCCTCAGTCGTCGAATGGGTCGCGTTGATCATCCCCATCTCATTCGGGTCAACCATTTTACTCGCAACGGCGTCTATCTGCGAGGTAGGTAGCCTTCCTTCCTTGAGATCTCTGTATCGTATTTAACGAGAATCATACACCTGTTGATTAATCAACTAATAATGATGGTTACTATTATTTGATTTAAAAGATGTTAAGAGGTGGCTCGCGGATTTACGAGGAAAGGAAATGCCGGAGGGCTTCGCTTGGTCTTACAAGAGGTATGATTGATCGATTGATCTTAATAGAGTACTGGAGACGTTTTCCAATATCATTCTAATGAATTAGGCCAATAGCTAGCAAGTTGGCATGTACGATTTCGATTTCATTTTCATTTTCATGTGGATGGAACGACATGCGCGCGCATGCAGGAGGTACAAGACGGGTTATGTTTGGCAAGACTTGCTGGACGAAGACCTCATCACACCGATATCCGACAATGAATACGTCCTCAAAGGATCCGAGATCACCTCTTCCCCTTTTGGTATATATCATCATTTATTTTACACACAACGTCAAATCTTTATTTCTTATATATATATAACCAATTTGATTGATTGATTGAATGTGCTTATCTATATAAATAGATGGTTAATGTCAATTCATATATATTTATGCTCGGAGTCCTTTCTGGCCAACTTAAGTATATGTTAAGTCCCTTAGGTTAATTTCAATTAATTTCGCATATTCATATTTGGAATCCTTTCTGGCCACCTTAATTTTGTTGACCATTGTATTTTGTATGCAACAGATTCTCCTCCGAAATCATTTGCCGAAAAGAGAAGTTGCCTGTTTAAAGATGAGGTTGAGCCACCCAATTCAAAACAAGAGGCCTCCTTTCAATTGCACCAACAAATTTATCCAAAGAATAATATAGATATCCAAACAAAAGTATCCTCTGAAATGAGCCAAGAATCACAGAGCTCTACTTTGACCGATGGATTCGATGATGCGAATGCCATCAAACTGAAACCCAAAGGAGAACGACAAGAACACAACCACTCAGCAGCTGGCAGGGACAAGTTAGAAAGCTCTTTTTTTTATTCCAACTTTTTATTGAAGAGGAAGAAGAAGATTATTAACAAGGACAAAGACGCCAAAGAATTGGCTTCTTCTACAACTCCGTCTTCTTTTTCTTCCTCTGCTTCTTCTTCTTCTTCGTCTTCATATTCACCGTCTCAGCAGACGCCATTGGCAAATGGTAGTACTAAGAGACATTCAGGTGCATCTTCCAACATGTTCCGCAATTTGATTACTTGTGGTGCTGTCGACACAAATGACGCTGTTGTGGTCATGTTGAATCGAGCCAATAAAACTTCCAACAAGTCTACCAGCAGACAAGACAGTATCAAGGCTGATCATCGTATTTCAAAAGGAGTTCACAAGTCGGAAGGTAGGTCAACCGGAGTTTTTGGGACTTGCCGGAACCCACAGGAGCTGCCGCAGCAACCCCGCACTGCTAGTAGGTAAGTATGAATCAATGTAATGATTAAATTCAATTCATGAGAAAAAGTCTTTATTAAAACTGACAAAAGAAAGACTACTAATACATATATGTATTTGGCTTTGGCTTTGCTTGTGTTTGAATTTGATGCTGCAGGAAAAGCTATGATGGACAGAAAGATGCGACCAAGCAGCAAAAAGAGGGCGAGTTCAGTGGCCAAAAAGCGGCTTCTGCTGCTTACAGGCCCGTCGGTCGCCCGCATTGCTCGTAAGTGACTATCCCTACTCCCCCCCTCCCTCCCCTGGTTGCATTGCATACATTGATAATTTGATGGGCAAGGCTTATGTATTATTTGATTAATGACAACTCTTACTTCCTCTACTCTGCCAAATCCAACTGAAGTCCAATTTTGAATTAGGTTAGGTAATGGCTTACCGGCTCGTATTAGACTAAATAACAATCAAACCACATCAGTACAAGGCCTGCAGTGTTTTTCTTCCAATCAAGTACCAACTAACTGGTAATCTCTCAGGTCAAATTAAGATTCAGTCTCATTGGCTTATATCAAACCAACACTACTGCACTTGAAAATAAAGGGTTTGCAGTAAATTTCAAAAGGTTTTTTTTAGTCAAAATAGTCTTAAGATTTGCATAACTTCTCACTTTGGTCCTTAAGATTTGAAATCAAAACAACTGGTCCTTGAAATTGTCCACCATCAATCATTTTGGTCATTCCGTGAATAGTTATGTTAAATAAGGATTAAAATGACTAAACTACTCTCAATTTAATAAACAATAGGCCAAAAGGATTTGAAAAAAAAAATTTGAGGGTATTTTTGTCATTTTATTCTTATTTAATGAAGATTTTTCACTGAATGACTAAAATGATCGATAGTAGACAAACCTAGGTATCAATTCCATCGATTTTAAATCTCAGGGACCAAAATGAGAAGTTAGACAAATCTCAGGAACCATTTTGTCTAAAAGGCCATTTTAGAATTATCTACAATTTCATACTCTCAAATACAACGTCAATGTTTTATTCTTAGGTATTTATAAGAATAAAACAAGGAAATAAATCGAAACAATCATTAACCCACAATGACAAAGGAAAACCTATTTAATTCAAAAAAAAAAAAAAACACAGGAAAACCTATCTTAATATAATATTATAAAATCTATAATAAAATCTACCTCAAAATAAATTCCCTAATTAAAACAAATTTCTAAAATACTGACCATTTAAGTTTCCACGGGTGGGACCACACATTAAGTGAGCCACACTTGTAGTTTCGTGATATGCTAAAATTAACTGTAATCCTTTTGAAAGCTCAACAAATCATAATCCATCAAAATTAACGTCTCTTTTTACATGCCTAGCTGGAACTAAAGATATATTTTTGAAAGCCTACCTAGAACTAGCGCCACTTTTTGGAAGCCCCAATCACCAAATCTCTTTATCCCTTCAATATGTATATATATTATTTTATTTTATTTTGTTTTTGCATTTTTCCTTCTTTTATCTTTCTAGTGTAACGGTAGACACCCATCCTAAATCAACCATAAACGGCCAATATTTGTCCAAACCAAACACCATCTTCGAATTAAATTTAGAAAAATTATAATATACTAAAATAAACATAAAACAATAAAACCTTCATGATAGGAAACGGATCCTACCATGACCCAAAAACTCTATTTTTCTCTCTCTCTTTTCTCCAAGGCAGCGACAATTGACTTAGGACAAAATTGGGGCGGATTTCTACAAGGAAAAGTAAATAGAAAGGAGTGTTTTAGAGTCTGTATTAAATTGTGGACCTTTCAAGTTCTGTAGGATTAATGTCATTTTAATTTTGTTTTAATTTCTCTAAACCTTTTAGTTGTCCTAAGGTGTTGTGAAGGGCTTATTTAAGTCTTAGTTGTAACCCATTTCAATCATCTTTCAATCAATTATCAATTAATCGCAAGTGACCTTTTATCATATTGATAACAAAAAGTTGAGCCTTTGCATGACGACGTGAGTTGAACTCTGTCAGTGGCTAATCTAACATCTAATCTAACAAAATCTATCGTTTGACAAAAAAAAAAAAAATCAATTGATCAAAATTATCTTTGGAATTTCTATCAAACTGGTGGATTCCAATAACTTTGGCGCTTCAAGTATTTACGATTGTAATCCTTACTAGCTTCGTGTTGTGTCAACAATAGTAGGCAATCATTACCCTCAGGTTCATGGCCAATAGGTGAACGAAAAAAATTAGCTTTGTTCACCCACTTGAAAGCGTTAACAGTGAATTCAACAAAGGATGAAACTCTGTTCTAATAACAAGTTGAAGGTAAGGGGTTTGCACAAAGACAAAAAAACTAATGTTATTATAATAATATAAAATCCCTAATCAAATCTACCTCAAAAAATTCCCTAATTAAGTGTTTGTTGATAATTAAGAATTATGCCCTCAAGTTACCCTCAATATACCAAATCATGTTAGTATAAGAAGCATGTGGCCAAAAGTTTACAAACTCTCCCAAAACAGTGAATGTGGTCAATGGTGGCATTCATAAAACTTGGTGACCAAGAGAACATTTATGTGGAAAATCTAAACAAGCGATTAATTCGAAAGACTTGATGTTAATGCAGGCAGTGCAGGAAGCTGTTTAAGCCAGAAAGATTGCACTCACACATGAAATCGTGCAGAGGAGTGAAAGCTGAAACGAAGATACCTGAAATGGGATCAAGAACTTCAAACTCAGAGGAATCAGCTTCAGCTTTCTTGACCCGACCAGCTGAATATGCCCAGTAATGACTGATCGTCAAATATACTTTTGCCACATCGAGAAAGCATGAAATTAATTGAACAAAACTGTAGTCTAATCTGATACCATATTCCCAGTGTAATATATAGATTTCAATTACACACTTGAACAACAGAACAAATGCCCAATTGCAGTCTGATACTTTGTGAGTGTCAGCTTCCTTGAATTAGTACGAGACTAAGAGGTAAAGAAGAGATTGTCAAAAAGAAAACAGAGAAACGCAATGCGTAATGGTAAAAGAGAGGGTACTTGGAGATGAAGGTGACAGTTCTGTTACTGCTAGTGGCATATATCTAGTTACTTGATCGGAGTCAATATGTTCAAGTACAAACTCATAGAGCTTCTTCTACAGGCTCTTTATTCTCTTATCTACGTAAATCCTTCCCTTGATTAAGTCATCCAACCATAAATTCACCCTTTTAAGTTGCCCTAGCAAACGTGCAATCTCAGGGATTCCTTCCTCTTTGTTCAATCTGAACCCCACATTTAGTGAATCCTCCATGTACTTTAGAAACCACTCACAACAAACAAAAAGTAGCTTTTCTGCCAACCTTGCTGTCTCTTTTAATCTGTTTTCTTTGGGGTACTGGTCCCTTTCAGTGCTCATTTTCTTCAAAGCTGGAACAAGTCGTGGACGATTTTGTTTGGTTTGGGGTGTACTATTATCTAGATTAGATTCCGCTGGAGCATTCTCTACTACTGATAGATATTATAGGTGTATGAGGTGGTTAAGTTTGTTTACATTCTGTGAGTAGAGATTATGACAAGTGTCAAGATCTTGTGAGTCTTGTAATAGCTTAGTAGCTAAGCAATGTAATGGGATATATACAACATATAACTGTAAAGGTGTAGTTAACAAATATTCATTCCGAATTGCAAAACATCAAGAAAGGTACTGATTCGATCTCTATGTATCTACAAAGGATTAAAGAAGCTCGTGATCATCTTGCTGCGGCTGGGGTTCACTTTGATGATGATGATGTTGTCATTTTAACCTTGAATGGTCTATCCTCTTAGTATAATACCTTACGGTCAATTATTCGGGGTCGCGAGACTGTGATTTCCATGAAAGATCTTCGATCTCAGCTACTTGCTGAGGAAGCAATGGTTGACAATGTTCTGATTACTCCCTTCCTATCTGCAATGGTTGCCAGAAATAATAACAATGACTCGAGGTCTTATGGTGAATCTTCGAAGACTGACAATTCTCCAAATGGTGTTTCGTATGGAGATTCTTCTGGTTTCAAGCCAACCTACAACAAGAACAAAAACAAGGGTAAATTCCAGTACAATTCTAACAATCGGTTTGGGAATTCTAAGCCTACCTATGGGAATTATACTATGAATCCAGCACCTGGAATTCTTGGTACATCTCCACCAAGGCAACAAAGTTTTTCTGGTACATCTTGTGAGATATGTGGGAAATTTGGTCACTTGGCTCCTACCTATAGGTTTCGAAATATTGATAGTACAGTTTCTAAGGGGTGTCAAATTTGTGGGAAAAAGAATCATGGTGCTAAATATTGCCATTTTCGGAACTCAAATATGTCCATTTTGTACGTGAGAGGGTTGCTAAACAGCTTCTGCAAGTGCATTTTGTTTCTTCGAATGAACAGTTTGCTGATGTTCTAACAAAAGGATTGTCTACTCCCTTGTTTAAAACCCACTGTTACAATCTCAGACTTGGCAAGTCTCACCCTGAGATTGAGGGAGGATGATAGATATTATAGGTGTATGAGGTGGTTAAGTTTGTTTACATTCTGTGAGTAGAGATTATGACAAGTGTCAAGATCTTGTGAGTCTTGTAATAGCTTAGTAGCTAAGCAATGTAATGGGATATATACAACATATAACTGTAAAGGTGTAGTTACAAATATTCATTCAATATACAAAAGATATACTTCTCTCGCTACTGTTCCTTCTTTCTCTTTACAACTACAACATAATGATACATCTCACTATTTGGAATTCCACCATTTCCTTGTGCTCTGAACAAACTGAATTTCGAAATATTAGCTCCTAAGGCGGCTTCCACCCATGAAGTGGCATTCGTACTAGTGGAAGTTTTATACACATGTGACACCCAAGCCTGTCGGTCCTTTAAACTGCGTGATTTAACATCAGGGTGGCTTGTGTTTAACAAGGAATCAACAGCCATGGCTACTCCCTCCATGTTCTGTGGAGGTTCAAAAATTTCTACATCAGTGTCCTGCAGAAACTTTGTGAGAGGACTCTCTGAGTTCTGCAAACATGCTGGAAAACAGAAACTTAGTCATCATTTCTTCGCATGATAGATAAAGAAATAAAATAAAAAAGAATTTAGAATATGCTACGGAAGCCAACTATAATCTAAATGAACTTCTCTGTTCCATTATACAGTTGCTAACTTAAGACATACAGAGGTGGAAAAATAACATTAAGCTCAACATTTTTTCTGAAGACAATTGTACAGCAGCAGAAATCTCAATAACTGCATGTAAAGGTCGAGTTTTTTGTTGTACTTGTAAACCACTGCAGCAGCATCTTAACTGTCTCACTCAAAACTGTCTACATTCTAAACCAACAAAATAGATCTAACCCAACCCAATTTATGTGTAGTTTATTTAATAATGCAATCATCTTCCAAGAATAAGGTCCAAATATGTGATCGGTGCCATCCGCATGTCTATATTTCTATTGAGCAGAATAATTTGCAATACGCTTACCCCCATTCTAATCCTTGTAAAAGTACTGGGGAAAAGGACAATTCCGTTGCAAGAGCAAAAGCACTACGTTTGCTAATATACTTAACATAAATACTTACACCAAAAATAAAAATTGCACAGAAAGCATAGGTCCGTAAAACACAAAGTACATACCACATGCAATGAATGACACCCTCAGAAGCTGATGCTTCTTCTAGCGCACATACAGCACCAAGAAATGCAGCGTCCCTACGAAAAATAGTTCCTGTAATGGTGAAGAAGAACAAAAACAACAACAACAACAAAGCCTTTTTCCACTAAGTGGGGTCGGCTATATGAATTCTAGAACGCCATTGCGCTCGGTTTTGTGTCATGTCCTCCGTTAGATCCAAGTACTCTAAGTCTTTTCTTAGAGTCTCTTCCAAAGTTTTCCTAGGTCTTCCTCTACCCCTTCGGCCCTGAACCTCTGTCCCGTAGTCACATCTTCGAACCGGAGCGTCATTCGGCCTTCTTTGCACATGTCCAAATCACCGGAGCCGATTTTCTCTCATCTTTCCTACAATTTCGGCTATTCCTACGTTACCTCAGATATCCTCATTCCCAATCTTATCCTTTCTCGTGTGCCCACACATCCCACGAAGCATCCTCATCTCCGCTCTACCCATTTTGTGTACGTGTTGATGCTTCACCGCCCAACATTCTGTGCCATACAACATCGCTGGCCTTATTGCCGTCCTATAAAATTTTCCCTTGAGCTTCAGTGGCCTACGACGGTCACACAACACGCCGAATGCATTCTTACACTTCATCCATCCAACTCGTATTCTATGGTTGAGATCTCCATCTAATTCTCCGTTCTCTTGCAAGATAGATCCTAGATAGCGAAAACGGTCGCTTTTTATGATCTTCGCTAGATTGCTCCGGTCATTAGTGTGGATAAGTATATAAATGGATAGAGATAGGAAAGCAAACACAAGATGTACGTGGTTCACCCAGATTGGCTACGTCCACGGAATAGAAGAGTTCTCATTAATTGTGAAGGGTTTACACAAGTACATAGGTTCAAGCTCTCCTTTAGTGAGTACAAGTGAATGATTTAGTACAAATGACATTAGGAAATATTGTGGGAGAATGATCTCGTAATCACGAAACTTCTAAGTATCGGAGTGTGGTGTCGTCTTGACTTGCCTTATCTGTCTCATATGTAGATGTGGCATCTTCTCTGGAAGTACTCTTCCTCCATCCAGGGGTGGTATCTTTAACTGGTGGAGATGCACAAGGTAATGTATCAATTTCACTTGAAGCTTACTTGTAGTTTCAGGCTTGGTCAAGCGCGATACAAACCATGTAGTAGGAGTCCCCCAAGTCACCGAGCTAGGGGGTCTGCTGAAAGAGGTGACAGACAAGGTAAGCAATCAGAGCTCCGACTGATTGTTCACCTTCTCCCCATCTTGCAGCAGCATGAAGGATAAAGAGAAGAAAAATGAGAAGAGATGATATGAGATACTTTTGCTTTTGAAGAAGTAACTTTCCACAGGCTTATTCTTGAACTGAGCTGGAGGGTTTTCTGGTTTCCTCCAGAGTATAAGGCCGACTGAAGAATTTGAGGGTCAAAACAAGTCCATCAAATCTAGAGTACGTTCCACCCTGCTGATATGGGATACTTTTGCTTTTGACAGAGTAATGGATGTATCGGCACGTGTGCTGTTACGCTTGTCTCCACATGCTTCCTTGTATCCTTCGCACTTGCCCTATCTGTTCCTCAAGCAGATGCGGAATCTTCCCTGGAAACATAAGATGTTGAAGATGAGTACTCGAGAGCAATGCCAGGTAAGTAATCAGGTAAGGGGTTCCAGGCAGTCAGTTCCTGGCTGGAAGCTTGATTCCAAGTGCTGACTGATTGCTCTCTTTCTCATTGTCTTGCAGGTAAAAACAAGGCCAAAGGAAAAGACAGGGAAAAAGCATGATATGGGATACTCTTGCTTTTAACCCTGATGATATGAGATATTCTTGCTCTAGTATAGCTTGTTTGCAGAGGTATTATCGGGGGGAAAGAAAGCTGAATATTTCGAAATGCTTCGTTGGGAGTGCCCTCTCAGATATGATGAAGGGTTGAGCATTTTTGCAGGTCTGCCTGTCCGTTGGGGATGGAGGTCGACATATATAGGAGTCTCCCTAACAAGTAGTAATGCTATTCCTTTACCCTGCTTGGTCATAGCACGGCAGTGGGAGCTGCCAGTTTCACATGTTTTAACTCTGTCAGAGCACTTTGAAAAAGTGGTCTGTGGTATCTGGCTCTCGAGATTCGGAGAACGATGCTTCTTCGATTTTTGAGAAAGCAATCATGCTTGGGGTCTGGCTCTCGAGATTCAGAGAGCAGTGTCTATTCGATTTTTGAGGAAGTAATCATGTTGGGAGTCTGGCTCTCGAGATTCGGAGGGCGGTGCCTCTTCGATTTTGGAGCAAGCAATCTTGTTGGGAGTGTTGTTTCGAATGTGAGTAAAGGTTGGGCATGTTTGCTAGTCTACCTTGCCACGAAGCACAAAGGTTGACACACAGGGACTTTCCAATTATCCAGCAATGGTACTGTTCTTTTACCCTCTCTTCGATTTTGAGAAAGTAGTCATGTTGGGAGTCTGGCTCTCGAGATTCGGAGGACGGTGCCTCTTCGTTTTGGGAGCAAGCAATCTTGTTGGGAGTGTTTTCTCGAATGTGAGTAAAGGTTGGGCATGTTTGCTAGTCTACCTTGCCACGAAGCACAGAGGTTGACACACAGGGACTTTCCAATTATCCAGCAATGGTATTGTTCCTTTACCCTCTCTTCGATTTTTAAGAAAGTAGTCATGTTGGGAGTCTGGCTCTCGAGATTCGGAAGACGGTGCCTCTTCGATTTTGGAGCAAGCAATCTTATTGGGAGTGTTTTCTCGAATGTGAGTAAAGGTTGGGCATGTTTGCTAGTCTACCTTGCCACGAAGCACAGAGGTTGACACACAGGAACTTTCCAATTATCCAGCAGTGGTACCGTTCCTTTACCCTTGTGGGTAATAATATGGTAGCTAGACCTTCAAAATTTATGGGTCTAAACTTTGTTAGTGCTGTTTCTTTGCTATTCTTTTACCCTTTTTGGTCAGAGCGATGTAGTGGGAGCTGCAAGCTTCACGTGCTCAACTTTGGCAGAGAACTTTGGCAAAGTTTTCTGTGGTACCCATGAGCTATTGTTGCATGTGGGAAGTGGGTGATTGAACAATAAGATTCATGTGTTTTCTACTTCCCCAGAAGTCTTCGACAGAATGCCCATAATTTTCGCAAAGCTGAGTGTGCGTGTGACAGGTGCTGATAAGGCTGGAAAAGTAGGTGCCTCTTCGATTTCTGAGATCGGCCCTCGTGGTCTCTGGGGAGCCCAACTTTTGAGAAAGCGAGCGCCTCTTCGATTTCTGAGATCAGCCTTCGTGGTCTTTGAGCAGCCCAACTTTTGAGAAAGCAAACGCCTCTTCGATTTCTGAGATCAACCCTCGTGATCTCTACGCAGCCTAGCTTTTGAGAAAGCAAACGCCTCTTCGATTTCTGAGCAGGCGCCTCTTCGATTTCTGAAGCTCCGTCGAGTGCAGATTTTTATAGGGGCTGGCATTAAGTTCCAAAGCACACTTGAATCTCCACCAGTAGAAGCTTCATTCTTGCACTTCTAAGATCTTGATTTGTCCGACCTCTTCTCTCTTCAACACCTTTGAAAATGTCTGGCCCCTCCGACCGTCGTTTTGACTTGAACCTTGTTGAAGAGGCAGCCCCACCTTCTCCAGACAACATATGGCGCCCATCCTTCGTCTCCCCTACTGGTCCTCTTACCGTTGGGGATTCCGTGATGAAGAATGATATGACCGTTGCGGTGGTGGCCAGGAACATTCTCACTCCCAAAGATAACAGACTACTTTCCAAACGGTCTGATGAGTTAGCTGTTAAGGATTCGCTGGCTCTCAGTGTTCAGTGTGTAGGTTTTGTGTCTAATATGGCCCAACGCCTATTTGCCCGAACCCGCCAAGTTGAATCATTGGCGGCTAAAGTGATGAGTCTCAACAGGAGATTAGAGGGCTCATGCATGAGAATAAACAGTTGCACCGGCTCGCACATGACTATGCTACAAACATGAAGAGGAAGCTTGACCAGATGAAGGAAACTGATGGTCAGGTTTTACTTGATCATCAGAGATTTGTGGGTTTGTTCCAAAGGCATTTATTGCCTTCGTCTTCTAGGGCTGTACCGCGTAATGAAGCTCCAAATGATCAACCTCTGATGCCTCCTCCTTCTAGGGTTCTGTCCAGTACTGAGGCTCCAAATGATCCCCCTCCGGTGCCTTCTCTTTCTAGGGCTCTACCGACTGCTGAGACATCTCCTAAGCAACCTTTGTGAAGGCTCCCTCTTGTGTGTTTATTTTGACTCATGTATATGTACATATTTGTAGCTTATCGGGGATATCAATAAATAAGCTTTCCTTCATTTCAACGTATTGTGTTAAATACACCAAAGCCTTCTTCGCTAAGTTCTTTGAATTTTCTTTTGTTGAAGCTTGTATGTTGAAGCTTTCTAAGAGGAGCATGTAGGTTGGGGTAGTGTTCCCTTAATTTTCCGAGTGAGGAAAACTTCTCGGTTGGAGACTTGGAAAATCCAAGTCACTGAGTGGGATCGGCTATATGAATCTTAGAACGCCATTGTGCTCGATCCTGTGTCATGTCCTTCGTTAGATCCAAGTACTCTAAGTCTTTTCTTAGAGTCTCTTCCAAAGTTTTCCTAGGTCTTCCTCTACCCCTTCGGCCCTGAACCTCTGTCCCATAGTCGCATCTTCTAATCGGAGCGTCAGTATGCCTTCTTTGCACATGTCCAAACCACCGTAACCGATTTTCTCTCATCTTTCCTTCAATTTCGGCTACTCCTAATTTACCCCGGATATCCTCATTCCTAATCTTATCCTTTCTCATGTGCCCACACATCCAACGAAGCATCCTCATCTCCGCTACACCCATTTTGTGTACGTCTTGATGTTTCACCGCCCAACATTCTGTGCCATACAACATCGCCGACCTTATTGCCGTCCTATAAAATTTTCCCTTGAGCTTCAGTGGCATACGGCGGTCACATAACACGCCGGATGCACTTTTCCACTTCATCCATCCAGCTTGTATTCTATGGTTGAGATCTCCATCTAATTCTCCGTTCTTTTGCAAGATAGATCCTAGGTAACGAAAACGGTCGCTCTTTGGTATTTCTTGATCTCCGATCCTCACCCCTAACTCGTTTTGGCCTCCATTTGCACTGAACTTGCACTCCATATATTCTGTCTTTGATCGGCTTAGGCGAAGACCTTTAGATTCCAACACTTCTCTCCAAAGGTTAAGCTTTGCATTTACCCCTTCCTGAGTTTCATCTATCAACACTATATCGTCTGCGAAAAGCATACACCAAGGAATATCATCTTGAATATGTCCTGTTAACTCATCCATTACCAACGCAAAAAGGTAAGGACTTAAGGATGAGCCTTGATGTAATCCTACAGTTATGGGAAAGCTTTCGGTTTGTCCTTCATGAGTTCTTACGACAGTCTTTGCTCCTTCATACATATCCTTTATAGCTTGGATATATGCTACTCGTACTCCTTTCTTCTCTAAAATCCTCTAAAGAATGTCTCTTGGGACCCTATCATACGCTTTTTCCAAATCTATAAAGACCATGTGTAAATCATTTTTCCCATCTCTATATCTTTCCATCAATCTTCGTAAGAGATAGATTGCCTCCATGGTTGAGCGCCCTAGCATGAACCCGAATTGGTTGTCCGAAACCCGTGTCTCTTGCCTCAATCTATGCTTAATGACTCTCTCCCAGAGCTTCATTGTATGACTCATTAGCTTAATACCCCTATAGTTCATGCAATTTTGTACGTCGCCCTTATTCTTGTAGATAGGCACCAAAGTGCTCGTTCGCCACTCATTTGGCATCTTCTTCGTTTTCAAAATCCTATTGAAAAGGTCAGTGAGCCATGTTATACCTGTCTCTCCCAAAAGTTTCCACACTTCGATTGGTATATCGTTTGGGCCTATTGCTTTTTTATGCTTCATCTTCTTCAAAGCTACAACCACTTCTTCCTTCCGGATTCGACGATAAAAAGAGTAGTTTCTACACTCTTCTGAGTTACTCTACTCCCCTAAAGAAGCACTCATTTCATGTCCTTCATTGAAAAGATTATGAAAATAACCTCTCCATCTGTCTTTAACCGCGTTCTCTGTAGCAAGAACCTTTCCATCCTCATCCTTGATGCACCTCACTTGGTTTAGGTCCCTTATCTTCTTTTCCCTTACTCTAGATAGTTTATAGATATCCAACTCTCCTTCTTTGGTATCTAGTCGTTTATACATATCGTCGTAAGCCGCTAACTTAGCTTATCTGACAGCTTTCTTCGCCTCTTGCTTCGCTTTTCTATACCTTTCACCATTTTCATCGGTCCTCTCCTTGTATAAGGCTTTCCTTCTTAGCCTTCACCTTTGTTTGTACCTCCTCATTCCACCACCAAGATTCCTTTTGGTGTGGGGCAAAGCCCTTGGACTCTCCTAATACCTCTTTTGCTACTTTTCAGATACAACTAGCCATGGAATCCCACATTTGGCTAGCTTCCCCCTCTCTATCCCACACACATTGGGTGATTACCTTCTCTTTGAAAATGGCTTGTTTTTCTTCTTTTAGATTCCACCATCTAGTCCTTGGGCACTTCCAAGTCTTGTTCTTTTGTCTTACTCTTTTGATATGTACATCCATCACCAACAAGCGATGTTGATTAGCCACGCTCTCTCTTGGTATAACTTTGCAATCCTTACAAGTTATACGATCCCCTTTCCTCATTAGAAGAAAATCTATTTGTGTTTTTGACGACCCACTCTTGTAGGTGATCACATGTTCTTCTCTCTTCTTAAAGAAGGTGTTGGCTAAGAAGAAATCATATGCCATTGCAAAATCCAAGATAGCTTCCCCATCCTCGTTTCTCTCCCCAAAACCATGGCCACCATGAAAACCTCCATAGTTGTATGTCTCCCTGCCCACGTGTCCATTTAAATCTCCTCCTATAAATAACTTCTCCGTCTGAGCAATTCCTTGCACCAAGTCTCCAAGATCTTCCCAAAATTTCTCCTTCGAACTCGTATCCAACCCTACTTGAGGTGCGTACGCACTAATCACATTGATAAGTTCTTGTCCTATTACAATCTTGATTGCCATGATTCTATCTCCTACCCTCTTGACATCTACAACATCTTGTACCAAGGTCTTGTCCACGATGATGCCAACACCGTTTCTCGTTCTATTTGTGCCCGAATACCAAAGTTTAAACCCTGAGTTTTCTAGATCCTTTGCCTTACTACTAACCCACTTAGTTTCTTGTAGGCACATAATATTTATCCTTCTCCTCACCATAACTTCCACTACTTCCATAGATTTTCCCGTTAAGGTTCCTATATTCCACGTTCCTAAACGCATTTTGCTCTCTTGAACTCTACCCTTCTGTCCTAGCTTCTTCACCTTCCCCCGTCTAATAGGATCAAAGTACTTCTTTTGTGTGTCCCGGGTAAAGTTGATAGGAGCATATGCTCCCAAACAACTTTGAGTGGAGTCGTTCGAAAAGAAGTTTCTATGGCCCCCTTGCTCATTTAACACTGCATCCGGGTGCCGGTGGAGATACAGCGACCCTTGCTCACTTATCACTGTGCTCGGGCCACACAGCGTGCCACTTACGGGTGACGCCCTAGCTTTAGCGCAATTTTGTTCTGGATTCATTTTCATAAGGATTCGACGTGATCATGGAGTGCCGGCTGTCGATTACCTGACGCCCTCTTCCTCCTCTTTTATCCGGGCTTGGGACCGGCCATGTAAGACATAGGCGGAGTTGAAGAAGAACAATAATACAGAAAATAATGAAAGAACAGAATCAGATGGTGGAAGCCAATAAAGGATATAAACTTCAACTTGATTGCGAACCTTTCCAAGATCACTAATGATAGATGGGAGCACTCTCCATGAAATTTTTTATCCGACCAAGTTTTGCAAGTTCGGGGAAACCTGACAAAGTGGTTTGGAAGAGTCTCCTCGGATAAAAACTTAAATTCTTTCTTGGAAGACTTGTTCTTTGAATTTGGTGAAAGGGTCTCGGTTTTGGTTTTCAGTGGTGGTGAAAGGCTCAAAGTTGGATGCTTATGAGGTGCTTTAATCTTAGTAAAAAGCTTCTTATCAGAAACCTGCAACACAGCACCTGATCATCAGCTTCATAAAAACACGAAACTGAAATAAAAAAACCCAGGAGCTATGTATGTCAATGAAACAATCAAATTCTAGTAATTAAGTTTTTAAAAACTGATATCAGGACAGAGAAAGGTTTCATTTTCCCTCTCATGTTAACCAAATTGTTTAAGGCTGCCTTTTAACTATTCCGTTTTATCTGATTGCATGCTCAAAAAGTGACTTGAAACGAAACCCTTTATTTGATTGATTTGAAATAACACAATTTTCTTAAGAATTTAGACATTCTATTTCAATAATTAAAGTCACATCTGGATTTCATCAAAACACAAAAATTGTTATTGTAAAATCTCATCAGACAACTGTTGGAATTTTATTAGTTTAGCTTCACATAGATTACAATATTAATAAGAGTATAAATCAAACCTGAAGAAGCCGTTGCAATAGAGTTCGCAGAGGTAAGTCTTCTACTCAATGGGGACCTTATGCTCTCACTAGAATAGGGCTAGTTTTACTGAATAAGAACGTGTATTTCCCCTTGAGCAGGGACTGAACCTAGCCAATGATGGTAAGTGGTTTACTAATGATTGTGATTATTATGCTAGTATTTATTTAACCAATGGTAGATATGGTTTGACAATCTAGTATTTATTTAGGCCATGAGGATTGTGGCTTGATATTGATATTTATTTTGCCAATGTGTATGGCTAGAATTTTTTATATTTATTATGTCAATAAATGTGGTTGGGAATCTGAGAATGTGGGTGAAAATCATGATTATTTATTCGTTGATTTACTTAATTTTGGAACTTGAATAAAATCGTAGACTGAGGTTATGATTTTATTCACTATAAATGGAATGGTGGAATTAGCGTTAATTCCTTTTTCATTATTCGAGGGTAGAAATCTCGAGGACAAGATTTATTTTAATGGGGGTCGAATGTAATACCATGAATATCTTAGAAATGATGTGGATATTTATTTTATTGTTTATGTGGAGGAAAATAAAAAATAGATCGATTATGGTTATGAAATTCGAATGGGGAAAATGTGAAATCCCGCTTTCGGATTTTATTATTATTTTTATATCATATAATTTTTCGTTAAATGAAAATGATGAAAAAGTCCCTAGTGGCTAAACGGGATTCTTTGTGGACGTACTTGATATTTTCATAATTTTCATATTTCTTTGCATATCTAGATAATATGTGTTGATACAAGTGTATAGGTGCAAATGGATCTTAATTCCGAGTTAGAACGGAGAAGTTATGAGCCTCGGAAGTAGTGAGACTTTTTAGACACATGGACTTACTATTAGCAGTAAGTCCCTATAATTAGTCAGCCAAAATTAGGAAGTTTCCATTAGAGGAAACTGTCCCAAAAGCCCAGAAACCCCAACCCAATTCGCGGCCCAGTTAACCCTTGCGACATCCCATTTTCTGACGCCGGTTCTAGACAACTCCGATGGAGTTTTTCGACGTCACCCCCACCATCTTGAAGCTCTCACTCCCCTCTACAAAACCCAACCAAGAACCACCTTGATTAACCACTGTACGTGGCGATGCGAGGCCACAAAACACAATGAAAACCAATGGTACTCCAGCCACCCTTTTCCTTATTCCGGTAAATCGGCAAAGTGATGGCCGACGCCACCACTTAGGTTTTGTAGCCCATCATCCTAGGAGTAAATCCCGACTAGCTTTGACCCCGTTGGACCACCATAGGCGACAGATTGACGTTGGGAAACTTTGGGCACCCACTGGCTTAATCGGAAAATTGACCATCTTCCGTCGACTTTTGGACTTCGTGGCAGGTATAAAACTTGTTCCTCTTGTTGAGCTCTATTTTCCTGTAAAATTTGGTAATTTTTGGAGTTCATCGGAAAAGTGGGTTTCCAGTTGTCGGAAACCACCACGCGCGGCGGCGCGTGGCCAGAGGGGCGATGCTGTTTTTTTAAGCTAATTTTGATATTCTAAATCCATGAATGATATGCATTTGATGTGATTCATTTGTTTGTATCTAGTTTCGTGATTGGTAGTCACTTGAATGATTTAGAAAATGGACTAACATTGGCTTGATCCCTTCGTAGGGTACATAGGCAGTTGAACGAGAATGTTAGATGCAGCCATAAAATTACCCAAATTTAAAATTGTGTTTGATTTTGTTAAGGAAAGAAATTTATTATGGTTAATGGCGTAGAGATTAACCATGACTTTATTTTGGCCTATCACCAGATTTAGCTTCCAAATAAGAATTTTGGGTCGTTACACATGTAAGGAATTGCTAATTTTCCGCTTGAACTTTAATTTTAGCTGATTATTCTTCTGAACTTTTATAATTGGCCAATTTTCTCCTTGAACTTTAATTTTAGCTGATTACCTCCCTGACTTTTATGATTGGCCAATTTCTAGTCACGAATTTGTTGAGATGAGTAATTAGGTTCTTATTTGAACTTGGATCTTGAATTGAAATAGGTAAACCGAGACAATCATGTGAATCAAGTCACAAGGAAGGCTAATGAAATGGCATCACAATCCCACTATGTTGCTTAAAAAACAAGATCATGGAGAAGATTCATAGTTGTCCATATTAGCAATAAAATTCAAATAAAAAGTGTAAGGATGAAATAACTTTCTACATTATCCAAACTGTTAGTCAGCATTAATTGCCAGTTATTCTTCGTATCCACAAGCGCTCAACCTTTAGGTCTTAGAAAGATGCAAAACAAAAAAGTGAGTGGGGAAAAACATAATGTTTTGTAAAACCATTGTTTTCAGTAAAAATAGTAACTGTTTGCACTCAAAATATACCCATTTTTACTTATTTGGGCAATTTGGGTAAAATATAACATTTGGAGGATTAATGAGCAAGAAGACTAACTTGGAAGATATTTAGCTATCAAGTGGGATAGGTTGGCACTATAATATTGTTTTTCCCATTTGTTTTGGTGGTGGAGGTTTGTCAAGAGAGTTGTTTAATCAAGATAAGTACATGCTTTTTCATGCAATTGGATGGAAAGCTACCATGCATGCTTTCGAGCAAGAATGTGTAGTGAAAGAAGCTAGTTTGCTTCTTTTAATTATTTTATTGCAAGTGGGAAAAGGCATGTGGTGGGAATGCAACTTGCTTCTTTTAAATGTTAGTTTATTACAAATGGGAAGACATGTGATGAAAGCATGTGGTGGAAATTCAAGTTCCCATTTTAATATTGTTTCTACATGCAAGTTGGCAAGTAAAATACAAACTGCCCAAGTTTCTTTCGGGCAGATGCAATGTCTTCAGCATGGGGTTTCCTCCATATCTCTATTTAAAGGAGCCCAAACACAAGGATTATGGACACTTAAAACAACCAATCAAAACTCTACTCAAATTAGCTCATCAGCTTCCTTGTAGACATTTATTTTTAGCCAAGCATCCTTTGCTTTTCTTGTTTATTAGCTCTGCTACTCACTTGTAGTATCGATCTGATTTGTAGCTTTTATGTACAACCATCTTTCAGTCATTTAATCTACAAGCAATCTGCAATATATTAGTCACTTTCCTCTGTCATTTATATTTCCAAGCAACCTTGTCATTTACATATTGTTCTATCTCTCCATATAAGTAAAGTCCTTATTTTGAAGGCAAACAAAGAACCTTAATTTGAGTAACTCCCACTCAATGGCACAATCTCTTGGTTCGAAGTCAAACTCAGGCGCAACCTCAATCATTCAAATCCCGTCTACTAGCGGAATCTAGTAGTGGCACGCCCGCACCCACCAATCTCGTATGTAAAGTAAATCACCGGCTTGCCCGCAAGGCACCATGGCGAATTTAGGGAGCAAACAGTAACCTTTCGCTGTAAAACATGTATAGTTTCCAAAACTCATACTACTCGAATGTAAGAAAGCAAAGTACCCATTATAACAGTAATAATCTCAAGGATGGGGATATAACAACAATAATGATATTTACATCAAAAGTATGTAAACACACAAGTCATGTAGACAATAGTTACATGAACAGGCTGGGTGTATAAATTATGTTCTAGCACTACACGTACAGCTCGTCATGGTCCGGACAGTACAAATAAAGGAAACATCGTGCAAACATTTATGATGAGAATATATAATATAAGTATGCTCATGCCACATTTGTAATCACAAATAATAGTAAAATAATAAACTGTAAGCATTTATTTTTTTCTAAGTCAAAACATGACATGTCATACAATCATAACACATTTATGGAAACTAATATAATCATATTTGAAAGCAAAAACTCACTCAATGGTACATTTCGGGGTCGTAGTTGCCTTGCCTTATTTTCCCAAGAAGATCATCCATATAATTTTCCCTATATGAGAAACCACTATCCTAATCAATAAACTAATAAATACTAATGTAAAAAACCTATTTTTTCTTTGTTTGCTCAAATCGGGAGATAAACAGTAATTGAAAATTTGACTTGCACCAACACGCACTGGCTGAAGCCGTTAAGCGCCTGCTTTCTACTGTATGAGAAACCACCATACTAATCACTAGAATAATAAATACTAATATAAAGAACCTAATTTTTCTTTGTTTGCCCAAATCGAGAGTTAAAGGTGATTAAAAATTGACTGCGCCACCACGCGCCTGACACGCCCGACCTTGATATCCTCCAAATACCCGAGGTAGGCACATGCTGGCCGACATCCGAAGGTAACGAAGCCATACTGACATGCATGTGAAGTAACGTACATAAATAAAACTTATAAATTTAAATACAATGCTTATGCAATTAAGGAACGTGTTCAGAGCATACAACTAATTTGAGACACTAAAACAGGAATAATATAAAATTGAATGAACAAAGAGATGAGTCCTACACCGAGAGGACTCGAAGATGCCGATGCAGAAGGGCCTTGATGTCGGGATTGTATGCCTCGATTCTATGTCTTGAGGGGGCGCAAAACAAAACACGAGGGACCAAGTTGATATATAAGTAGTAATAAAACAATTAATCTTTAACGTACTAACCCCTAAAGTTTATGAAAACTCGTATAGCATAATAAGTAGTAGGTTTTCCGAAAACCCTAGCATGTCATAAAACCTTTCATAAAACATATATCATATATAGTGTGTTTAGTAGTGGTGTGTGTATATATATATATATATATATATATATATATATAGATAATATTTCATTTGCCCGAAGGCATATAGAACACTTATTCATTCATCTGAAGGTTTTACATCACGCGCCCGTAGGCAGATCATTCGCCTGTAGGCAGTATCATTCGCCCGTAGGCACTACATCTCCCGACCGAAGCCAAGATAAGTATCTTTCAACCCGTAGGCCCTTACTGACCGAAGCCAATATACATATCAATAGCCCGTAGGCACCAACCAAATGCCTGGTCGTAACCAATATAAATATCTTCTGCCTGTAGGCACCAACCAACGTCCAGCCATACCCAATATAAATATCTCCCACCTGGAGGCACCAACCAAAGCTTGGCCATAGCCAATATAAATATCTCCCGCCCGTAGGCTCCTACCAACGCCCGACCGTAGCCAATATAAATATCTCCCACCCGTAGGCTCCTACAAGGCCGGTCCTGAGTTTTTGGGTGCCCAGTGTGGAAGTTCAAAATGTGCCATTTTTAATACAAAATGTGCCCAGTGCGACAATTTCTTTAGCATCACTCATAGCAGAAGCAAAACCAATTTCTCTATAGTTTTCGAAAAACGTAACAAGTGCTTCCAATGCCTTTACAGCAACATCAAGACATATGTCTTCAGATTGTAATTTTGTACTCACCATGTTAATCTTCAACAAAATGTCATACCAAATAACCAAACTTAATACAAAATCAAAACTTGAAAGTTCTCCTGATGCTAAACATTCTGCATCCCTACTCAATTGGGGATTTTCAGTAATTTCCACCAATTGAAACAAAGCATTTCTAACCTGGGCTACTTGGGACTTAATCGCTTTAACACTTTCAATGTGACTTTCCCATCGAGTAGATGACAATGACTTCAAAGTTAAACCATCAATATGTTCAAGAAAAATATTCCAACGCTTTGTAGAGTTGCAAAACACTGTATATATGCATTGACACGCTCCAAAAAAAGATTTTGCTTTAAGACATGAACTTGCCATATCACAAACTATTAAATTAAGACAATGAGAACCACATGGCATGTAAAAAGCTCTAGGATTTATGTCTAGCAATCTTTTCTGGACACCTTGGTGTTTCCCTCTCATGTTAGATCCATTATCATAACCTTGTCCCCTCACATTATCAATATCAAGATCAAGAGACTTTAGGACATCTTGCAACTCATTAAAAAGTCCTAATCCTGATGTATCTTCTACACTTAAAAACTCCATGAAATACTCCCTTATATTTATTGACCTACTTGACAAGTCAACACATCTCAATTAAAGTTATCTATTCCACATGACTTGCATCAGGAGTACAATCAAGAATGACAGAAAAGAATTTGGCTTCTTTGACTTTTTTAATGATTGCGGTTTTGACTTTTGAAGCTAAAGTAGCTATCAACTCATTTTGAATTTTATGGCTCAAATAGTGATGATGAATCTCTTTATTCTCAATGAGTCGAAAATGCTCTTGCATTATTGGATCAAACTCTGCAATCATTTCAAGTAAACCTAAGAAGTTGCCATTAGAGTCTTCATAAGGTCTTTCATTTGTTCCACGAAATGCTAAATTATGTATGGCAAGACATTTCACAACAGCAATAATTCTAAGCATCACTTGTTTCCAATGATTTGTTTGTTTCTTGATTCGCATTTGAAATTCTTTGTCAATTGTCTGATTTTTTGTCAATCTACTTTTCAACTCAACCCAAGTTCTCGAATTAACGAGATGCTCTTTACTCTTTTCATGTTGGTCAATCTTCTCACCAAGATGTCTCCAATCACTAATTCCATCTTTTACTAACTCACTTTTTGAGGCAATTGTTTTAAACAATTTACAACAAAAGCAAAAGACTTTATCCAACTCTTTTGAGTACACTGATAGACGCATATTTATGCGACTTAGTTAACTAGTTTTCTTGCATTTACGTTATTAGTTCTTAGTTATTTTAGTACTTTAAGCTATTTTCGTGTGTTTGTAGGTCCAATGGGCTAAGGTAGCAAGAAAGTGCATTTTGGAGCAGTTTTGAGCTTGGAATGGATTACATATGATATGAGCAAGATGGATGGACGAATTTGAAGTCAAATGAGGATAGAAACATGCTAAAAATGTGGTGAAACAAATACAAAGTGCAAGAAGAGATAAATTTCTAGAAGGATTGGCCAAAACTTCACTAAAAACCATGCATACCTCATAAAATTCATCAATGCCGTGGCCTTCCCTTTGTTTCACTTCCACCAGATTTTTTAGTGATGATGCAATGCCTATCTCACCATGACATGTGAGTGGATGATGCAATGCTTAAATCACCATGACATGTGAATGGATGACTCAATACCTAACCCACCAACAATTCCCACTCTTTGCCATGCTCACCTACTCAATTCCACCAAAATTTTGTGTTAAACAAGTCCATCCTCTTCCTATAAATACCATGGTAGCAACCTCATTCAAATCATCAAAAAATTAACCATTCTCCAAGCCTTTCCTTGCCTCTCCTACATATCTAAACCCCTTCCCATCCATTCCTCAAAATAACCAACCCTTCAACATCATTCCAACCTTGTTGTTGCGGCAAAGAGAAGGAGAAAAGTCCTTGGACGCACTTGCTATCCAACATGGATCGTTGGAACGTTTAGGTGCTTTCTTTCCTTTGTTTTTCAATGTTTAAATTTGTTTATCTTTGTTTTGTAATAATGAGGAACTAAACCCCCCTTAGCTAGGGGGGAATTCGAAACACATGTCCTTGCTTGCAATATGATTTAATTACTTTTAATTGCGTTTCATAAGTTATGAATTCAATTTACTTATCCGTTCGTATAAAAACTGATTTATGTATGTTGATTGAGGGTCGACACTTAGTTTGCATGCATGAATTTGATGCTAGAATATAAGGGAGTTTCACCTAATTGTCATGAACTTATATTCACAAGTAGTGAAGGTTGCTAGTCACAATCGCGTTAAGTAAAATCTTGGCAAGAGTAACATGCGTATTCCATAGTTATGAATGCCTCGTCAATGCTTATGATTTTCATAGAACTTAATGATTCTTGCTTGTATCTCTATTATGCAATTCATGTAGGGAACTTGTGAAGAATGCTTTGGGTTGTCGTATGCAATCATCCAACTCAATAAAAGTAGGAAAATCTGAGGGTTAATTTAAGCGTACCTAATTAACTTGGGGCATTGAGAATTAATAAGTTATTGAAATGCAATTGGAAATCATTTTGTATGCAAGCGAGACATGTGTGGAGAAGAACCCCTTAGCTAGCCTTCCATCCATTTATTTAAACCAAATTCGTTTTAAAACTTGTTTTGTTTTCCAAAGTTTATGTTTTGTTTCTAAATTCATCAAATCCAAATCCCCCTTTACTTTTAAAGTCTTTTATTTACATTTATAACTTTGTTTTTATGTTTTTTGAGAGGATTTAGCAAGCCCTCCTAATCCCCGGCCTAGAACGATACCCTACTTACATCTATACTACAATTGTCAAAAAGAGGGTTTAATTTGTGTGTCAAGTAATTCTCGCACCATACACAAGCCATTTCCTATCATAAATTTCACCCGCTCGTAATTTTCGACCATAGTAGTGTGATGAAAATTTTCTAGAGAGTTTATCCTTAGGATACGTGAAATTAGTTTCTCGAATTGGTCCCTTTTCTATAAGTAAGTCTTTCATTTCTGCATTAAGGCTATCCCAAACTTTTGGATCATAAATGTTTAAATGGAAAATAGGTTCAGGAGATTCAATAATTTCCTCTACACCAATATGATCATCATCAACATTTAAATCCACATCACCACCATTTTCATGATCTTGAGACTCATCACCAACATTTTCCTCTAAATCACCACTATTTTCTTGGTCATTAACATCTTCCTCCACATAACCACCAATTTCATAATCATGAGACTCTCCAACAACATTTTGTGACTCTTCACCAACATCATTTTCTCTCAAATTTTCAACCAACTCATTCTTTGTAGAAAAAAATTTATTAAGAGATCCTCTTAAACTTTCGGCAATTTCGTTATCCTTTGCCTTTTTTTTCCTTTTCATATTACCAGAGAGTTGTTTCCTAAAAGACATGACTTTGATAATTTGTTTGCAAAAATTACCTACACATGATATAACAAAAAATTCCTATTAAAATTATCATTCCAAGTCCAACACATATTATATATTATAAAAACACTAACATCTATACATCAATTAATCAAGAATTCAATCCATCAACAACAACAATTCTATACATCAATTATCATATAATTCTATGTCACTTGCAAAATTTAATTTAAATTATGAAATAATAATTCAAATTTTAAAAATTAGTTTATCAAATTACCTCAAAAGTTACTCGGGTTGGTGAATACACAATGGCAACCAACAACAGGGATTGTGGCTGAGAAAGACAAAGACATGTGGTGGGCATGTGTCTGTGTGTCGGGGTTGGAAGGCTGGAAGCTGCAATAGCAGTGCAGATGGCAGTGGGGTGGGAAAATAACAAACGGCACACTGGGGAAACAAACAAAAGGGTGGGTGGGGAATTGGGAAAAAGGGAATTAGGGTTAGGTGGGAGTGGGGGGGGGACCGGGGAGGTCCCTTTACATTATTGTTTTTTTTTTAAAGGCTAAAACCTAGCCGGTTCAATTATATATATATATATTTTTTAAATCCTGAAACTTGGGTCCTTTCCTTTATTGTCAAATTTGGACCTCTTGCCCTCCATTCCTTATTTTGGGCTCTGGACAAATTTTTTTTTGTATACCTAATTATTTGGACTTTTTTTTTGGTGCCCCTTTAAATTTTGGGCCCTGGACAATGGCCCTGGTTGCACTGGGCCTGGGCCAGCCCTGGGCTCCTACAGCACCCACCCGTAGACATATAATTATCAATCACCCGTAAGCTCCTAGATCACCTACCTGAAGGCATATATAGAAGTATCATTGGCCCGTAGGCAATATAATACGCCCATAAGCAAAACCCTTCAAATAACCATTAAGTAAGTACATAAGTGTATATATATCTTAATTGGAGTTCAGTAACTAAAACGTCATATCGTAAAACATATTTGTAGTATATAGTCATCAATCATATATACTACGAAGAACGTAAATCGATAAAGTGTGGTATTCCAAAAGATTCTCAGTAAAGCTTGATATCTTATAAAAAGTTAAATCTAATTTACTCATAAAACATTTCATAAAACGTAACCATTAAATCATGCTTTTCATGTATATATTTATAATAGTAAAATATACATTTTAGAAGGGGTCCACTCATGAGTACTCATTTATCAGATAGCCGTTCGAACTAGGATGGACTGGGTCAGCTTTACCCGATGCATCTATACACAAATAGAGAGTATTTTTAATAAAACCCTATCAAAATGTTGGAATTTGAGAAAACGGAGTGCAGATTTGGAATCAGGATGTCAAAATTAGTCTAGGAGGGGTCTTGTCCAAAACCCAAAAAGTCAACCCGAAGTTAACGGTCAACAGTTGCTGGGTCAATGCCAGGTAGGGTCGGGTCAAAGGTTAGTAGGTAGGGTCTATTTGGGTTAAATGGGTCGACTTAATATTGATTTGGGTTGGGTTAGGTTTAAGTAGGTTAGGCCTAAGCTAATGGGCTGCTAGGCCAAAAAGTTTGGATCTGGGCTAAGGGGTTTGGGTTATTGGATTTGCACCTGGGCTCGGCTTTGGGCCAAGTTATGCGGCCTCAGAGTTTGGGCTGGCTTCGGGCTGGGTTTAGGGTTGTGGGTTTGGGCTCAGCCCAGTTCCCTTCACAGGTCGTTGGAGTCCAACAAAAGGGAAGGCTGGGTTTTTGGCTGGGAATTCTCCTCAGCTCCATTTAGGGCGAAACCTTCACCAAAATCTACCATTCAAAAGCCAAAATGAAAATTTGAAGATAAGGAACAAGAATATACCAAGGTGGGGTTGAGTCGACGTCGAGATCGGTTGGAAAATGGCCTGCAATCCACCCTAAAATGTCTTTAAAACACCCTAATATACTCCAAAACATAATCTATAGAGGTCTAGGGTGCTTACCTTGGTCAGAAAATTCGAGATCTCGTTGGAGTCACAAACACTGTAACTGCACAGTGTCGAGATATATCGAAGGGAAATGCGAGATAGAAAGGAAAAGGTTTAGATGATAGGGATGCTAGTAAGGTCATTGAGGTTGCTGTGTGTATGTAAGTATGGGTGTGTGTTTGTGTATGACCTCGCCGGAAAGGAGAGCATCGAGAGAGAGAGAGAGGTAAGGAAGAGTGAGAAAGAGAGAGTTCACACGAGATGAGGGAGAGAAAGAGAGGAGAGGCTTGGGCACGGGGGACAAAACCATAACAAGTGGTCCCCAAGGGCACACCCATTAAGACCCAAAAACAATTTTCAAAATAAATAACCCAAACTTAATGAAATTACAAAATACCCTTTCGTTTCTTAAATTCAGGGACGGGTTGTTATAGCGCCAGCCGGAGTAATCATCCATCTGCACGTGTCAGTCGAATTCGCCACACGCATGCATGCTCTAGTCACACGCTGGTGGAATATTCTGTTAAATTTAACAGAAAGGTGATGGGGGTACTTAACGCTGTTGGAATATTCAATCCAAGTTGACATAATATTCGATCTTTTTCTTCGGTGAGCCTGGTCACCGACACAGTTGTGCGCTGTAATTTACCGACCAAAGTTTCACCTTAAATTGGGAAAATTGCCGAAATTCAACCCAAAGTTAAAACATAGCCATTTCATAACCAAAATTCACGTATAATATGTCAAATTGAAGCTAGAAATGGAAGAGTTCGAATATACCTAATTCGAGGCCCACAGTTGGCCAGAAGTGATCGAAAAACAGCTCAAAAGTCTTGACCCTTTTTGGATCATTTGAGTCCATGAAAGATTTAAGCATGCAAGGCTCAAATCTTAGACTAGAGACTTTGAAACGGTTAGTGGCACTAACCTCATCCAAATGGATAAAGTCTAATCAAAGATTGGTTTGGGAAAACCTGTAACTTATAAAAAAACATGAAACCGTGACTGCTTTATTTGGGTAACATAAATATGAAGCTAATCTTCACATGCAAAGTCAGAAATGAACTTAGAACAACAAAAGGAAAAGATTAAGTGTGTTTTCAAGATTTACCTTGGTCAGAGATGACGAGAATCTTGTCGGAGAACTCCGAAACGAAGTTTTTCATTCCTTTAATGGCAGAATGACCATCTCATCAAAGTGAGAATCTTCAAATCTAGCTATAAAGAGATTGCATGTCAAGGATTCGAAGTAGCAAATAATTGAAGGTGAATCATAATCGATATAAATTCCAAACCTTCCTTGCAGATCCATTTTAGTTCATTGTTGTGGTGATTAGGCACATAAGTGGCACACCCAAAGACACAAGTGTGAGATAGTTGGCTTTTGTTTAGTGACCAACTAACACGTAGAGTATGGTTAGCTGACAATGGGTCACAGGTAGACAAGCAGTACTTCATGTAAAATTACACAGCCACATACAAAATCAGAGGCTTGGTGCACATGACCAAGTTCCTAGCGATCAATTGAAGGTGCTTTATTAACGCTTCTGCAAGACTATTCTCGGTGTGAACATGAAAAATAGGATGTTCAAATTCAATACCCTGAGAGATGTAATAGTTGCCAAACGTCTTTGATGTAAACTTTTCGGCATTATCTAGTCGAATTGACTTAATCTGATAATTGGGGTGGTGAACCCTCAACTTAATAATTTACACCAAGAGTTTTACAAAGCAATATTGTTTGTGGAAAATAAGCAAAAATGTAACCTACGTTTCGATGCATCAACCAACACTATAAAACATTTAAATGGCTCGCGTGGTGGTTGAATAGGTCCACAAACATTCCCGTGGATTCTTTGAAGGAAAGTAAGAGGGCCTTTAACTATCTTTGTGGGAAATGGTCAGATGATTAACTTTCCTAAGGTGAAAGTTTGGCATGGCACATTTGATTGTACAATCATACAATGAGTAAAAGGATGCCTATGAGTGGAGTATTGATACAACACTCCAATAATTTCACCTTATAGTCGACCATTTTATAAGCCTCGGTGAATGGTTGTTAGGTATAACTCATTCGAGAGTCGCTCCATCTTCTCTATAAACGTTTAGTATCAAATTCATAGGAAGTAGTGTAAAGATAATCCACTCATCTTTCTTTAGCGTTTTCAATATGAAATCTATTTTTTCGAATATCTTTAAAGCTCATCAACGTTCTACCAAAACACAGAGAATACAAGGCCTCTTGAATGGTAAATATCATACCACTGAACATGGAACGGGGTTTGTCATGGCCATCAATTAGGTTGGATGGGTCTGAGAGAGTTATCAGATATGAGGTTTTAGGTATGAAGTTAGTGAAGTACTTACAATTACGCAAGATGATATGCATCGTAGCACTATTAACTAACTTCCCCACGAGTCATATCTAAATAAACTTTGTTGAATCTACCACATGACATGCCCCAATCCCAATATTCCCCGAATACCAGGATAGGCACGTGTTGGCCAACACCCGAAGGTGACAAAAGCTATTTATTGAGTGCAAATGCTGAAAACAAGGGATAGATAAGACTTAAAAATATAAGAGAACAAATAATAAGCATCTAAGGAACGTGTTCAAAGCATACAACTAGCTAGAATACTAAAAGAAATAATATAAAATTGAATAAAACAAAGGATGGATCTTACACCGAGAGGACTAGAAGATGCCAATGTGGAAATGCCTGGATGCCGGGATTGTATGCCTCGATTCTAAGTCCTGAAGGGGGCGCAAAACAAACATGAGTGTACCAAGTTGATATATATATATATATATATATATATATATATATATAATAAAATAGTTATCAACATACTAACCCCCAGATTTTATGAAAAATCATATATCATGATCAAAATAGGTTTTCTGAAACCTAGCATGTCGTGCAATGTTTCAAATCATAACTTATATATAATAATCACTAGTGAATTGTCCAATAACCTCTAGGCCCCATGTTGGCTCCCCGTTTTTGAGCAGACAGTCAGAGGAAAATACACTCCAGGCTCCAGGCTGGCTCCCTATCCTTATGCTAAATAGCCAGAGGAAACACACTCCAGGCCCTATGCCAACACCAAACCGTCGCCCAGGACAAACCAAAATCTATCCCTACGGCCCGTAGTGGAAAGGACCACTAGGTAAGTACAAAACCATTGAACATATATATATATAGAAAAACAATTTCATAGTATAAAGTTATCCATCATCTATACTATAAAGAGGTGTTCTAAACATGTTCTAAATATCATATTGTCATCCATAAGATATTCTATAAGAACACGAGTTATAAGAAAAATAGTAATAATTCAAAATAGCCACAGTAAGCATGTTATCTCAAAGCGTCTCATAAAACATAATTGTTAAATTATGCTTTTCATGTATGCATTTCTACTATCAAAACATGCATTTTTTAAGAGGTCCACTCACAGATACTTAGCTGCCAAAGAGTCACACAAACTAGCGAGGACGGAAATGCCACAATAATTGCCCTTAAGCACATAAAGGGTCCAATTAATAAAACTCTATTATAACAATTGAATTTGGGAAAACGGACGTTGGAAACGGATTTAGGACGTCGAATTACCCTAAGAAGTGTCCTGGGTATTTTTCCATGGAATATTCCACCGGGTTGGGCTTAGGGTTAGGTTTAGGTTAAAGGGTTTAGTGGGCCGAAGGCCCTAGGTTCAAAAGGTTTGGGTTTTGGGTCATTTGGGCCGCAAAGCTTGGGTTAATAGAAATTAGGGGGTAGGTTAGGGGATTAGGTTTTGGGTTTTGGCCGACTCCATAGCCCAATTGTTTGGGCTGGGTTTTTGAAAAGGGTTTAAAGGGTTTTGGGTTGAGGTGACCCGATTTCAGGCCAATGATTTGGCCGGTTTTTGGCACACTTTCAAAAGCTCATAACTTATTCGTTACTCAACCAAATCAAGTGATCCAAACATGAAAGTTGTAGTACTCGATGAAATGAAGATATTAATACCCTGCATGTTGGCCAAATAGATGTGGTTTAGCCGGAAAACGCCTCAAAAGTGGCGGTGCTCACGGGAAAACTGGGTTTTTTGCCGAAGGTTTGGGCAATTTCAAAGCTTTGTAACTTCTTCGTTTCTTAACCAAATTGAGTGATTCAAAAGCCAAAATGTAGTTACCAAGTGGGGACTGAGTGGTGGCCGGAGTTTACCAGAAAATGGCCGGAAAGATGACCAAACGACCATGGCCTGGAAATTTCCAGATTTGCTCACTGACTTTCCTTGAGTTCTTTCTAGTTCTTACACCACCAAAACCACCCAAAAACTTACTAAGCTTCAACCTAAACATGATCTACAATGATAGGGACCAATTTTGAGGCTTACCTTCATCAGGAAATCAAGAAATACGTCGGGGAAGATGATGAACAGTGACAATGTTACTGTTGGGGTACACTTCTTCTAGCCACGGGTTCACGAGGTCTATGTGTCACTTTGGAGGGTTACTAATGTTGTTAAGCTCGGGGATGAGGAGGAGGATGAGTTATAAAGGAGAGAGAGCCCTCGGGGGTGTGGAACCGGAAGAAAGAAAGGGAGAGAAAGTGATGGGAAAAGAGAGAGAGAGAACTGTGTGTGGGTGTGTATATGTTAAAAATTAGAAAAAAAAGGGAGAGCCGGGGGAACCAAATTAGGGGTGGGCCCTTTGGCACACCAATTAAGACCCAAAAACAATTTTAAAAGAAAATGATCTAGCCCAAGATGCAATTTCACGAAAATACCCTCTTCATTCCAATAAAATCAGGACAGGTTGTTACACCACATGTATATAGTAAATTTTCATTCAATTAATCATTCAAGAAAATCCATAACAATATCCAATTTGAAATAATAAACCGAAATACAAGCACCAAACTTACAAATTTGAGAACAAAAATTGTATACAAACTTAGACCACTAGCAAACTTTGACTGACATAGGGCCTCATGTTTTAAAATCTAATGTCACTGGTGCATTAGCTTCCTGAAAATCAGAAATCTCTAACATCGTATCTTCAGAATTCTCAACTTGGCCAAAATTAGCGTCTATAGCCGGCCTCTTGGAGTGGTACTCCTTTATGACGTGTGACGAGGGTACAAACTTTGAACCAATGTTAAAGAAGCCACATTGGTAGCACATATCAATGCCAGTGAAATACTTTTGTTTTTGCCCTTAGTTTTGAAATCTTAAGCCTTAGAAGCTAAAGAGTCGCACTTAAAGCTGCATTCACACTCTTTGCTTCACTATGAGTTTGTCTCCCCCTGTCTGAAGCACCCATGCTATGCCCCATGTGCCACATTTGGCATGTTGGGCCTTGTTGCATGCTTCCATTTGCTTCTCGCAAAGGAACAACATTTGAAGCAATTATGCCAGACTTTTCCATCAGGAGCTGGTTATTCTTCTCATCTACTAGTAAGCCAGATATCAAATTCGAGAACTTTTGAAAGTCATGTGCTCGATATTCTTGTTGCAAGATAATATTCTCTGTATGGGAGGTAGAAACGGTTTTTCTAGGAGATACTTACCAATCAACACCTCATTAAAAAAATTGAGTATGGATTGAATTCGTCAAACTTCAAAATTGTATTCGTCTATAGTCTTAAAGCCCTGAAACTGAAGATTAAGCAAATCATGTCTTGTCTTGGTGGGTAAAATAATTGATCAAGGCTTACCAGACAACATGAGGTCTATTTCCACGAGGTATTCCATTTGTAGGACATCATGCATATGCTTCCTAATAATGATTATGCGAGTGCTTTGTCAGCTACATTGGCTGCACTCTCAGCTGCAGTTATATTTATCAGATTCTTGGCAGTTAGGTGAAGCTTCACTTCTTGCACCCACTTAGGGTAATTCAAATAAAATACATCCAAAAAATTAATCATGGAGATCCTAAGACCTCTAACATAAGTAGCTAGTATTTGGGAGATGAATCTCTACAACATGCTCTAGAACTTCTTGTTCTAGCTTTGGTTATACCTCTGGTTCACCACATACTCAAATACAAACACATACTGTTCGGGCAGGAATATCACTGGAGAAGATCCCTAGCTCGAGCACACAGCTCCCCGAGGAGTTGGCACTATGGTTGATTGTCGGGCTCCTGCTTGTTGAAAGACTGCAAGATGAAGACATAGTTAGTTTTGAAAGGTGCCTTTGTGGGGCCTTAGGTGTAAGCCTTGAGGCTCGCAATCAAAACTAACTAAGTGCTTAGGTGTGCCTCTGCCATCTCAGTATGGCAGATGTAGAACAAGTGTGTTTAAGTTGATTACTTGCGCCCCAAGTTATTCTGACTTCTTGTTATCAAATGATTGTTGTAGATGGGTTAAGTCTACATCAAGTTCTTTTATGTGCCTTGAGATCAAGGACTTTTAGTTTGTTATCTTGTATACTTTTAAAGGGTAGAAGTCCAGATCTAACTAAGCCATCGGTTAGGTTCTTATTCAGTCTTTTATGACAGTAAAACCACTAAGTGAACCAGATCTGAGAACTAATGGAACTTTTGATAATCAAATGACTGGAAATGACTTGAATACATATTGGAGAACACATCATAATACCAAATCTATTAATTGAAAGATAAGACAAAGATAGTCGGGCAAGATTTGACCTTGTTGGGCAAGGTTGAACGTCTTGCAGCCTCTTTTCTTTATGGTTACAGAGGGTCGTGTGCTAATAGGGGACGGATAGTAAACAAGTTTACATGAGGAGATCGATACTACGACATCTAAAGAAGGTAGTAGAGCTTTTTCACTGGACAAAAGATGTCATCCTAAGGGAACTATTGCTAAACAGGGGTTGGAAAATACGAAATGGCTTGAGAGCAGGGTTTGTGTGCTTGTTTGTTTGATTGGTTGAGTGTCTTTGTCTCTGGGCCCTGTCTTCCCTTTTATAGGCATTTTGTCTTGGCTGTTGCAGGCTTTGCTCGAAAACACTTCAGTGAGTCATCATCTTTTTTACATGTCTTGCCATTAGAAAGTTCTTTTGGGCTGAGAGTATGTTGATTTCCATTGGTTTTCACTTCTCCTGTAAGCACATAGCCTTTGCATTAATGAGGAGCCGTCATATTGTCTGAGATGGATGGCTAGGCTTGGTGCTGAACCTTGGGCAAGTCTCCTCATGTTAGTTCATTTAGGATTTCTTTCCTTTAAGTCCAAAGTTCAAATATTAACCCAAACACATACATATGCAAATTGAAAAGAAAAACAATTTATCATATCATGCATGATGTCAATGTGTGTGGGGGAGTCCATGAGACTCATTATATACCTCTACAAGGTTTGGGACGAAATATGCCTAAGAAAAGATCTTGAAAAATTGGTTAGGCTCTTTTCCCTTGCGCTGTTAGTGGGATTGGCTGTTAGCTCAGCAACATCAGATCAAAAGCCTAGAGAATACCTAGAAGTAGATATTGCACCCTCTTAGGAGTTATCATTACTTGCGGCGCATACCAATCCCTACATTGCAGGAACTCTAAGACTTAAAGGATTTGATTATATCCATATCCGGATCAGATCACTTGTCTTGGGGAACAAGCATGGTCATTGAGCAGAATCGTAAAGACTCCACCTATTGCCCCTGAACAGGGTGATGGTGGCACCATTGTTCTTTCTGATACAGCTTTGCCGGTAGTTGGTGAGTGCATGACTGTCATTTTGAGGTATGTATTCAGATCAGTCTTACTCTGGCCCTAAAAAATCATGGTCCCACATTAGATATAATGATACAGTACATGAATGATAAATTAATACAGCCACATAAAGTTATGATAGTTGGTGTGGCTTCTCGTTCCTTAAGGAATATGATTAAGGCTCTCTTAATTAGGTTGTATTGTAACTACAAGATGTTTTTTTTAGTTTTAATCATCTCTTGTATCAATGAGTTTGTATCTCCATATTTAAAGGGCTCCAAATGTATCTTTAAAGTAGACAATTAGTGAATTAAAGTTAATCTAAGAAGAGAGAATCCATGATTAGCGACGTGAGTGAATCCGCTGCCCTTGGTTGAGTGATTCCCAGGTATCTATCCTCGTTCTTTCTATTTACAAGTGGTTCGACCTGCGTCACATGGTATGAGAGCAGGTTCTCCGCTGTGCATCCACAAAGAACAGCCTCTGTTCTTTCTCTACATTGAATTTCCTAACTTCTGCTTTACCCGGCAAGTTACATATCACTGCGAAGGTCGAGCCTATTGTCTAATAGAAAAAAGCAGCACCCACTCCATGTTTTGCAGAAATATATCAGCAATATATGGAAGGTACGCGTTTTGCACCAAGAAAAAAACAAAACTATATTTCAAATGGAAAGAATACATGAATGTTTTGTTGCCGAGAATGATAATCAGGTTTTTGAAGTTAATTCTAAGCAGCTACTTTGAGAACAAGATTTGTTTTCTTTCCAACAAGTTGATTGGAGTTTTCCTCTAATATATGATGATTATTCTTAAGATGGATATTTGATGATTCCTACCAAAGAGGTATTTCCAATTAAGTTCATTCAAGAAGTTACATCATCAACCACACAAGAAAGTCTTGAGCCTATAGTTTTTCAACTTCTTCCAATAAAGGAAGGAAATTCCTGGTTGGAAGATGATTTCAAATGTGGCTTTGATGTTGCTGATTTTACTATTTTGCAAATTTGGTTCGGTGCCTTATGTGATGACTTTTTGTTTGCTATTTTGAAGATATTATTAGCCCAAGTCGTTGATACTCAATTATTTGAAAAGCTTCACCGGTTAACATCTTAGACAGGTCGAAAACCTAAACTCAAACAAAGATAAAAAAAGGATTCGAACTCGAGGATGAGTTCTTTTCGAGAAGAGGAGATTGATGCAGTACATGAATGATAAATTAATACAGCCACATAAAGTAATGATAGCTGGTGTGGCTTCTCGTTCCTCAAAGAATATGATTAAGGCTCTCTTAATTAGGTTGCATTGTAACTACAAGATGTTTTCTTTAGTTTTAATCATCTCTTGTATCAATGAGTTTGTATCTCCCTATTTAAAGGGCTCCAAATGTTTCTTTAAAGTGGTCAATTAGTAAATTAAAAGTAATCTAAGAAGAGAGTTTTCTCCTTCCTTAACTCAAGTGTGAGGCTTGATCGTGTGAGTGAATCCACAATTAGCAACGTGAGTGATTTTCGTTGCCCTTGGTTGAGTGATTCCCAGGTATCTATCCCTCATTCTTTCTATTTCCCTCGGCCATTTTGGTTCTTTATGCGTCACATAAGTATAAATCAAACACCAATAAAACACATGTTTAAGTAGAAAAGCCGATCAATCAGATGTTGAAATTTTCAAGTCAACGGGCCGAGGGTCCACTCCAACAATACCGATACTATCCCCACTTAACCACCTGCACAATCCTCAGGTGTGGGGTTTTATCATAAAAGGCCTCGGTGTTAGTTAGAGTGGAGTAATTCTATTTAAAGTGCTTTCTCTTTTCCCTCTTGGCCGATGTGGGACAATGGGTTCCAACATTCCCCCGCACGTGAGACCCCATTTATGGGTCAGACGTGAAATTTCACACATCGACAACCATGTGGAGCCATGTTGGGACTCACCTAATCGTGCGGGGTCATTGGGGACCCAGCCAAACACGTGGCATCTTTGGCCTACGTGGACAATCGCGCGGGGCTAATGGGGACCCACCTAATCACGTGGTAGTACGGGCCCGCCCCCTGGCTCTGATACCATGTTGAAATTTTCAAGTCAACGGGCCGAGGGTCCACTCCAACAACACCGATACTGTCCCCATTTAACCACATGCACAATCCTCAGGTGTGGGGTTTTATCACAAAAGGCCTCGGTGTTAGTTAGAGTGTGGTAATTTTATTTAAAGTGCTTTTTGTTTTCCCTCTTGGCCAATGTAGGACAATGGGTTCCAACATCAGCTTCCTCCCTTTTTTTTCTTTTTAAATTCGCGCATCCTTCATCTCTCACAAAAATCCTACTTCTAAAAGCTTCTTGGCCATCAACCCCCGGTTCCGGCTTAGGGTCAGCAACTAGTGCCCCTTCCACCCTCTCGAGACTCCTAGCTCTCATCTCTTTAAGCATCCTCCCTCTCCTCTCATCTTCCCCGTGCCTTCCAACCCTTCATTCCTCTGTTTCTTTGCTTTCTCCTTCTCCCCCAGACTCATTTCTCCATTTTCGCCTGCGTTTCTTGAATTTGATATAATCTCTAATTTCTAGTTTCCTTGAGCTTGGTCTTAACCTCTATAAGCTTGTCTTAAATTTGACCTTTTATGTCCCTTTTTTCCTCTGATGTTTCTCTATGTTGTCAGTCATCCATTGCCGACCTCTGTTAATTGGCCCATGGTGTGTCTCTCCTTGGCTCACATTTTGGTGTTGGATGGTTGTTACTATTTGGTAGGACAAGAAAGTGCTTTTTGCGGGGGTTGCTCACTTAACCCCATTTTCCGTTCATCCAGTTTGTCTGTGAATCCTTCTTCTTGGTGGTGGTAGATATGCAATGGCAGCACAGCTGGTGTGGTAGAGTTTGCATTCTACCAGATCTAGGGTTTTTGTTGTTGTGTTACTTTTTTTTGAACTTTTATGTTGTATTTACTTTTGGAATATGGAGCTTTCGTGAAAAGGACTTGAGCTAAGTTTATTTTAACCAAAAACAATGTTATAACTTTATTTAATGAAAAATAATTAAATATTAATGAAAACCCCTTAAATTTTAATAAAAAGGACACAAGAACTTAAATTTTAATTAAAAAAAGAAATTAAAAAAAAACTAACGCGCGTCCATCACAAACACTGTTTATGAAACTAATCACTATTTATGAAATTGAACACTATTTATGAAATTGAAACACTATTTATGAAACTGAAACACTATTTATGAAATTGAACAGTACTACACTATTTATTAGTCCAGTTTCATAAATAGTATCTAGTTCTGGTGCCTAGTTCTTGGTTATGTTTCATAAATAGTGCCTAGTTATTTGATCTAATTTCATAAATAGTGTATAGTACATGGTACAATTTCATAAATAGCGTCTCTTTCTTGGTCCGATATCATAAATACTATCAGTTGATAAGTGAATTTTATATTATATATTTAACCCTATTTTTAGTATGTTCTGGTTAATATTTTGGAAGAATTTTGATACTTTGAATTGTATTTTCAATATAGGACTTTCGACTTGATAGGAGCATATTTATGCGACTTAGTTAGCTTGTTTCTTTGCATTTATGTTGTTAGTTCGTAGTTATTTTAGTATTTTAAGCTATTTTCGTGTGTTTGTAGGTCCAAAGGGTTAATGTGGCAAAGAAGTGCATTTTGGAGCATTTTTGGGCATGGAATGGATAGCATATGCTTGGAGCAAAATGAATGGACGAAATTTGAAGTTTGTGCATCATCCTCTCCCTATAAATAACCATTTTAGCCCACTTATTTCACCCAACACATTCACCTACCACTACATCCACTCATTTCACCCAACACATCCATTCTCCAAACATCCATCCACTACACCCATTACATCCACTCATTACCAAACACTCATCCACTACACCCATTACATCCACTCATTACCAAACATCCACCCACTACACCCATTACATTCACTCATTACCACAACACTCACCCACCACACCCATTACATCCACTCACTACCATAACACTCACCCACTACACCCATTACATCCACTCATTACAACTCCATACACTCCTCTCCCTAGCCTATAAATACATCCACCCTTCACCATAATTTGGGGGGCCATCATCCAAAGACACTACATTTCACATCTCACAACTTCATTCACAAACACAATTTCTTTGCCGTGACCTTCATCCATTCATCTAGCCATACTACATCTCACCAATCCATACACTTTCATCTCTTAGCCGTGCAAATCCATTCCATCCATATATCCATACACATCCTAGACACTTGTGCTACAACAAGGTGGTGAAAACAAAGGTCCTTGGCGTTTCAAGCTTGGAACTTTGGAGCGTTTTAGGTGTACTTCATTCTTGCTTTCAATGTCTACTTTATTATTTTCTAATTTTGTTGCAATTATGAGTGGCTAAACCCCTATTTAGTTAGGGGGAAGTTTGAAGCCATGAACATGCTTGAGATTTGAATTGATTTCTTCCAATTGTGATTTGATAAGTTGTGATTGCAATTCAATTATCTATTTTATTCATAACTGATTCTTGTATGTTTATTAAGGATGCATACTTAGTTTTCATACATGAATTAGATGCTAGAATATAAATGAGTTTCACGTAATCGTTACAAGTTTATATTCATGAGTAATGAAGGTTGTTTACCACAATCGCGTTAATTGAATTATTGGCAATTGTATCATGCATTCATAGTTATAATTGTCTCGTCAACACTTATGATTTTCATTGAACGTAATGATCTCTGATTGTATCTCTATTACGCATTCATATAGGGGACTTTTAGAGAATTATTTGGGTTGTTGCATGCATTCATCGAATTCAATGAGTAAAGGAAAATCTGATGGTTAATTTGTGCATCACGGTTAATCTGGGGTGTTGAGCATCATAGTTTATTGAAAAGCAATTGGAAATCGATTCATATACAAGTGTGTCATGTGTGAAGAACGGACCTCTAACTAATCCATCCATCATCTTATTTCTTAAATTCGTTTTACAATCTGCCTAGTTTTATAACTTGTTTGTTTGTTTCAAATTCATCAAAACTAAAATCCCCCTTTTACTTTCTTGTTTCAAAGTGTTTAAAATTTGTTTTGTTTGTGTTTTAGAGTGTTTTGAGTCAAGTCAAAACCCAAATTTCGTCCAAAGTTGTGTTAGAACCAAAACCATCCCTAGAATCAGTTTAGAGTCTAATTCATTGTTTTAAACTAGTTTTGAGTCTTTTTAGTTTGTATTGCATCTTTTGAGTCTAGTTTGGTGTTTTAAACTTAATTTTACGTTTTTAAGTCAGTTTCAAATGTTTTAGCAATCCCTCCTAATCCCCGGCCTAGAACGATCCCTACTTACATTCTTTACTACAATTGACAACAAGAGGGTTTAATTTGTGTGTTAAGATAATTTTCGCATCACGACTTCCTCTGGAGCAAAACGTGATCAAATGGACGAATTTTGGAGTAATTCTAGTTGGAAGACGTTCGTGAGTCACTTAGCTTGATTGTATAAAAAATTGAGATTTTTCCATCAAGCGGTTATTTTCTAGCGATAAAATAAAGGAGCAATGAGATGTGCTGGAAAATGACGTTTCTGAGCTTAAATTGTGTTTTTAGAGCCCAAGATGACCTCAAATGGTTTCGTGGCCTTCTGGAGATGTGTTTGGAGCGTCCTTATCTTTAAAACAAGCTATCTTGGGCCGGATTTGGAGGAGATCTGAGGCTAAAACGTGGCTGGACAAGTACTTGGCAGATTCTCTTAGTTTAATTAGGGTTTTATTTTCTAAGATATTTTTATTATTTTTCTTAGTTTCCTAGTTGGAATATGAAACCTATGTCTTAGGGTTTGTAAGGGCTGAGCAAATATATTACTTTGGTCGTCTATAGTTTTACCCTATGCTTATTATTATTCAACTTCAGAGACAAAGAACTTGGCTAGGGTTCTTAGAGATTTTCTACTTTAAGATGCTTTCATTCCTTTTATTTTTAATAATATTTCATATGATTTCAATTATGAATATGTATAACTAATTCCTTCTTGCTAGGGCGAAACCTTGAGCATTAGCATGAATATGTAATTTTTATTTAATTGCTTATGACTGATTGCATGCACACTTTGAATTATTGATCATTGTTTTAAACTATCTAATTATCTTGATGATTGACCACCATTAAGATGTTTAGACAAGTAATTGAATGCAATTCGGTCGAAATATCACTGGTGGATTGAGTATTGCTTCTTGTGATTAATAATTGTAATTTCATCTAAGGCGAACATCACGTTCTTAGGGGTTGCATGGTTCTTCAAAAGGTTTTCAAAAAACTTAATGAGTCTTGCATGTTCATATTTGATCTGAATATCACAGACGGATTGCATGTTAAATATATGTTCTTACTTGAATATCACGAGGAGAATATGTGTTAGGAAAACCTAACCTTCGAAGTGACATGTGTAAATCATAAGTAATTGGTAAAAATAAATAGAATTGCTAGGTGATGGTGGAACCCTAGTGCCTTTATAAATTGGTATTTAAAACTCTTTTCTTCGATTATATTAGTTTTTGTTTAAAATTCGTTTTTAATATTACCCACTCTCAAACTCTATTTTCTCAAGTTTTAATTCTAAGTATTTAATTAGGAATTGTGTCTACATAAATGATCCAAATAGTCCTTGAGGAAAACGACCTTGCATGAGCATCTATACTACAATATCCTTGTATTCTTGCAAGTATTTTATGTGATTTTTGACCCTATTTGCATGGACATTAAAAATCCTATCATCAGTTATTGGTCTACTTTCATAAAGAATGCCTAGTTCTTAGTCATGTTTCATAAATAGTGTCTAGTTCTTGGTCCAGTTTCATAAGATTTGAAACTTATATCCTTTTTGGTCCTGTAAAAACACGCATTGCGCCGAAAACGATGAACTCAAATAATTCTTTAGAATCAAAACCTTGAGAAAATTATGTCACTAGTAATTATATTTAGAAAATTATTTTCAATTACCAAATTACAATTCCCTCACATTTTTTACATACCAACAATAATTAAATGTAGCCTTCCATCCAATTTATTTCGCTTGGGTGTCATATGGAAGAAATTTTTCCTTATACCCGTAACACAAGTGGTGCACCATGTGTTGTTATGTAAGTGGTGAAAAACTTTATTATTTAATACAAGAATCTTATCACTTGTATAAAGACACATGGTGTACCATTCCGTGTTCCGGGCATCTTAAAAAATCTCTCATCATCTTGACTATTACTGGAAAACAACACCACAAAATAAAAACTGGGAAATATAATTCTATTTCAAGTCTTTATCTTATTCTAAGGAAACAAAAATGTCTCTTACTTATAGTTGACAGCAGGGAGGAAAAAGAGTAGAAAGGGGAAGTCTTTCTCTTATTCTAAAGCATAATAATAATATAAAAAAAATGTTTCTTATTGATAGCTGACAACAGGGAGGAAAAAGAGTGGAAAAGGGAAAGGGGAAAGGGGAAAGGGGAACGTGCGGGTGGGGGGGAATGCGCGCAAAGTGTGTGTGGTGTTTTTTTTGATGGTTTTATGGTTTTATTCTTTTGTTTTTATTATTAAATAAGGTTAGTAAATGGTTTTTGATTCAAATGTAAACAATTGAAGTTCTTTTTATTAATTTTTCTTTTGGAATATGCTTGTATTGGATTGCCTTCGGGTTTTCTATTTGTTTTATTAGTTTTTTATTTAATGAAAGTAAATTTAGTTTGACAAAAAAAAATGGAAAAAGGAATCCAATCCCCGTACAGTGCGAGTTCTTCTCAATGAATTAATGGATGATATCGATTCCAACTGAAAGCATGAAAGTCACCTACCCTGAGTATGAGAGAAAAAGGTGACCAAGCAGAAAATTCAAAAGAGAAAGTGACTGATCAAATCAAGAAAATGTATGGCGAGGCCACAACCACTGTTGATTGAGCATGTAAGAAAATAAAAATATAAACCAATAAATAAATAATGCATTGTGTCCGAGGTTAACATGGTCTCGAATGTGAGTGAATGATTGATGGATATTGGTGCTACAAAGCACATATGCGCTGACAGAAATCTGTTCACAGAATATCACCCTGTTGCCCCTGAAGAAAAGCTATATATGGGCAATTCTGCCTCATCTACTGTGGAGGGATATGGCAAGGTGATACTTAAATTCACATCTGGGAAAAGTTTGACCTTGCTGAATGTGCTGCATGTTCCTGAAATAAGGAGGAACTTGGTTTCTGGATCAATTCTAATTGCTAAGGGCTTTAAACTTGTAATGGAATCCAACAAATTTGTTCTTACCAAGGGTATGATGTTTGTTGGAAAGGGTTATGTGGCTGATGGCCTTGTGAAACTCAATGTAATTGTCATTGATGATGCTAATAAAATAAATGATTCTACTTATATTGTTGAGTCTTCTAATATTTGGCATGCTAGATTAGGACATGTTAATTTTCGTTCTATGCATAGAATGGTTAAATCAGAATTATTACCTAAATTCGAAATTGATTTTAATCATAAGTGTGAAACATGTACTGAATCAAAATTTGCTAGGCAAACGAGAAAGTCAATTTTGGAAAGGTCAAATGAATTACTTGGATTAATTCATAGTGATCTTTGTGACTTTAAATCCACACCAACTCGTGGATGAAAGAATTATTATGTCACTTTCATTGATGATTGCAGTAAGTATTGCTATGTTTATTTGATTCATAGCAATGACGAAGCTTTGAATATGTTTAAGACATATAAAGCCGAAGTTGAAAATCAACTTGAGAGAAAAATCAAAGCACTTAGATCCGATAGAGGAGGAGAGTATGAGTCTACTGCCTTCTCAGATTTTTGTGCACAACATAGAATTATACATCAAACAACGGCTCCATACACACCACAACAAGATGGTGTTGCCGAAGGAAAAATAAAACATTCAAGGATACGATTAATTCCATGTTAAATAGTTCAAGGCTTCCACACAGTTTGTGGGGTGAAGCTTTACTTACTGCAAATACCATATTGAATAAGGTTCCTCTAAAGAAGATTGATGAGTCACCTTATGAACTATGGAAAGGACATAAACCCACTTATAAAACCCTCAAAGTGTGGGGTTGCTTAGCAAAGGTGCAAGTTCTGTTACCAAAAAGAACGAAACTAGGACCTAAAACTATTGATTGCGTATTCATTGGATATGCAAATAATATTGCTGCTTATAGGTTCCTTGTTGTGAAATCTTCGATTTTAGACATACATGTCAACACTTTTTTAGAATCAGCGGATGCAGAATTCTTTGAGGATATATTCCCTTACAAAGATAAGGAATCTGGTTCTAATACAAAAATGGTTCATGATCATAGTCATGAAGAAGCCTCTTCTTCTGGTGTCAAAGGAAATGATGTGGAACCAAGAAGAGGAAAAAAAATAAAAGTTTATAAAAACTTTGGACCAGATTTCATTGCATTCTTGTCCGAGAATGAACCTAGAACTTTTAAAGAAGCAATGTCTTCTTTTGAGGCTCCTTTTATGGAAGGAAGCAATTAAAAGTGAAATGGAATCCATTATGGAAAATAACACATGGGAATTTGTTGATTTACCTCTCGGTAGTAAACCAATTGGTCATAAATGGACTTTTAAGAAGAAACTTAAGGCGGATGGAACCATTGATAAGTTCAAGGCACGTTTAGTAGCCAAAGGTTATCGCCAAAAAGAAGGGTTGGATTATTTCGACACCTATTCTCTAGTTTCTTGCATAACGTCAATTAGGACGTTAATAGCGATTGCAGCTGTATACAACTTTGATATACATCAAATGGATGTAAAAACAACATTTTTAAATGGAGAACTAGATGAAGAAATATACATGGAACAACCTGAAGGGTTTGTGCTTAAAGGACAAGAAAGCAAAGTGTGCAAATTAGTTAAGTCATTATATGGACTTAAACAAGCACCAAAACAATGGCACGAGAAATTTGATCATACTTTGTTGACACATGGGTTCAAAATAAATGAATCTGATAAATGTGTCTACATTAAGAGTAATGATAAAACTTGTATTATTGTCTGCTTGTATGTGGATGATATGCTCATAATGGGAAGCAATAAAGATGTAATCAACAAAACAAAGAAAATGTTGAATTCCAGTTTTGACATGAAAGACTTAGGTCAAGCCGATGCCATTTTAGGAATTCAAATTAAGAGAAATAGTGAAGGATATGTCCTTACACAATCCCATTATACAGAAAAAATATTACGAAGGTTTGGTCAATTTGACTGCAAACCTGCTGCAACTCCTTTTGATGTTGGATGCAAGTTGGAGAAAAATAAAGGTGATGCCATATCTCAACTTGAATATTCTCAAGTAATTGGAAGTCTAATGTACTTGATGAATTCAACTGGGCCCGACTTAGCTTATGCAGTAAGTAGGGTTAGTAGATATACTAGTAATCCGGCACAAGAGCATTGGGATGCTTTAGTACGAGTGTTAAGGTATTTGAAAAATACACTTGACTACGGATTACACTACACAAAATATCCACCTGTTGTAGAAGGCTTCAGTGATGCCAATTGGATTTCTGACACTACAGAATCCAAGTCGACAAGTGGATATGTTTTTACCTTGGGAGGTACAGCAATATCTTGGAAATCCTCTAAACAAAAATGTATAGCTCGGTCCACCATGGAGTCCGAGTTTATAGCTTTAGACTTGGTTGGCGAAGAAGCTGAGTGGCTCAAAAACTTTCTGGAGGATATTCCAATGTGGCCAAAGCCGGTCACGGCTATATGTATACATTGTGATAATATGGCCGCGCAATCAAGGGCCAAAAGTCATGTATACAATGGAAAGTCAAGTTACATCAGGCGTCGACATAATACTCTTAAGAAGTTGCTCTCCAATGGAATAATATCCATTGATTATGTGAAGTCAAAGGAAAATATAGTTGATCCTTTGACAAAAGGCCTACCAAGAAATCAAATATTATTTACATCGAGGGGAATGGGTCTTAAGCCAATTCAAGGAATCGAACTGGGCGGAAACCTAACCTAGCTGATTGGAGATCCCATGGTCTAGGTTCAATAGGCAAACTGGTTGAGTTTGATTCAAAAGTTGAACACACAACTTACCCATTCTTATGATAAAATGTGTGTTGTCTGTTGACGTTTGAGGGGTTATGTTTTATACATTTAATGACATTAATATCTTGTTATCAAGAGGAATATGGCAGACTATTCTTAATTAATGTCACCTATATAAGAGTAAATGGGCACATTTATGAGAATTAACATGGCTAAATTCTCTAAAGCTCCTATGAAATCTGGGATCTGTTCAGGGCCAAAATGAACACAACCGTATGAATTGACGTGTGGCAGACATGATATGTGTGTAGCATATTGTCTCGGTTTACTACTACGGTGAACAATTCAAGATCTTCCACATCCACTGCATCACCAAGTAAATCCGATATGTTTTCACTAGGGTAAGTTCAAGTCCAAGAGACACTTCACCCGATGCATATCATGACTATTCTCTCTCAGTTTTAGACAACCTAGTCTTGCAGCCTAGTCACACATTTGCATTAACATTTGCATTCAAATGTAGGGTCATTGTTGGAGTTTGAATGAAATTTCAACTCAAATGTGGGGTATTGTTGGAAATTTTGAGTAGAAATTTCTTATGTGGGGTTTGTCCCACATTGACCATTCTCACAAGGTCTCCACACTTTATAAGGCTTTATCTCTTATAGAAAGTGATGGGAAGATAGGCCTTGGAGAAGAAAACTAGGCTCACCCTTGGGATTGAGCTTTGGGATGGTAATTAATATATAATTAAATTATTTAATTAATTATTTTTCGGATTTAATTAGTTATTTTTAATTAAATTCGAATTTAATTAATTAATTATTTTTTATGAAAAGACTCATCATTTCAGATGAAGTCTAAGAGTTCTTTCCCTTCTGAAGAGATGTCTCCCAACAGTCACACCCCATTCTTATACCTGTTGCAAATAGGCATCCATTTGTTATATATACATTCATCTGCATGGCATTTAATATACAGAAAATAATCAACTTCATCTTCTACATTCCTAAACCTTCTTACTAAGAGAACCACACTAAATTCGCCAGAAGTTAAATTTTCCGATGCTGGAATTTTAACTTGATCGTTGAATCTTGGTGAAGCAGACGTCCGTAGAACTACAAGCATAGAGTAGGGACGAAATTTCTGTTTCAAGGACATTGCGGTACACAAGTCTCGATCTTCAAGTTGTCTGTTTTTATAATTCGTATTCTAGTTTATATTCTGTTAATTTTCTATTGCATTTATTATTTATTAGCATATATAAATTATCACAGATTGTTGACATATACTTACGATGAGTGTTGGTTTAAAATGGAATTAAGTTTTATTCGACCAGCACTGCAGAGTGCGGAGACATTTCACCTTTTCTTTTCAGATCCTTTGGAACTACTCTCTCACCAATTGCTCAATCGCTACGCAATCCGGCCTTGCTCCTACTAAAAATTATTAAAGTGGAAGCTACAACCACAATATTTTTCTTACAATTGTTTTATAATGTCATATATTCCTTGCACTCGCAGAGAAGATCGTGAGATCATACCCAAAACAAAAAAACAAAAAAACAAAGATAGAACATGTGCTGATATGCACTCGATCGGCATAATTCAGCAAAACAATGGGAAAGGGGGGCGAGTGCAGTATCAACAAACGCTGTTTTGATATTACAATGTCAAGGAGGACTAGAAATTCGTCATTTAATCATAACGTCGAAGGAGGAATTAGCATCCCTGCTCCTGCTCCTGCTCCCGCTCCAGCTCTTGCTCTTAAAAGTTTTCGGGATGGAAATGGAGATGGAGAAGATCAGAGTTCGCCTTTGCCCTCGCCCTCCAAAGAGAACGGTTCTGACCGTAAAATCTTGAAGCAATTGATCAATGGGGATGAAAAAGCAAAGCTGGTCATCAAGTCAGGTAAGGAAGGGAGCACTGGAAGTTCACTTGGCCAACACTTCACTGAAGAAGGAAACAGGAAACACCTTCAACTGGTCAAGAAGCAGCAAAAGGCAGAAGAGAGTTTGCAAGGAGGAGTGAAGCTGAAAAAACTGGTGAGTCGTTGTGCCAAAGTTTTAGGCCATTTGGTTAAAGTCAGGAGCGACCCAACCCTTAGAGAACCCGGGAAGCTTAAGGCCGCCGTTCAATGCGAGAATTACTTGACACACAAATTAAATCCTCTTTTTGATAATTATAGTATAGATGTAAGTAGGGTATCGTTCTAGGCCGGGGATTAGGAGGGATTGCTAATCTATTCTAAATTAATTTAAAAATATTAAACAAGACTCAAGAATACAAAACTAGGCTAAAAACTCTAATAACTCGAAACACACTAAGAATGACTCAAAATAATAAAAACAATCAAATTAGACACTAGGAACTGAAATGGACGGAAATTGAATTAAAAGACTAACAACAATGAAAACTAATTAAATAATATAATTTAATAATGGGTGGGTGTTTGGTTTTGACGAGAACTAAATTAAACTTGAATAAATTACAGAATTGACAAAAACATAAGAGTAAGGTAAAATGATAAATGACAGACTAGCTAGAGGGTTCTTCTCCACACATGACACATATGCAACCTAAATTGATTTTCAGTTGTTCTTTCAATAAATTGTGAATTTCAACGCCCCAAATTAACCGTGAATTGCACTAATTAACCCTTAATTTTTCCACAAGTTATTGGGTTGGATGATTGCATACGACAACCCAAAACATTCCCTACAAGTTCCTTACATAAATTGCATAATAGAGATACAAGCAATAATCATTAAGTTTTATGAAAAACATAAGCATTGACGAGGCACTCGTTACTATGATTTGCATGAAACTTATGCCAAGAATTCACTTAACACGATTGTGGATAACAACATTCACTACTTGTGAATATAAGTTCATAACGATTAGGTGAAATTCACTTATATTCTAGCATCAAATTCATGCATGTAAATTAAGTATGCATCCTTAATCGACATACAAAAATAAGTTATCAATCAAGCAGTTAAGCAAATTAAATCACAACTAAAGGTAATCAATTCATATTACAAATATATTCATGGCTTTGAATTAACCTCTAGCCAAAATAAGTTTATTTACATATTATTAAAACAGAAATAAAAGAGAAGTTTGGAAAGATTAAACCGAAAAAGGATGATCTGCTGCGTTCGTGCCCACGCTGCCCTTGCTGCAATTTCTTTCCTGTTCGTGGCCTTCTGTTTTTCTCATTGTTGCGCTGCCAAGGGCAGCTGCTTTTATTTTCTTCTCTGGCGCACACGCTGCAAGGGCAGCGGTGCTCTCTGTTTTCTCCCCTCTTGGTTCTGCTCCTCCTTTTCTCTTGCTACCCTCCTCTCGCGCTGGTGCTGCCAAGGCAGCGTTTTATTTTCTTTTCCGCTTATCCTCCTTTCCTCTCAGCTGCCCAAGGCAGCTTTGTGCCTCTCTCTATCTTCTGTTCTCCTCCCGAGGCCCCCCAAGCTGCCTGTCTTTCCTTCTGCTTTTATTCCCTGAACTCCCCGCAGCTTCACGCTGCCACGTTTCTTTCTTCTTTTTTTTTATTTTTCTATCCTTTCTTTGTCCAGCTCCCACGCTACTCACGCTGCCCTCTCCGTGCTGCCTTGGGCATCTTCCATTTTTTTATTCCTCCTCTTCTTCTTGTCTGCCACTTCTTTCTTTTCTTATTCTTCTGGCAGCCTCTTTTGACCTCTCACGCTGCCCAAAGGGCAGCTCCCTTTATTTGTCTAGCTGTCTCTCTCCCATGCTGCTTTCAAGCTGCCCAAAGGCAGCCCTCTCTCCTTTTGCCAATCCCGTATATCCTATTTTTCCTCCTGTCCTTGGATTCAGCCTTTTTCGCTGCTAGCCTCTCACGTCCTGCCCTTTCTCTTCATGCTTTGCCAGCTGCCAAAGCAGCTGCTCTCTTATTTTATTATATCTTTTCCATGCTTCACACTCCCCGCATCTTCTCCTCCTTTGGCTGTGGATTCTTTTGTTGTCTAATTGAAAAGCCATGCTTGGTAAACAGATATTGGAAAAATCAATACCGTGATGCATATATACATTCTGCATAGATTTAAGGACAGAGATTTAGTTCAATTATAATCGCAATGAATAAACTAAATTAATTGATCTAAAAAAAATCATAATGTTCGAAGTAACTATTCTGTTTATTATTTAAAACTCATTTGTGCCATTTTTATTTTCTTTGCATAACAAATCCTATAAACACAAAAATAACGTAAATAGCTCAAAATATAAAGAACTAACTAAGAAAAGACGGGTAAATTTGAAGTAAAAATATATATAAATATGATCCGATCACCGTTCCTCGGATAACTATGTAATATTGTAAGCAATAAGTTTCTTGCTTGTTTGTTTCTACATATCAAACTAAAACACTTCATTTGCTTTGCCTTCACATCATGTATACAGCATGTGTGTTCTGTGTATAAACAGATATTCGAATTCGAGTATCCGACACTTACCAAGATATGTTTAGTCTCAGTTGTTTACTATTATATATATATATATATATATATATATATATATATAATTGACAAGTCGAAATTCACATGCCCAGCTAATTCGATTATTAGATCTATTGTTTGAAATCCTCTCTCATGTATTGTCTTCTATAGCAACTCCTCAAGAGCTCATCTCTTGAGATTTTAGAAAACGACACTAGCTATTAATTACCTACACAAAACAAAATTAATGTGCAAGGAAATCAAAATTTGTTTTTCTAAGTCAATTGGGGAGGGGGAGGATCAAACTCTCAACTTGTGACTTGTCCCAAATATAAGAGAATTACCACCGAGTCATGAGGTTAGGTCATAACATGTACTCATTATTTTTCTTTTTAATTAACGGGGGAGAGGGTAATGTTAGCTAATAAAATTTCATTAAGTTCTCATTTCAGGTTTACGTTAGCTAGAAATTGAACCCAAAGAGTAAAATGATTTATTGATTAAAAACAAATGAACCCTTGGGTTCTGTTTGAACAAAATTATCAGAACGTGAAACTAATTTCTTCGTTGATATTATACAACCCAGTCACTCAAACAACTCAATATTTAGTAAATTATTGTTGGAAAAATTGAGTCTAATTGCTATAATAAATCACATAGAAAATCAAGAAATAATTCATGCAATTATATATCACAATAATGCATGCACATGAGTAACCAAATTTTAATGAACATGACATAATGGATTACAAAAACCTAGAAAATACGGTCGAGGCAAGTGTTGGACACTTTGTCCTTAAGACAAGTTTACGCCCCCACTACGGTGCTCATGGTTGATCGGCGTATGTCTCCCAAGATACAACGACCACGTCCTTATAATAGTAGCACTCCAAATCACAAGGCTCCATGAACCACGATTGTGTTGAAAACCCTCTCATATAGACTCAATGAGACTCTCTAATATTTAGTGCACTCTATGTATGATTATGTAGACAATGAAAAGTTATTTGTGATTATAGGGGGCTTCCCTATTTATAGAATGTGAGATATCTCTTTGGAAACATGTGACTATTCATGAAGAGTCAAAAGTTGCAACTCTTCATTTGAGTAGACACATCTTTCTACCAAAAGCTCCACTTCTAATTTCCATTCAATTAATAAATTTAATATAATAATAATATTATTATTAAATTTTCCATTCAATTAATAAATTTAATATAATAATATTATTATTATTAAATTTTCCAACAATCCCCCACATGAATGGAAATTGACTTAATAACATGCAAATGACAACACAGACACTAGAGAGAGAATTCAGTAGGAAAAGTACCGCATCGGGATAGGTGGCTTTTGGCTTTGAACCTTCCGTAGTGAATTACTATCGGATTTACTTGGCTAATCAGTGAACGCGATGTCTTGAACTGCTCAGCCGTTTGTGTAAACCAAGACAATAGTAATCACACAATACCCTTCCAGACACTTCGTGGTTGCTCGGTTGTGTTCATTTTGCCCCTGAACAATTCTTGGTTTCTCATGAGTGGTTTTAGAGAACTAAGCCATTCAAAAAAAAAATTCTCACAGGAACGGCCCCATTCCTCACTCAAGATAGGTGACTTCCCATTAAGAGTATCCTGCATTAATACCCCACTTGTTATTTCCAAGTATAGGAATCATTAAAAGCAAAGCTTATCCTAAATACGCTGTAGATAGCACTGTTTCATCATAGGACATGGGTAGGAGATTATCTCCACAATGCTCCCATTGAATCATCCACAATTCGGTTGTCCCTTTGAACCTAGATCTTGGGATCTCCAGTCAGCTAGGTTGGGTTGCCATTATGGCGATTCTTAAGACGTAGGCTTTTAACCCATTCCCCTCGATGATACAACTTACTCTCTAGTCAAACCTTTAATTAATTGGATCCACTAGGTTGATGACTATCACTTATGGTGCACACTTCCATTTATGAAATTATATTTCATGCGAGAGTAGTTGTTTTCCAATGCTAAGTCCTTCAAAACATATGTTAGGACTTAAAAAGTAATTTGCTAACACTCGGTCACATTCCCCCACATTTAAAGTATTTGCTAGAAGATCTCCAACCTTTCAATACCTTAAAGTTACCATTATAAGAAATGACATTTTGATTGTCTCATTCAATTAGCAAATTATATTTCCATTCTTCTTAAATAAATCTCATATCTCAAAATTAGATAAGATTCCCCCACAATTCTTTGATAATTGTGGTTAATTTAACATCATTGTTAAATCAATCACGTTTTTTATTTTATGAAGTAGGAAACAACTAAGATAGACCTTATATATCTATCTTCTTAGGCCTTCATGCCTCACTAGCCATTATGGAAAAAACACTTCTTGGCTTTCGTCCCTTCCGCACTATGACTAACATACATAACCCAATGGCCATGTCCATTAATATGCTTACTTAATAAATATCATCAGGCATGTCTAATACAATTATGCGAAATGCCCCGCACATTTTTAGTGTCGTCTTTTCCTTTGTGAAAGAACCCGACAATTTCAAGATTATTTCTCTATATTGATAACATTTTGAATAACATTCAATAATATTCATTTTCTCCATGACTGACATGGCAAATGCATCACTCTCCTCGACAAAAAAGCAAAACACATAAACTAAATGCTTCTCAAGAAATCTTCTAGAAAGTTAAGTGTTGCATCATATATGACTACAGTCATATAATTGTTCGTAATAATACGATGATATCATTCTAGGCCTCTTGAAATTGATGAATTAATCTCTTCGAAGAAATTAGATAAATGATTTTGCAACATTCTTATCACTCCAGTCGGTATGTAGAAGTTTACATACCAGCCCATGAACACATATTCAAATTTAAGAATGGTAATGACTAGTTGGAAAGGTCGTACCCTTTCACTGTCAAAAGCAGCACTTCAAATGGCATGTTTTTTTCTTGGAATCTCATATGGCAGATACCACCTTTTGGTTCCACCACCTTACATAAATTATTCATTTGTCAATTAGTTGCATCTTAATCGCCACATGGTTCTAAATGTCCCAAAATTCTTGACTCAAATGAATATAGAACTGTCAAGCCGCAGTTTCATCGATTTCTCTTTTATCTAGAATCTCCAACTGGTCAATTGTGATGGAGTTCTACATATACCATATATATTTTACAGAACCCCCAATGATTCATTTCAGGACTCCACACATATGAATGCAACAAATCAAGGTATGCATATAACTGTCATACTAATTTCACACCATTCTCATCCCAAATATATACAAAGATATATATTTTAATATATAACGCACAAAACTCATGTCCTCAGATTAATTTCAGGAAAATATATATAACAATAATATAGTGAAGCCACATCTTGATTAGTATACCCAACACCCCCACACTTTTAACTATTAATATTTGAACAAGACACATTCAGGAGACTAAATTCTCCTCCATCATCCTCTTGAAATCTAATTATCCCAAGTGACTTGGTTGGTTAATTTCTTTCACCAAATCTTTTGCCTAATGTAATAAAACCATGTACGTGTGGTTCGTAAACAAGGCATAGATCAATCTGCTTTACAGACATGGTTTGGCCTTCCAATCATATCTTTGGCCATTGATTTCACATATGGCCAATGATCAATCCAAGTTTTTCCTTTGGCCAAAATTTCGATATGTTGTCATCGCAAATGGAGAAATCCATTCATACAGTAGCCACGTCTGGTTTTAGCAAACAAACATACCAATAATGTACCGTTCTAAAATTTATAGATCGTTTCCAAGCACTCGTGCATCAAATTTATGTCATAACTTTTATCAGAAAAGTTATTATCCAAGAAACGCAATTGACTGGCCAACGGCGACAACCCTTCGTAAAGAGTTGCTCAAACTTTGACATTTCCACGTATGTCCTTCATTTTTCTTAGAAATATCTTTTGGTTTGCAATTATGACGAACAAACTTTTCTGGAAAACCAAAAACTTCCAGAAATCGGTGCAGGTTTCCCAACCGCACTAATGCGGCTGAGATATTTTCCAAATTTTGAAACAATATATCAGATTGATTTCACAAGCCATGTTTGCATGCCTTCCAAGGAACACAACTTCCCAAATAAAGACTTTCATAACAGGTGTCCCACCTTTCCATATATTAACATGGAAAGATTGCAATCGATTATTCAAATATATCATTGTTTCAGATAAAGAGGACAAACATGCATAAGAAACTATGTGCAAATTAACCGTTTGGCTTGGAATTCTGTTTCCAAGAACCTTTTTTTTTTCTTTTTTTTTTCCATTGCTTTACCTGTACTATGATTTTACGAATCACTTCGCGTATACAACATTAAGCATATGCAAAAACACAAAAATAACACATATATAGTTGGCATGTTCTTCAAAATAATACATGTATGAATACAAAATACGTTGTCTACAAACTGATAATGCACTTATTAAATTAGCGGTCAAAACGAACATGAAAAACTCAAGCATGCAATCATGCAAAACAAGCAGCAACTATGAATTAACACTTATGTAATGCCAATTCGGAATTGATGACAAAATTATAGCAACCAAACCTAAACTTGTCTTAAGATTGTTGGAAAAATTGAGTCTAATTGCTATAATAAATCACATAGAAAATCAAGAAATAATTCATGCAATTATATATCACAATAATGCATGCACATGAGTAACCAAATTTAAATGAACATGACATAATGGATTAGAAAAACCTAGAAAATACGGTCGAGGCAAGTGTTGGACACTTTGTCCTTAAGACAAGTTTACACCCTACTACGGTGTTCATGGTTGATCGGCGCATGTCTCCCAAGATATAACGACCACGTCCTTATAATAGTAGCACTCCAAATCACAAGGCTCCATGAACCACGATTGTGTTGAAAACCCTCTCATATAGACTCAATGAGACTCTCTAATATTTAGTGCACTCTATGTATGATTATGTAGACAATGAAAAGTTATTTGTGATTATAGGGGGCTTCCCTATTTATAGAATGTGAGATACCTCTTTGGAAAACATGTGACTATTCATGAAGAGTCAAAAGTTGCAACTCTTCATTTGAGTAGACACATCTTTCTACCAAAAGCTCCACTTCTAATTTCCATTCAATTAATAAATTTAATATAATAATAATATTATTATTAAATTTTCCAACAATTATTATACACAGATGAGCAACGTCCTGCAATCATGCCTTCAACTTGCTTCAATAAAAGAATTAAAAGGGCAAACAAGTAACGAATTGAATGGCCTTGTTGACATGACCAATTGATGAAAAAAATTCAGCTTCTCCTAAAGCAGAATTAGGTCCGCCCAGTTAGTTTCTTTCTCTTGTAATAGAAACTAACAAAAATATACAGAACTTCAAGTCGAAGTTGGTTTCAAGTGGATGCTATACCAATAAAGGCTCCATCAAAGGTTTAGAGCGAGCAGGTTGGAGTTTCATGCTGTAAATACCACAGAAACAAGTGCACAAAATGCCGGAACAGGACCCAATCCGAATCTGGTGACTGAGATGATTTGAATGGTTTTGCTGTATGATTCTGTTACCTACATGGTAATTTAAATTGGGAGAAGCCACCACCCAAAACTCTTTAAGCCAGACGAACTATGAAACACAGAACCAACTTTATGAATCCAATTTAATGACAAAAAAAAAAAAAAAAACACACACACACATATAACGATACATGTTTTGGCGTGAGTCTATATTTTAGGAGAAAATGAATGTAAATATTTTGTATTAGAGCCAAGTTTGTCGTAACCTTAGAAACTGTAAAACAATATTTTCTTCCACTACTATGTTCGGTCGACTTGTTCCTGCGCTGCTTGTTGCAGAAATCGGTTAGGCCGTGTATATTGGATTTGCAGTTGTATGATCTTGCTGATGCCGTGTGTGGTGCTGTGCTTCTGCAATTGTGCACCTTGTATAATTGCTGCTGGTGGTGCCGTGAATTGATCTTTGTCGTGCAGTGGGTATTGCTGGTCTTGTTGGATTGCAGCATATGGGTGGTCTGTTTTTTTTGCATATGAGATTTGCTTTTAGACTGCTAATTGTTGCTGCACTGTCTTTCGGTGGAGTTAATTTTGTTGTGGCGTGTGTATTACCTGCCATTGTTGCTGCTGATTATCGCGAAAGTTGACTGCAATTGCTGTTCTACAAGTGCCGTGGATTGCTGCCCGTATTTGTGGGTTGCCGCTGCTGCAGTCATATAAAAAAAAGGGGAAAAGGGTGCTGCTTCTTTGTTCTTTCAGCTTGTGGTTCCGTAATTGGTAGGGTGCTGTGATTGCCATGTACCTGTGATTGTCCTTTTTGCTTGTTATTACAATGACCAATACCGGTTGGATTTTAGATTTCGATGCAACAGATCATATAACGTATGATAAAATTTTGTTTCAGTTCATGGAAGATCCTTATAGAAAATGTGTGGCAACTGCCAATGGGACTACTGATGTTGTTGTTGGAGTGGGAACAATATCTCTTACATAATTATTTATTGGTTCCATCATTGTCCCATCACTTATTGTCTGTACTGTACCTCAAGTCACTAAAAAATTGGATTGGTGGTTTGTTACTTTCGTGGATGATTGCACTCATATGACGTGGTTGTATGTGTTGAAAAAATAAAAGTGAGGTTTGTGATGTGTTTCGTCTGTTTTAACAGATGATTTAAACTCAGTATTCCTTTGATATTAAAGTTTTGCGTTCTGACAATGTGGAAAGTACATAAATTATGAGTTATCCCGGTTTCTACAAGATCATGGAATTATTCATCAAACTACATGTCTGCATACTCTGCAACAAAATGGGGTTGTTGAGAGAAAGAGTCGTCATATCTTGAAAATTGCTCGTGCCTTGCTTATTGGTGTGTCAGTGCCTAAACGGTTTTGGCCTGAAGCCTTTACTTATGTCATGTATGTGATTAACCGTATGCCATCCCAGGTTGTGCACTTTCGTACGCCTCTCCAAGTGTTGACAGAATTTGTTCCCGTAGTGTCCACTAATACTCTCACTCATCGTGTGTTTGGATGTGTAGCCTATGTTTATATTCACAAGATTCATTGTAGTAAATTAGATCCATGTGCTTTTCGGTGTGTCTTTCTTGGGTTTGCTCCCCAACAGAAAGGGTATAAATGCTACCATCCTGAAACTCGCCACATGTATATGACCATGGATGTTACTTTCTCCTATTGTTATGCTTCGATTCCATCACCTTCCGATCACCAAGGGGAGAATATTATGGTGATCTTGGGTGGTTGGAGATACTAGACAATGTAATATGTAGCTCAGGGGAACGTGTGTTGAAAACGAAAATTGTGAAGGCTCTCGACAAGACATTGTCGAGAATGAAGACAGTGAAGACAACGAGGACTCTCGGCAATTGCCTGTTGAAAATTGGACTACTGTTCAGCTGCCAGGCACCGAAACAGTTGATGCTTCTCGACAATAGTCTGCCGTGTATGATGCAGAGTATCGACAGGAGTCTGTTGAACCAGCAATTATCGAACTCGTACCCCCTCTCTCTCGAGCTCAATAGCGCCACCCAATGTGTCTTCTCTGAATATTCCTGAGGTAAGTACAATTGATGCTCATGTAACTAAATCGAATAATATTATAAGTACGTATAAGTTGCCGCCAAGGCAAAATCGTGGTGTTCCTTCTGAAAGGTTTTCTCCTGAAGGAAAAGTGAAGTATCCAATCGCTAATTATGTGTCATGCTCGAACCTTACACCGGAACGTCAAACCTAGGTAAATAATGTGGAAGCAATCCAAGCACCAATTCGAGTTGAGGAGGCCTTGAAGGATCCTCAATGGGCTGCTGCAATGGATGAAGAAATGATGGCACTGCATAAGAATGATACATAGGAGGTAGTGAAGTTACCAAAAGGAAAAAAACCGGTTGGGTGTAAATGGGTCTTTATAATCAAATACGAGGTAGACGGATCAATAGACAGGTATAAAGTAAGGTTAGTAGTAAAGGGTTATACACAAAATTATGGTGTTGATTATTAGGAAACTTTTTCTCCAGTAGTGAAGATGAATACAATACAAGTTCTTATTTCTTTAGCTGCAATTTTGAATTGGTCACTAAAATAGTTTGATATAAAAAATGCTTTTCTTCATGGGCACTTGGAAGACGAAGTATATATCGATTTTCCTCCGGGGTATAATGCCGGAGGGAAAACCGGAGTATGTAGGTTGCGAAAGTCACTTTACAGGCTTAGGCAATCACCTCGTGCATGGTTTGGTAGATTCACTGAAGTTATGAGGAGGATTGGGTATTATCAAAGTCATTCTGATCACACATTATTTGTGACATGGAGAATTGGTAAAGTGATGGCCTTAATTATTTATGTAGATGACATGATAATAATGGGTGATGATTTGGAGGAGATGATGAAATTAGAACAAAGTCTTGCCGTTGAATTTGAGATGAAGAAAAAAAATGTAATTACCAAAAAAATAAAAGACAAGGGTTTCCATGTAACTTTACCAAAAAGAGTTAAACTATCTAGTGTTGGTTATGTTTGGCAAATGACGATTTGGTTCATTTTGAAGAGGCACTAGATTTCAGAGTCGGATAAACGGCTAGCCTACTATTAATAACATTGACATTGTTTCAATTTAAACACAACTCAACAGATGTTGAAGGCCTCCATGCAATTAGGAGCAGAACCACAGGTTTCCGTTATGGGTTGCATTTATTAACAGATCATGGTCATGAAAACAACGATTAGTATAATTATAGGGGATGGTTATGCTCTCATAAATCGGTGCTCTTTGTTACTTGTTTTAACTCATACAGAAAAAAGGTTCTTTAATCTAATGTAGTTGATTAAAATCAAAATCAAGACGCAAAATACAATTATTTTCATTTTTTCTATGTTAGTCAATCTTTACGTGATGGCACGTCCGCACATCTGAATTTAAAAGGAACAAAAAATTCTTCTAAATTGCGTCTAGCCCAAAGATAGAGACAATAGTTATTATATATTTATCATTTAACCTCAAGATAATACATTATAATGAAAATCACGAGTCATAGACTCTAGGCAAGGCCCTTTCTCAAGATCTGAGTTTGTTGTAAAAGAGTTTAGTCCGTTTCAAGCATCTAGGTGAACAAGAAGAAAACCATTAAGACGAAGCACCAAGACGAGTCTCTAACCATAACCATTTCGTTCCACCGCAACAGACCGATGACATTCTGTCGAGCAGCCCAACTGCTAGAACTTGGACCCACACTTCTGGCACTCGTCGGCCCATCCACTGTAATATATAGGAAATTAAAAAACCCAAAACTGTTATAGCTAATTTTTAGGCTTAAAAAAATTTGGTCGTGTTTAAACTGCAAAAATGTTATTCTTATCATTTATTTATATCATTTCTCTAATAAAAATAAAATTTACTTATATTCATGAAATTTTAAAAATAATACAAATAGATAATAAATATGACATTACTCTCAAATCTATTTTGATCACGTGTTTTTATTAAGTTAATTTGGTTAGTGTGGTGTTCAAAATTAATAATTATGGTCACTTAATTGAAAAATATTAAAACATTTATTCAATAATTAAATTGAATAAAATAACAATTTAAAATGATTAGAATGAATAAAATAACAATTTACTTTAAAATTCATTTAAAAAGAGTAAAGATTGAAAACGAAGACGAAATTAGAGAGATATTTTTCAGTGTGACTGGTATACAGGGTATTACATCACATGTCGTTATACAAATTGTATGATATGTGTGCAAAAAAGTTAATAACTTAAAAAATAAAATTTCTCACAACTTCTATTAAAATAGATGTTATACCACTTGTGTTTCCGTCACAACTAAAAATTTCTCGAGATTAGGGGCATTGGGGAAGACCAGCCCAACACCGTCACCACCTCTCTCTCTCTCTTCATTGCCAAGATCACCCCCTCCCCCAACCATACGCACTCCACTTACTGGATCCGCACATATTGAATAAATTAATCGCTCAAACTAGCAGATGAACTGTGAGTCAAGGGCTGTCGTAACGCTTGATGGGGGGTTGTTGATTTGTGTTTCAAATCTCAAGGAATCGTATTGAACCAAGACTTGCCAGATTAGGTTTTCTAGTTGTTGTTGATGGTCGCGTGGTGGCTGACCATCTTCCCCGATGCCCCCCAATATTTTCATTCCTCCTCTTTTTGTGCTTTTAATTAGTTTCATTCATTTAATGAATATTTTAATTATTTTTTTTTTTACTTCAAATTGACCGAAGTGACAAAAATTGTTAAACTTTGAACAATACAGTGACCAAAAAGATTTTTAAACCTAATTTTTATTCAGCTAGAGAAAAACAAAAACAAAGTAATTAATTCCAATTCTTCTATATTGCTAATAATGTTAGTAATATATTAATGGGGTTTTTGAACTTTAATCCTTCAAGAAGATTAAAATTTTAAAAAAACCTGGTGTTAGATTAAATATTGATTTTAGTCCCTAATGCCTTAATTCAAAATAATTAATGTGCATTTTATTTAATGTCTCCCATTAAATATTTAAATTTATTAATACACAAATTTTAATTTATTTTTTGACCAAAAAAGAGTTTTTTAATTTATTAATTTTATTTAACATTCTTCAAATTTGAAAGACTCAATTAATGTACCTAAATATTAGTACCGAAATGTATGTACCGAAATGTATGTACCGAAATGTAAGCACCGAAATGTATGCACCGAAATGTATGCACCGAAATGTTAGTACCGAAAATGTATTATATTGAATTAATGTACCTCAATATTTGTATCGAAATATATGTACCGAAATGTGTGTACCTAAATGTATGCACCAAAATGTGTTATAATAAATTTAATATACCTAAATGAAGAAGATAAAGTACATAAAAATATATTGTATAACAAAAATTAGTTTATCTAAATGTTCACAACAAAATATATTACGATGAATGAAATGAAAATAAAAATTATAATGAAATAAAATCAATACATTAAAAATTAGAAAGAATAATTAAAAAATCAAAATATAATTAATAAATGAGGTTATTAATGTATCAAGGGACTAAAATTAGATTTTGATCTTACTCATGGTTTTAATCAAAAAGTCATATTTGCCAAGGATTAAAATGAAGTTTTCTATATATTAATTATCACTTACCGCTAGGACTTGGAGCAAGACTGCTGGCAGTTTTAGTAGAGTTGTCTTCCAGTTGATAGAAAACCTGAGCTTCTGGTGATTTAGGATCCAAATGCAGAAGTTCTGCGCGAATCCATCCATTCCATGCCAACCAGCAAATCAAACAGAAAAATTAGTGTGTCAAAGTTAGAATACTACTGCAGAATGTATGTATGCATGTATATAACAAGAAATACGAATGTACGTACGTACCGGGACACTTGGAGACATTGGCAGGGGCCTTGCAAACGGAAGGCAGGCCCAAAGCAAGCGTTACATTAATCTGCAGACCAAGTTCAGGATCATTGCGATCTTTAATGATAACACAAAGGCACTTCTTATTGTTGTTGAGCACTTGTTTGAGACCACTGCAACAGTCTGGTGTTGGAGCCTTGGCTTGACCTCCAACGTAAGGTAGACACGTGGCCATCCCTACTAACTGCTGCGTACATTCCTCTCTGTCTTTTGCTGAATCTGCCGTTGCGAAGCTCGCTGTATAACTTGATATCATAACTAACAGGACTAGGACCAAGTAGCCAAACCATAACGCCATTTTCTGAACTGTAATTATATTATCAGATCAGTAAAGAATAATATTTCAGATGTAAGATAGAAGAGAGAGAGAGAGAGAGAGAGAAGCGCTTTGTTAATTTATAAGACAAATTAAGGTGGTAGCTAGAATTTAGTGGCGGACTGGTGGTGGTGTGGCCTTTGGGTTCATCCGTTCATATGTATACATATATTCTGCGGTCTGAATCTGCACTTGAAGGGATATATAGTTGCTTCCAGAATAGAGAGTTAATGGACAAAATCATTGAGTTTGAGTGGTAAAGATCGTGCGGCCGGCAAAAGGCAAAACCATATATATATATATAGAAGGTGATGCTGTGTAAATAACAGCGGTGTTGTGAGTTTAAACTAGAAGTAGACATCAAATATTAGTGGGGGATCAGTTAAGTGCGTCACTTCACCAACCCCACTAAGGCCACAAGATAACATTAATTCATGTTACTTCTCTTTCAGATGGCCGCTTCCATTTATTTCTTAGTTTTCTTTCAAGGCTATTTTTCAGAATTGATGCCATCATGACATCATTCAACCATATTATTGACATAATGCAGAACACATCTTATTTAAAAAAGAAAGAAAAAAGTTAACGGGGTTGTGGTGATAAGAAAAATGCGAATGATAAACACACTGTGAAACCCCACCCCCAAAACTTAATGTAATTTCACATTTTCCTTTAAAAATATATGAGATTACATTTTCACCCTTACTATTATACCCAGTTCGGATCCACTATCTAGATTTTCCTCCTCTCTCTATCTACCACGTGGCACCACCCCTACCTCCTCTTTCTTTCTCTCCTTCTTCTCTCTTCTTCTCTGGGAGTCAACTCTCACACTCTTTCTCTCTCTCGTAGATCTCTTTCTCTTTCTCTCTTTCTCTCTCGTCTCAACTATCTCATTTTCTCTCGGTGAACTCACACACACATGTACATACCTACACACCAGCCATCTCGCCATCATCACCTGGACCTCTTCTCTCTCCCTCACCTTTCCGATTGCTCTCTCTCTTCTCGGCACTATGCACATTCATCGTGTATGCGAATTTTCCAACGAGGTAAGTAGAACTCACCTCTAAATCTCCCTAAATCGAGTTGAGAAAAGTGATTAGATAGTTTTAAAACCTATCGGGGTGTGTTATTGGACACAAGAATACCCAGGGAACACTCTTCCCAATTTCCTGTGAGATCCCACAACTTGCTAGCCATTTTCCGGTCATCTCCGACGCCAACTCCACCCTATCTTGGTATGACTCGAACCCCAACTATTTTATCTTCAATTTGGCTTTAGAATGACGAATTTTGGTTGAGTTTCAACCCCTCATCGAAGTCAGGGGAATTGTCTAGTCGGATTCCAGCCTTCTTTTTCGTTGAGTTTGGCGACCGATGAATTGAGTTGGGCCAGCCCAACCCACTTAACCCATTTGAACCAAGGCCCTTCAGGTCGTGACCAACATCGGGCCTTTGGCTTGCTAAAACCCTAAACCTAACCCAATTACCCCCATGTCCAAAACCCTTTAACCCTGGCCCAGGTCTTCAAGCCCAGGCTCAGTTGTACAAAACCCAGGGCCCTTAGCCCACTAAACTCTTAAGCCCAAAACCTGAAACCTAGTAACCCTAAACCATATTTCCTTGGGCCTGGACTTAAGCCCAAAAACCCTAAACCTTATTCCTTGGGGCCGGGCTCAAAGCCCAAAACCCGAATCCAACCCACTTAATCGGTTGACCCGAGCCGATTGACCTAACCCGGTTGACCCAACATGTTGGCTTTGACTTTGACCGGTCAACAGTCAACGTTGACCTTTTGTTGACTTTTTTGTTTCAGTTGGGACCCCTTCTAGGCTAATTTCGACGTCCTTGATTCATTTTTTATGTTTGTTTTCCCAAATTCAATCATTTGAATAGAGTTTTGTTAATTTTACCATTTATGTATTTATGTGCTTAGGTGCAATTATTAGTGGCGATTTCGTCATTCCTATTTCGTACGTCTCTACTACGACGGAGTATCTGCGAGTGGACCCTTTCTACAATGCATGTTTTAATAGTAGAAATGCATACATGAAAAGCATGATTTAGTGGTTATATTTTATGAGTAAATTAGATCTACACTTATGATATATCATGCTTTACTGTGAATATTTTGGAATACTATATTTTATAGAAATTATGTTCTTCGTAGTATATATGATGGATGACTATATACTGCTTATGAACATGTTTTTACACTTCTTTATAGTATATATGATGGATGACTATATGCTATGAAGATGCTTTTAAGATATATGTACCTATGTTTGGAAAAAGTATATTCAATGGTTTTGTGCGTATCTAGTAATCACTGTTCTGCATTCAGGCGATAATACTTATATTGACCTTTGGGTTGGGTGTTGTAGGAGCCTTCGGACAATGATACTTGGGTTGGGTGTTATAGCCTTCAGGCGATGATACTTATATTGACATTCGGGTTGGGTGCTGTAGGAGCCTATGAGCGATTGATATTTGTGAAGGAAGTGTTCTTAAGGAAGAGTTCTATACACCTTCAGGCGATACTGATACCACTAGTTAGCACACTACATATGACATATGTTTTATGAAAGGTTTTATGGCATGCTAGGGTTTTCGGAAAAACCTATCACATATTATGCTATTAGTTTTCATAAAACTTTGGGAGTTAGTATGTTGATAATTATTTCAATATTATATATATATATCAACTTGGTTTACTCATGTTTGTTTTGCACCCCCTTAAGACATAGGAACGAGGATTATGACCCGCACTACGAGGTTTTCCCCTACTAGTGATATCGTGCCATCATCTCTGTTTTGACTTCTATTGCAATAACACCTCTTTATTTTATCTTCCGTTTGTACTCTGAATTAGTTGTATGCTCTAGACATGTCATGCACTATCACTATCTTTATTATTGTTGGCAGTTGAATATTAGTATATTATCTTGTAGTTCGAACGAAATTTATACGTATGTTTTACTTGTTCTCAGCATGTATTCATTAAATGGCTTTCGTCACCTGCGGGTGTTGGCCAGCACGTGGCCATTCCAATGTCCCTCGAACATCGGGATCGGGGCATGTCAGCTTGGTATCAGAGCATACTTAGGACTTCATTCTTCCATTTGGTAATCATAAGCTTTCTTGTATCCAAAATCTTTCATCTTTCTAAACCTTGTTTGTTTCTTATCAGAATTATGGATCATTCTGGTGGGAATGTATCTCGACGACCTCATTCTGGTATAATAAGAAGAATTCAGCAGTTGACCTCCTCATTATAGCATGTTTTTCCTGGTAGTAACAGGCCGAGTCGTACATACATGGAGATTGCTCGTAGCCACGGTGTTACGAATCTTAGGGTAGTTAGAGCCTGTCAGGAGGCTAATGATTGGTTGAAGGATACTCTAGAAAGCATGAAATGCCCAGCGTCTGAATGGGCAAATATCGTTGGTTACTTTTTTCAAGGGGACGCGAGGTTTTGGTGGAAGTCAGCGATGGGCTCTCGTCCATCTGGTTCCTTGATGACTTGGGCCATATTCAAGAAAATCTTCAGCGCACACTTTTTTAGCCCTAATTATCAGCTGAGAAAGCGACAGGAGTTCATGGAGTTTCACCAGGGCGATTTGAGCATTACAGAGTTTGATAGCACTTTCCGGCGCCTATGGAGACACCATAAGGGAACCTATGGGAACCAGCAGGAGATGATGATTTAGCTGCTGATTGCTATAAACCTGGACTATCGCGAGCTTCTAGCATCATAAAGGCATAGGTCCTATAAGGACATGATTGAGACGGTATTAATGATTGAGCAGACGAGATAAGACAATCTTAACCAAGATCAGCCTCATAATCAGAACCAGCCTCGGAGTCAGAATTGACCTTGGAATCATAATCAGAGGGGTTGTGTTTCCGATCCTAGAGCATGAGGGAGCCTTCTACCTCTTCTAACCTCTTCGGCCCTAAACACTCTCATTCTTTCAAGCGACAAGGTCAGGGTTCATGATCATTTAGTGACAACTCAGGCAGTGAGTTAGGGAGGCGATCGTTCAACCACTTTGATTTAGGCGCATCTAGACTGAATATGTGTTACAGGTGTTGCGGCATTGGACATATGGCCAGAGATTGCGGTACTCCACCTTCATCTGCTAATATGTAGCTGGTTTAGGTTACGATGGGAGTAATAACCCAAATACTAGTTATGGTGGGAGCAGCAGTACTCAAAACTATGATGGCAATGGTAACCAGAATACCTAATTTTTTACCCAACGACAGCCACAACAGTCTGGAGCAGCTTCAACCAGCTGTACTTAAGGGAACAGAGCAGGCAACCAGGGTCATAGGACTCGAGGTGGCCGTAACAGTGGAGCGGGATGTCAAGTTCATGAACGTATCAACGACATGACTTAGCAGGAGGTGAAACAGAACCCTAGAGTCATTATGGGTACGTTACTTATGTGTGATAATTAGGCTAAAGTTCTGATTGATCCGGGTGCCACTTTTTCATTTGTAGCTCCATCATTTGCACGAGTTTTAAACTTGCAACCTTAACCGCTTTGTTTTGATATGCTTATACAAATGCCACCTTGAGATCTTTTATGTGCACAATGGAAGTATAAGGATTGCCTAGGCATAGTTGAAAGGGAACTCATGGAGGGTAATTTAATTCCCTTCAAACTTGCGGAGTTCGATGTCATCTTGGGAATGTATTGGCTATCCAGGCACCATGCTTATGTCGGTTGTAGGGAGAAATTTATGACATTCAACCAGCCTAGATGATCATCGATCACGTTTCAGGGTAAACGATGAATCCTTCCTAATAGTATCATTTCTTCTATTCAGACAACTTAGTTAATGCAGAAATGATGTGTGGGATTCTTAGCCCACATAGTCACGATGGATGAACCTTTTTTGTGTCATGAAGATGTGCCAGTGAATAAATTCACCGATGTGTTTCCTAAGGATTTTCCAGGGTTACCATCGGCAAGGGAAATCGAATTCACTATTAATTTACTTCCAAGTACAAACCCTATCTCCTTAGCATCATATCGAATGGCACCAACATAGTTGAGAGAACTGAAGACTCAACTTCAGGAGCTTGTGGATAAGGGTTACATCCAGCCCAATATGTCTTCTTGGGGCATTGATGTCTTGTTTGTAAAAAAGAATGATGGATTGATGAGACTTTGCATCAACTATCGGTAATTGAATCGGGTGATGATGAAGAATCGTTATCCTTTGCCTTGGATCGATGATCTATTTCACCAGATGAAAGGTGCTCATGTGTTTTCTAAGATCGACCTTCGTTTGGGTTATCACCAACTACTAATCCAGGAGGAAGATATGCCGAAGACTACCTTCCGTACTAGATATAGACACTATGAGTTCCGTGTCATGCCTTTTGGGTTAACAAATGCACCTACAACATTCATGAATTTGATGAACAGAGTCTTCAGACCATATCTGGATCAGTTTGTTATTGTGTTCGTTGATGACATGACATCCTGATCTATTCCAAAAGTAACATCGAGCACCAGAAGCATTTGAGGTTGGTGTTGGAGAGGTTGAGAAATCATCAGATGTAATGTCAATTCTAGCTAAACCATATCAGTTTCCTCGAACATGTGGCCTTTGCTGAGGGAATTAGTGTGGACCCTCAGAAGGTTTCGGTAGTGTTTACATGGAAGCAACCGAGGAATGTTATAGAAGTGAGGAGTTTTCTAGGTTTAGAAGGCTATTATTGACACTTTGTGCAGGATTTCTCCGTAATCGTCCTGCTTCTTACTAAGTTGACTTGGAAGAGGGTCAAATTCAAGTGGGACGATGATTGTGAATAAAGTTTCTAGAAACTTAAGCGACATCTACTCAGGTTCTCATCTTTGCTCTTCCAAATAATGGTGGTGAGTTCGAGATTTACACTGATGCATCTTTGTCAGGATTGGGTTGTGTTCTGATGCAGCATGGGAAAGTCATCGCCTATGCTTCTAGTCAGCTTAAGAATCATGAAAGAAAATACCACACTCATGATCTGGAGCTTAGGCCAATGGTCTTTGCTCTAAAGATCTAGCGACATTACTTGTACGACGAGCAGTACCGCATCTTCACTGATCATAAGAGCCTGAAACATGTCTTCACTCAGAATAAACTGAATTTAAGGCAGACAAGATGGATAAAGCTCATTAGTGACTATGACTGCACTATCGAGTATCATCATGGACACGTCAATGTAATAGCGAATGCACTTAGCTGGAGATCTCATGGACAGCTTACCTCCCTTTGAGCTATTCATGTGCCATTACTGTTTTCTCTTTGAGAAACCAGCATTACCATGACGCCAGATCCACAGGGAACCTTGTTAGCACACTTCCAGGTTAGACCTATTTTGGTGGATATAGTTAGGGAAACTCAGGAGCTTGATCCATAGTGTGCAGACATAAAGAAGCAAGTACATGATGGGTCGAGACAATATTTGAAAATCTGGAGAGATGGAATCTTGGTGATGGGAAATTGGTTGTTTGTGCCTAAAAACAACGAAGCAGTGAAGAAAGAAATCCTTGATGAGGCTCACATTTCAGCGTATGCCATGCATCTAGAGAGCACTAAATTGTATCACACTATTTGTCTATTCTATTACTGGGTTGGGATGAAACGGGATATGGTAGATTATGTAAGGAAATGCATTATTTGCTAGCAGGTGAAGGCAAAGAGACAAAGACCTGAAGGGCTAATGCAAAATCTCCCGATACCAGCATGGAAGTGGGAAGACATCACCATGGATTTCGTGTATGGTTTGTCGAGGATGCAGTCAAGATTTGATGTCATTTGGGTGATTGTAGACTGACTCACTAAAACTGTTCATTTCTTACCCGTTCGATAAACCTACTCACTAGAGAAGTTGGCAAAACTATTCATTGATAATATTATCAAGCTTCATAGTGTATCCATCATTATCGTGTCGGATAGAGATCCACGATTCACATCCATGTTTTGGAGAGCTTTTAATGCCGCCATGGATACTCAATTGTTGTATAGCATTGTCTACCACCCGTAGAGCGATAGTCAGTCCGAGTGGACGATTCAAACCTTGGAGGACATGTTGAAAATGTCTATTCTACAATGGAAGGGTAGCTAGGATAGTTATTTGCCGTTGGTTGAGTTTGCTTACAACAACAACTATCATTCTAGTATTGGCATGGCACCGTTTGAGGCACTATATGGGAAGGTGTACCGGACGTCGTTGTGTTGGACAAAAGTCGGTGAATGAGTGTTAGTGGGGCCAAAGATTGTGGACACTACTAATATTAACATCCAACTGATTAAGAGAAATCTAAAGGTTGTTCAGGATCAACAGAAAAACATTGCTGATCTTCATTCCAGGGACCGAGAGTATAAGATCAGTGACTTTGTCTTCTTGAAGTTGTCTCCTCCCTATAAAGGTGTGGTTTGATTTGGTAAGCGAGGAAAGATGAGTTCTCAATATGTTGGCCCCTACCAGATTAAGGAGAGGATTGATGCAGTTGCATATAGGTTGGAGCTACCACCAAAGTTGGCATAGATTCATAACGTTTTTCATGTTTCCATGCTTCGAAAGTTTGTGTCGGATCCCTCTCATGTTATTCAGCCAGAACCACTGGAAGTGAATTAGGATGCAAGCTACATCGAGGAACCAATGGCTATCGTCGACCGACAGGAGAAAACCTTGAGGAATAAAGTCATCCTGTTGGTAAAAGTGTTTTGGAAAAACCATTTAGTTGAGGAAGTGACATGGGAAACGAAAGATTTGATGAAGAGCCAGTACTCGTATCTTTTTAGTTGAGTTTGTAATTTCGGGGACGAAATTTCTTTTTAGGGGATAGATTGTGAAACCCTACCACCAAAACTTTATGTAATTTCACATTTTCCCTCAAAAATATATGAGATTACATTTTCACCCTTACTATTATACCCAATCCGGATCTACTATCCATATTTTCCTCCTCTCTCTATCTGCCACGTAGCACCACCCCTACCTTATCTTTCTTTCTCTCATTATTCTATCTTCTTCCTCGAGAGTCAACTCTCACACTCTCTTTTGCAGAACTTTCTCTTTCTCGTCTTAACCCTCTCCTCTTCTCTCAATGAACTCACACACACGTACATACCTATGCATCAGTTATCTAGCCATCATCACCTGGACCTCTTCGTTCTCCCTTACCTTTCCGATTGCACTCTTTCTTCTCTTCACTGTGCACATGAGTTTTCCGACGAGGTAAGTAGAACTCACCTCTAAATCTCCCTAAATCGAGTTAAGAAAAGTGATTAGATAGTTTTGAAACCTATTGGGGTGTTTTATTAGACGTAGGAATACCCGGGGAACACTCTTCCCAGTTTCTGACGAGATCTTACGGCTTGCTAGCCATTTTTCGGTCGTTTCTGACATCAACTCCACCCCATCTTGGTATGACTCGAACCCTACTATTTTATCTTCAATTTGGCTTTAGAATGACAAATTTTGGTTGAATTTTAACCCTTCATCGGAGTCAGAGGAATTGTCCGGCTGGATTTTGGCATTCTCTTTTGTTGGGTTCAATGACCGACGAATTGAGTTAGGCCAGCCTAACCCATTTAACCCTTTTGAACCAAGGCCCTTCGGGCCATGACCAACATCGGTCCTTTAGCCTGCTAAAACATGAAACCCAATCCAATTACCCCTATGTCCAAAACCCTTTAACCCTGGACTGGTCCTCCAAGCCTAGGCCCGGTTGTACAAAACCCAGGGCCCTCATCCCACTAAACTCTTAAGCACAAAACCCAGTAACCCTAAACCCTATTTCCTTAAGCCTAAAACCCCATTCCCTTAGGCCAGGCTCTAAGCCCAAAACCTTAAACTTGGATCAACGTTGACTTTTTGTTAACTTTTTCGAATTTCGGTCGGGACCCTTCCTAGGCTAATTTCGACATCCTAGATCTATTTTTGATATCCGTTTTCCCAAATTCAATTGTTTGAATAAAGTTTTGTTAATTGTACCCTTTATGTGCTTAGGTGCAATTATTAGCAACGATTTCGTCATTCCTATTTCGTACGGCTCTACGACGACGGAGTATCTGTGAGTGGACCCTTCTAAAATGCATGTTTTAATAGTAGAAATGCATACATGAAAAGCATGATTTAATGGTTACATTTTATGAGTAAATTTGATCTACACTTATGATATATCATGCTTTACTGCGAATATTTTGGAATACCATATTTTATCAACATTATGTTCTTCGTGGTATATATGATGGATGACTATATATTGCTTATTAACATGTTTTTACACTTCTTTATAGTATATATGATGGATGCCTATATGCTATGAAGATGCTTTTAAGATCTATGTACCTATGTTTGGAAAAAGTATATTCAATGGTTTTGTGCGTATCTAGTGGTCACTGTACTGCCTTCGGGCGATGATACTTATATTGACCTTCAGGTTGGGTGTTGTAGGAGCCTTCGGGCGATGATACTTATATTGACCTTCGAGTTTGGTGATGTAAGAGCCTATGGGTGATTGATACTTGTGAAGGAAGTGATCTAAATGAAGAGTTCTATATGCCTTCAGGCGATACTGATACCATTAGTTAGCACACTATATATGACATATGTTTTATGAAATGTTTTATGGCATGCTAGGGTTTTCGGAAAGACCTATCACATATTATGCTATTAGTTTTCATAAAACTTTGGGAGTTAGTATGTTGATAACTTTTTCAATATATATATCAACTTGGTCTACTTATGTTTGTTTTGTGCCCCATCAGGACATAGGAATGAGGATTACGACCCGCACTATGAGGCTTTCCCCTACTAGTGATATTGTGCCATCATCTCTGCTTTGACTTCTATTGTAATAACACCTCTCTATTTTATCTTCTACTTGTACTTTGAATTAGTTGTATGCTTTGAATATGTCATGCATTATCACTATCTTTATAATTGTTGGCAGTTAAATATTAGTATATTATCTTGTAGTTCGAACAAAATTTATACGCATGTTTTACATGTTCTCAGCATATGTATTCATTAAATGGCTTTCGTCACCCACGGGTGTCGGCCAACACATGGCCATCTTGATGTCACTCGGACATCGAGATCGGGACGTGTCACACACACTAATTTTTTAGACACCCATGTGCAATATTGTTTGTTTCTATTTGATTTATTTCATATGATGACCAATAAAAAAAAAGTGTGAGAGGGACAAAAAAGGGTACGAGAAAATCAGCTCCTTAAGAAAAACTCTCTCTCAAAGTGATATGATCAGTTAGGGATAGTTTCATAACCAGCTCGTTTTCAGTTTCTCGTTTAATATTTGTGTGCTAAGATATGAGAAAAGTTAGTAGGGAAAAAGATGGTGAAGAAGGGTGGTGAGAGGGAGGAGAAGAAACAAAGAAGGAAAAATAAAAACTAAGAATCAAATGGCTATCAAACAAGTCTTTATGTGGCAAAGGTTAACCGAATCGCTGGCTAATGATTTGGCGCGTCTCTCATCATCCTTTTTGCCTAGGTAAGTTTTTCCTTCCTCTGGTTCATTATTTATCTCAAATTCTAACCATCTTTGTTCGCTCAAAACTTCTCCCACTTTTGACTAGTGACCTAATTTAAAAAATTTTGAGCTAGAAGGTGGTCTTCAGTTTGTTGTGTTTTGTAGTCTCTCTAGAGAAGTTTTTTCAATGAGCTTTATCGTCGTTCACTTTTATGGGCTTGCTCTTTCAAGCTTTGGAATTTGTCATGTCCCTTGGCGCTTTGGATATGGTTGTGTTGCATGATGTTTTGAACCATAATTTTTTTTTATTTTACCTAAACTATTTATTTTCTAATTCATCCTTTAAAGCTCAAAATTAGACCTGTAAATTGGGCCCAGCCTAAGAGTTCAAGACTCAAGCACTACCCCGCCTTAAATTTTTCGGCCTCGAAAATAAATGGGTTAAGGCGGCCCTAAGTCAAATATGTAAGGCCCTGGCCTAGCTCATGGGCTTAAAAATTTTGGCGTTATGAGCAAACAACCCAGTTGGACCAATTTTTGGCCCTTTAATCATTTTCATTTAATTATAAAAAAAATGTAATATAGTTCAGATTTTTTTTTCCCATTAATATAGTTAAGATTGAACTTATGACCTTTTACTTTCATCAATTGTCAATTACCCTTGAACTAAGGAAAACTAATGAAACTAGCCTACCAACACTAATTTTTGATGAAAAATACTTAACCAACTTTTCTTAATAATAAGGACAAAATCCAATATTTTAATAACTGCAAGATCAACTATAAGGAAAACTAATGAAAATGACTTGAAAACTTTGAGTTGTAATAAAGGGTAAAATGAATAGTACCAAGTTTGACATTTTCGTGTAAAAATGTGGTTTTTCGTTAAAGTGAACAGTACCGCGGGTTTTTCGTTAAAACTCCCTTAACTATATAGAAAATATATGATCCCACTTCATAGCACAAGTTGGTGTGTAGCACTGTTGGTGAGTGTTTTATGTTAGATTTTCTCCATTACCAAAACCTATTTAATTAAAGCCTTTTCTTTTTTTTTTCTTTTTTCTTCTGTCTAGGTGTGGCCTCTTAAGTGGGTTGCGCCTACTTGTTTTGGTGCATATCTAGACTTTGTTTTGTTTGTGGGCCTATTTTGTCGTTTTTGTCTTTATAGTTAATAAATGTATGCTTTTGATTAAAATTTTGTTTTGTGATAACATTTTAGTATAGCTTCCCTTGAACTAAGGTATTGTTGAGTTAATATAGACAATTAAATGAAATAAATAAGTATTAAAAATTAATTATTTTAAAGAAAGTTCCAAAGTATTTAAATTATATTGCGCCATATTTGATCAGGCCTAAGAAAGGGTCAGGACTAAATTCGGCCTATGAGTCAGCCTAGGACCTAAATGCAAGGTCTAGCCCTACTCATTTAAAATCAAGTCGAATAAAGACCAGATCTAAGACTGGGCCAGACCTGTTACTTAGTACTACGGTTTAGTGGTATTCCTATTCATTTGTAAGTGAGAGGTCATATGTTCGATTCTCGCCAAAGACAAATTTGAATCATATTATTGCTAACCTATTATGAGGTTAAGCCTAACCCCTCCCCCTTAGACTATCTCCAACTCATGGGATAAACCTTAACATATAAGCTTTAAAACCCCCCAAACCATCTCCAACCCTTGAGCTAAAATAAGCCCTGAAGAGAAAATATATATTTGGGCTAGATTCCCTCCACAATTTAAGCCTAGCTGAAATTATTCTAGACCCACCAAACTATTATATTTCAAACATTCTTTTGTTTTTTACTTATAATCTAACGATTATGATTAAATAAGATCAAATCTAATGGTTAAAAGAAGATTTGACAGCCCAAAATTAAATATAACGTCTAAAATAATTTAAGAAAATAATTTAAATCAAATTGAACTTAAAACTTTATAAATACCTATGTAATTGTATGATTTTTTTTATTACTTATCGGAATTTAGATATTTTTAGATTGAAATGTTCATAAAAATAAATTAGGATAATCTACATAAATTTTATTTACAAAAAAGTTACCGAAAAAAAATGTTAGGCTAAAATCATTATTTAATAATCTCAGGCTAACATTTTAAGTTATAAGGGTTAGAGGAGAAAAGCAGTTTCGGGGTTATGACTTAAAATTTTCTGGCTTAAATTTTTAAACTTTATTCTCAAGAGTTGAAGATGATCTTAGTGTAGAAATATAGTTTATTAAAAAAAATAAAAATAAACTGGGCCGGTTAGATCCCAACCAAGCTAGCCCACAATCCAAAAAATAGGGTTTGGCTAAGACCTTTTTATAACTCTACTTATTATTATTAAATAAATTCAAATCTTAAAATTTGTATCTATTTATTAGACGCATTTCAAAATTTAAATTAATTTATTAATAATAAATATAATGGTAAACATTATTAAAAATTCAAAATTAAAAACTGAAAACACGATCTCATCGAATTGTTTTGAGCCGTTAAGATCGATGCTGACACTCTCATGCTAGGCTAGGGTTTCTGATAATTGCAATTGCTTTGGCACACAGGAGCAGCAGCAGCAGCAGAAGAATATGGCATCCACCTCTGTCGCACTCTCAGCTCTCTCAATCTCACCCCTTTCTACCTCTCAACCCCACAGAAACCCATGCGCCTTCTCTTCTCCCTCCCTTCCCTGCCACCTTCCCCCCTATAACGTGACAACATTTCTCGGCGCAAGGCTTTCTATTCAAATTCCGAATGTAAAGCACATGGCTTCCAAGCATCGGACGGCCGTCGCCACCGTCCTCTTCAGCCTCCCAACAGCGTAAGTCTTCTTCTTCTTCCAAGTGATGGTATTTTAATTGTTCCTAGATTAAAGCCCGCCCCATCTGAGTTGTACTGTACTGATTTGATTGTTTTGCAGGAAGCCCGACAGGATTTCTACTGGGAAAAGCCCCAAGTGAGTTATATTTATTTCATTTTGATTGCATTTTTGTGCGTGCCTATATGTGTCCATGTGAATTTGAATGTGAGATATTCATTGAATTTTGGTGTTTAGATGGTCCGCCAGAGCGATAAAGTCGTTTGCTATGGCTGAATTGGAAGCAAGGAAGCTTAAATATCCCAATACAGGGACCGAAGCACTTCTCATGGGGATTTTGGTTGAGGGTTAGTCAGCTTCTTGCGAGCTAAATCTTATCTGTATTTGTGCTTTCGTGTTATTTTTTTGGGTTAATTTCAGTTTACTATCATAAAATTTCGTAGTATTCAACATTTTGTTAAGTTAACTGTTAAGCCAGCTGTTAACTAGTTACGTGGCGTTCACGTGGACAATGACTGATTGCCACGTGATTAAGGGCCCATGTGGAAATTTAAAAATTAAAAACTAAAAATTAAAAATTAAAAAATTAGAAAATTAATTTAAAATTTAAAAATTTAAAAATTAAGAGAATTGTTATTAGCACTTCAAAAATCTCATTCTACACTCCTCACAAATGTATTTTTTCTTTCTAATTATAAAAAGTTTGGAGTGCAAAATGAAATTTTTGGAGTACCAATAACAATTCACAAAACTAAACCTAAACCTAAATTTTAACCATCCCCCATCACTCAGACCCCTTCTTCCTCCTCTGTCTTTGTCTTTGCCAACTCAGTCTTCCTCCTCTGTCCCTTTCCCCACTCACACTCGTCCTTCCCTCACCACCACTTCCCAACCCAACCCATACCTCCCCTAATCCCTCCATACCTGACCTGGATTCCCGGTGAGGCAGGAGAGGTGGGTTGGGTGGGATGCAGAGGAGAGAAGGGAGAAGGGGGTTGGGGAGTGAAGGAGGGGCAGATTGAACTCTTCCTCTGTGAGCGGTCTGGAATCGCATTTTTTTCGTTTTTTTTTAATCAGAGGGGGAGCAGCCTCTCCATAAATGGGGGTAAGGCTAGCCGACATTCACCTCTCCCAGACCCTGCGTAAAGCGGGAGCCTTGTGCATTGGGTACGACCTTTTTTAATCAGAGGGGGAGATCTTGAAGAAGGGAGGAGAGGAGGAGAAGGCCTTCACCTTCGTCCCCAAATTTCTGGCCGCATCTCTTTGTGGTTTCTCTGTCTACATTGTAGAGACATACTTTTCGAAAGGGCAATGAATTCGTCCATCCCCGGTTTAGCACCATTCTCTAGATACCAATTTGATGAGCCAATTTGTATTTGGTTGAAAGCCTTGAAGTAGTTGAAGAGTTGAGACAAGGAAGTGTAAGGTTTGATTTTATTTTATTTTTTAGTTTTTTTAATTTTAAATTTTTTAAAATTTAAAATTTTAAAATTTCCCAGACCCTGCGTAAAGCGGGAGCCTTGTGCACTGGGTACGACCTTTAAAACTTTAAAATTTTAAAATTTCCACATGGGCCTTAATAACATGTGGCACCCAATTGTTGTCTACATGGGCGCCACGTCATCAGTTAACGACTGATTTAATAGTCAACTTAACGGATGTATGAGATTATCCGAAAATTAAGACTTGAGATATGACTCTAGGATGAAAAAAAATTCATGTACCAAATGTTGAAAACCACAAAACTTTAGGGTAGTAAACTGAGATTAACCTTTTTTTTATTGTTTTTTTGTTTATAAAATGTTAAAACACTAGTAATTGCCTGCCTTCATAGAAGTGGATCCTTTTGTAGATTACAAACGGTTTTGTGCTAAGAGAGAGTGTCTCTGCACTTTAGCATTTCGAGAAGTATGAATGGCTTTGAACTTGTCATGATGATTTTTTTCATTTGATGATGCCGCATCTTGGGTTTATGGAAAAACTATAGAGGAAACAATACATTTTTTCTGTCAAGGGAGTTGATTTTCCCACTCCCCTTTTAGCCTTCCACACACCCCTCTTTGTTTCTAACCATCATATTGAATAAATTACACTAAAGCAACAAAAATGATTAAACAGATTGTGTACGAGGAGATAAACAGGTGTGTATTTTATCATTTCTCTTTTTGAAAAGTGGTATTTTTGAAGTCTTTATTATGGTTCTTTTTATCTTTATCGAAACCAAGAGTGGAAAGCTTGCTCATTTTTAAATAAAAAACTAATCCTATTTGAATTTTTTTATCATTTCTGAAAACATTTCTTGAAAACAATTTTCTTTAAGACTCAAAAACTTGATTGGTAAGAGGAGAGAGGAGGAAAGAAAGTAAGAGATGATTGAAGGAAAGAGAAAGAAGGGAGAGGATCGGACGAGATAGAGAGGAAGAGGAGTGAGAGAATGAAGAGAGCGGATTGGAGGAGAAACGAAAAAGGTAAAAACAAAATAAAAAGAGGAAAGAGAAAGAAGAAAAGAGAGAGGGAGATTTGGAGCGACAGGGGAGGAGGGAGAGAAAAGAAAAGAGTGAGTTTTAAGTTTAAAAACTCTAAAAACTCACTTTTTATGTTTTTAGAGAATAGATTATATTTTTGAGTTAGTCTTGAGTTCAGTTTTTAAAAATAGTCCTACCAAATAAGTTTTTAAGGCCTAAAACTTGAACATTGTTTTTTAGTTTAAAAAGTTGGATTCAAGTAGAGTACCAAACAAGAGATTGTCTTTTCGTACCATTCTTAGTTTTATTTCTACTCTGGTCTTGTAACAAATAAAATTATCTGGATGAGCCTTGGTTCACTGAATCATAAGTTGCTTACTTCAAGAATCTTACCATACTTAAGACAAACCTGGCAGCTCCTTCAGTGGCTTCCATGTGCCTTTGCCTCTATGTCAATGTTTGTTTAGTGTTTTTGTTTTTCATGTTCATGTTATTCAGAGATATTACTTTTGACTTCAGGAACAAGCCTAGCTGCAAAGTTTCTTAGAGCCAATGGAATCACACTCTTCAAGGTTCGAGATGAAACTGTAAATTTACTTGGAAAATCAGACATGTACTATTTCAGCCCTGAGCATCCTCCATTAACTGAACCAGCCCAGAGAGCTCTTGATTGGGCTTTTGATCAAAAACTAAAATCAGGTTTGTAAATTTAGGTTCAGAAAATCTGATGATGGTGATTTTGTAGTTGTTCGAAATCTAGGATTGTCATCAGTTTTCATCTTTCCCATCTAGGCATGTATGCTCTACATGCATAATTGTTTGGTTGGCTAGTGCATTTTCATCCTCACTGTTTATTGAGATTGTCTTCTCTGATGCAGGAGAAAATGGGGAAATAACAGTAACTCATCTGCTTCTTGGGATTTGGTCTGAAAAAGAGTCAGCAGGTTACAAGATCTTGGCGTCCCTAGGTTTTGATGATGATAAAGCTACAGAGCTTTCCAAATCTGTAAGTTTTAAGCTGGATTTTCTTCTTGAGTAGTTTTTGTTTAACGACTACTAATATGGCTACTGCTTCATTCAGATGGATAAGGATTATGATCGCACCTTTAAATAAGGAGGCAAAAATGCTTTTTCTTTTCTTTTTCAAACAATCGCTTGCTGTCAAATGTCCTCCTGCACAGCCTCCAAAAGATATTGCTTCCTGGTGCTTTTATGGAGGAAGTTCCTCTGCATATGGTGTGTTTCAGGATTCACAAATGATTGTTCTTTGATATAAATTTTGTATTCGTTGTTTAAGGGAATTCATGGAATCAAAAATTCCATGCAGCAATAACGTGTCGCCTAGTTGACTCTTACTACCGCAGGGGTTTCAAGAAAGAAAAGAAAATTGATTCACTTGTTTCTCTTTCATTACCTTTTACCTTGCCTTGCTAAGCATTCAGCCGCTTTCCAACATCCTATCTGCTTGTTTTCACACTTCCATTGTATTATGAGATCAAGAAACAGTCATTGAACTTGTACAATGATTTTCGAGGTATGGATGTTTATACTTCAATTACTTAGATCAAGAAACGTTCATCGAACTTGTACAATGATTTTCGAGGTATGGATATTTATACTTCAATTACTTTGCGGCGCCATTTATCCTTGTATTATGTGGTTTGAGATGTGTGGCAGGTGCCAAGTCGGTTGAATAGCTCATTCAAAGTGCATAAGCTTAAGAGGTTCGGATGTTTTAAGTTTAACTATCTTTGTTTAAAAATATATAAGTCAAGATTTAACGGTTAAAGCATCCAGACTATTCAGTACTCCAGAGCATCTAAAAATTGCCAAAGGAAGGGCAAGGCGTTGCGTTGTGTCATCATCCATGAGTCCATCCAGTGCAGCCTTAAGTTGAGACGAAATCTTATTTACTCTAGTCTAAAACAAGACAATGAAATTGTCTGCCTGTGGAATTCCTCGGAAAATATCCGGCCTAGCATTTGGCGCGGACTATTCTTAAGATGGGATGGACTGTGCGGAGTGGGGTTTACCATCTCGGTCACCGGGATAACTTTTACATTATATCAATTTTGAAAAGCTAAAAGAGCAAGACCTGTAGTTTGTAGAATTAACTAATGACTCACTTTGAATATGTGATTGCAGGGAATTTATAGCAGAAGTCCTTGAGGAATGTTGAGTGTCTTGATAAAATTGAGGTGTAAACCTTTTCAGCCTGCAGTTTTCAGTTAATAAATGGAATGATTGTCCGCCTCTTTGGTTTTATGATGCATCAAATCAAAGTCGATTTAAAGCAGTGGACTGGAGTTTGTTAGGTGCCTGCGGTGGATCTGGAGCAGTTTATCCACCCAGGAATGCACCTTCGTTTTAACAATACAAAATAACAGATTTTGTGCCAGTTCATGGGAACACATTATGCATATATGATGAAGGGAGCAAAACCGTTAAATGGAATCGTCAATTATGAATGTCAAGGCGTGAAAGAGAGAAATTGCTTTGCTAAATACCAAGTTGTGGTGCGTGCGTGTGTGTTTGTTTTTTTATTTTTTGGAAACTGTATTGTGTGTTTTTGTATAGCTTTTTTGGGTTTTGCACACGTTGTTTTTGTTTTTTATTATCAAATTAAATAAGTTATGAAAGTTTCCTTTGTTACGAAAACAATGAAGAAAATTAAACAAGCGAGTGAAGGCATGGATTAGCTACTAGCCTACTACTTCTCTTGTCGTGTCATAGAGGCGTAAATTATATTATGCACGTGCTTCTTGCTTTCTTGCATTACCAAAGTCAGACATAATGGATGTGCATGCGAACGATTCATTCAAACACTTATATTTTTATTTATTTACACGACACACCTGAATTAGGATTAGGTTTAGTTGGGTGACGTGGATGATGATGAGTGCCTGCCCTGTTCTTCATGCAGTGATGGCTTAGCAGCTACGTTCCGGGAAATTAAGGAAAGCAGGTAATTAATTGACGGTGGACATATGAAGCTAAGCTAACCTCCTAGCTGGTTTACTTTTCAGCCTGTAATAAATGGTCAACATAATAAACACGTAAGGTAAGCACAAGTTCTAGATTGTGACGGCAAGTCAAAGAGGTTGGCTTGCTTGCCTTCCAATCCCAGTCCAATTATCCCATGCCATGTTCTCCGTGTTCCATTGTCCACTCCGTCCCTCCTTCCCTCCTTCCCTCCCGCCCTCCATAATCCCATCTATATATACATATATGAATACTTGTTTGGATACTATAGTTTTGAATCCAATTCATTCATTCATTCCACTCGTCCACTTCCACCCAATTAAAGTTTAGTTTAATTTAGAGAAATATGGTGCTGATGATAATGGAAAGCAGCTTCGCAGATGTGCTGTTGAAGGTTGGCGTGTTCTTCCTGGTTCAGGCCTTGGTATATCTCATCCTTTCCAACTCATCCAACATCTTCTCCAAAACCACCAAGAGGTCCCACAGCTTCAAACCAGCTCGCTCTGTCAGTATTCGCCGGATGCTCGCTGCTCTTTCTGACTTACCCGCTGGCGGCGAGCTCTCTCCTTTAACAAACTCAACGGACACGAACACGATGATGATGCAGCCCCCTAACAGCAAAAGCAGTAGCCAAGAATACTCAACCACTCGATTCTCCTAATTAAATTAAGCACATATTCGTATGTGACATATACATCATTAATATATGTATGTGTATGCTCCGTCGAGTTTGAGAGATTATTATTCATTTGTTCTTGATTAATGTCTTGTAATATGTAACATTGGGTATATATTGGCATTAGAATTTTGTTACATTATTTCCGTCTGGCTCATGAGTTTTAGTTTGAAATATTAATTTGTATGAAATTGGATGCCTCTGTGTGTGTGAAATTGTTGTTGAGAGTTGTTCCATGTCAGTGAGGGACAAAGTTTGCTATGTGATTATGTGGTATTGGGTTACTCCTCATATTGTCAATTGGTTTTATGGTGGAACCTCAATTTCTTCATGGTATCAGAGCTAGGTTGTCCTCGTGTGAAGCCAAACGGTCACATGCGCTTCACGTTACCTAGTTGTTGTCCACGTGTAGGCTTGAAAATCGGCCACACGTGCGGGGGCGTGTTGAGAGTTGTCCCATATCGGTGAGGGGCAAGGTTTGCTATGTGCTTATATGGTTTTGGGCTACTCCTCATATTGCCAATTGGTTTTATAGTGTAATCTCAATTTCTTCAATCGTACATACCAGTACTTGAATCTAATTTTAAATCTTATTACAAGCTATGCAAAATAAAAGGAGAAAGAAAATTGTCATGATCGGTAATATTTTGTATAAATTAGGTTTGGCATATTGCGCAGTGAGTTTTTATCCCCAAATTGTTAAGATTGATGAAGCCACAATACTCATCAACTCCTAGTTCTAATGAGCTGCAGCTGCGCATGCCGCACAAAGATTCACATAAAATTTCTCAGAGTATGACATCGAAGCCAAACTCCCCATAATCCACGTATTTGCACCAGAAATCTTTAAGACAGATGCTGCCAACTTTCCGGAACTGGGACAAATTCTCGCTGGAAAACCTGCACCGCCGCCGGAATCAATAAGTATTGCTGGTAAGGAAAAACCAATAAGGAGGAGCATGTTAATCTAAGGTGTTCATATAGTTAAACCCGCTAGAGTACTAACCTCGAACGCTGAGTTTCAAAAACATCTTCTTGTTGAATCCTTCCACGCGGGCTAGCAAAAGTTCTTCTATTGGTTTCTACACATTAGGTTACTATACCTAATGAAGAGTATTATGTGGCGTATCAGTATCGTTGTAAATATGATATGCAAATTTGTGGAAATATCGATATCAATGTCGGTTGCTTTCGAGGAAAATGATGGAAATTTAAAATGAAACATTAGAGAATGTCAAACATCAGTGACCTATAGGAGTTTCTCCGATATTTAATCGATATGTTAGTATCGTTGTAAATATGATATACAAATTTGTGGAAATATTGATATCAATGTCGGTTGCTTTCGAGGGAGATGATGGAAATTTAAAATGAAACATTAGAGAATGTCAAACAGTGGAGACATATAAGAGTTTCTCCGATATTTAATCGATATATTAGAAATATCGACGAAACTGTCAAATTTTCCAATATGAGGTGAAGTTTAGTCTTCACCCCCCATTTTCGTATCTTTCTCTCAATTTTTTTAATATTTCCACATATCAACTGTATCAAAGAAATTTCAAACACTGACTATGTGTAATGCGCATAGCACCAACAAGAACCCTTACTTATATAGAGTACAGAATCCTAATAGAATACACCCATCATAAGCCGGTTAGGAATCTTTAAATTAAGTCCAAATAGAACAGGAACCCCATTGCCCATGTTACTCAAATTCACTAAACTATAGTGGGTATAAGATATGCTAAGTTAATACTCCAATTCCCAATTGGATTTCCAAGCAATCTATAAGAACTCGTTTGGATGTGCTTTTAAAATGACTGAAAGCGCTTTTAATGAAAATATTTTTGAAACCAATTCTTAGTAAAATACAAGTAAATTCTGAAAAAGCACTTAAAGTGTTTCCTTAAAGAAGCACATAACTTATACTTATTCCATAAAGCACTTAAGTATTTTTGGAACCAAAAAATATTTTCTCTAAAAACGTTTTCAGTCATTTTAAAAGTACATCCAAATAAGTCCTAAATGACCAGAGACCACATTAATTAAGCATCATTGGGATTTCTCTCTATAGGTGCGGCTTTAGGAAATAAAAATATATTCCAACAGAGTACTTGTTCTACTTGTTCATTAACCAACTCCAAACAAGAAAATGTTAGGATTGGAAAATGATGGCAGAGATGAGAGGGTAGTAGCAAGGAAGAAAATATCGGTAATATCGGAAATATCGGTTGTCCGAAAACACGGAAATATCGATGGAAATATCGGGATAATATCGATATCGATAAAAATTACATGGAAACCACGGAAATTGTAAGAAAAACTTGGAAATTTTTAATGAAACTTTGTAGGATGTTTATTTAGTCAATTATCTATTAGTTTATCACAAAAAATTGGAAGGAAATGCATTGCATGATGGATTTAACTGATTTAAGTTGATTATATAGCGAGCTGGCAAACATTGTGAGTGTAGAAAATATGTAGTAATTAATGAAAGAAGTTTAAACACACCATAATTATTTATATATAATTAATTAGTACAATATTTGGAGGTTTTATTTAGGATATTAAAAAAAAAAAAAGGGAAGTGAATAAAATGATGAAGAATAATGTGCCGAATTTGACAATTTAAATTTCTTACACATAAGCATGCGTCTAGGCGTTGAAGTTCCAAATTATAGTATATCAATTAACGATTGAAAATCAATACATTGAATAAGATTAAACTTTAATTTGGATGCCGATTATGTTTTTTCAACTTGATATAAAGTAAAAATATTGAATTTTGGAAGCTAGGAGTGTGTCAATTGAATTTTGGCTGACGTGCAAGGTATCAATCTCTTCGTCTCTTCGAGAGCTACAACTTTCCTTTTTGTTTCACTCAATTTCGTTGCGTATTGAAAAAGTTATACTCATTTGAATCTTACCCAGTTTCCGGCGACCTCAGTAGATTTCGAGGCAATTTCCGGCCAAACCACAACGAGTCAGACGTCGTGTGAGGTACCATTCTCTTCGCCTCTTCGAGGGCTACAACTTTCCTTTTTGTTTCACTCAATTTCGTTGCGTATTGAAAAAGTTATACTCATTTGAATCTTACCCAGTTTCCGACGACCTCAGCGACCTCAGTGACTTTCGAGGAATTTTCCGGCCAAACCACTACGATTCAGACATCGTGTGAGGTACCATTCTCTTAGTCTCTTCGAGGGCTACAACTTTCCTTTTTGTTTCACTCAATTTCGTTGCGTATTGAAAAAGTTATACTCATTTGAATCTTACCCAGTTTCCGACGACCTCAGCGACCTCAGTGACTTTCGAGGCATTTTCCGGCCAAACCACTACGATTCAGACATCGTGTGAGGTACCATTCTCTTCGCCTCTTCGAGGGCTACAACTTTCGTTTTTGTCTTGCTTGATTTCGTTGAGTTTTGACAAAGTTATGGCCGTTTAAAGTGGGTGTAAAATTTCGGCCGAAATTTTGATTTTTTCCCCCATTGGCGAGTCCCACATCGCCCATGCAAGGAAGTGAGCAATGAATTTTTCCTATAAAACTCACACTCCCCAGGTGAGATAACTAAAACTTGTTTGGCCTTTGGGTCATGATCAAGTTAATTATGTGTTGAGTTTTCTTAACATATTTAAGTATTTTTTTAATAAAATATTGTTGATATTATCGATAATTTTGAAAATATCATGATATTATTGATAATATCGTGATATTTTGACGAAAATAGGTTAGATAGTTAAAAAAATTTCGGAACTTAAAAAAAATGATAATATTGGCGATATTTAGCTGATATTATCGATTTTTTCTTCCTTGGGTAGTAGTAATGGAGGAAATGCAAGACGACATGTGGAGATCATCATAGTTGCCGTCAGGTGACCTGCTGAGCGACAAAGATTTGTTGGATACTTTCTCAGATTTGGATAGGGATGTGCAACGGTTATAGCAGGCGGGTAACCGTGGTTATTTACCCATAACCGTTTATATTCATATTTGCATAACCGTTTACCAGTTTGGTAATTGTATAAACGGTTATACCCATGCCCATAACCGTTTATAAACGGTTAACCGTATCCATAACCGTGTACCTATTTAATCATAACCGTTTACCCATTTAACCATAACCGTTTACCTATTTACCCATTTACCTGTTTTTGAACCCATTTATTCTTTTTTTACCCATTTACCCATTTTTCACCTGTCTACATGTTTTTTTTTAACAACTTGAAAATTACAAAAGAAAAATTTATCATAATTTTCGTTTTCTGACAATTAAACACCGTTATAGGTACATTTTAGCATGCATTTCCCTATTTTAATCATTTAATTACTCATACAATTCCAATAATTGAAATAATAGTTTATGAATGATATTTTTCTCCTAAACCATAATCCATATGAATACCTGTTATAACTGTGGGTAATTCATTTCATCATCTTCTTTTCAATGCATTTTAAACTTCCTCTAAGTTTGAAAAACCAATTCTTTTATACAGATGCAGAGTGTTTTATTCAAACAATTCTCTGTTTCCTTCCTCTAATGCAATGCAAAACCAAAAAAGTCCAATTTAATTTCCGTAGCTGGTTCAAGAGAATATTATTGATGCAAAGTAACCTTGGAAAGATTTTTTTTTTTCAGTAGAAATAGAATACCTCGTGAATCAGGACCAATGGATACCCGTTATAACCGCGGGTAATACCCATAACTGATAGATACCCGTTATAACCGCGGGTAATACCCATAACCGTCCATTTAAATTTCACGGATAAACAGTTATACTCACATCTGTTTGTTCGTCTAAACGGTTACCCATAACCGTAACCGTGAACTTTAAATAAGTGGGTAACTGTGGTTACCCAAACCCATGGGTATTTTGCCCATCCCCATGTGGATGGCTTCATTGAAGAGTTAAGTACTGGATTTCCTTCACTTTATCCATCATTATCTTCCTTGGTGATGAGCATACCTATCCACATGGACATAAGACTTAAAACAAAATATAAGTTCAGACATTCAACCACAGTAGTGATAAATAAAATTTTAAAATGTCTTTAAAGCTTATGGTCCGTCCTTAGCGAGAATACGAATATCCATTAGGCTTCTATTGAAAGCTTCCACGACAATTATGTCCTTAGGTGAATTACTTCATCGGGAAATATTCATAACAATTCTAATGCCAGAGTTCCTTAATGTACACAATAGCCAGCATTAGAATTCCAAACGTGAAGTTAATTTCACAATCCAAAGCTAATTGTTTAGATATAAATAAATTACAAATATGACTTCTACAGTTATGGCTTCAAACCTTCTTAATCCAATAAGAACCTAACACACTCCGTAAAACAATAACAAACTAAGAAACAAATCTAAAATTTCATAATTCAAAGCTCCCACTAATACTACATATCTATGAATAGGATAAGCAACGTGCTATATTTATTGTGTCCAAATTTCATATTTTTCTTCTAAGCCAGTTGTTCTAGACTTGCAATTCAAGACAGATTAAGTAAGAGAGAGTTCTACATTTTTTATATTTTTGAAGAATTTTAAAAAAGTTAGAACGCCCCCAAAATTAGTTTACAAGCTGACTGACGTGCAGATGAACCTAAACTCAACCAATGAATTTGAATCCTTCCAAATCCTTAATACACTTGACTCTCCCTATTTCGATAAATGTTTTGGATTAATGACAGTAGACATGATAACCTTAGGTCCTATCAGAATATCCAATAAAATAACAACTCATCATCTCTCCAACTTCTCTTGATGGTTAAACAATCACGGTTTCTTCTTACATTCATAAATTCGGATAATGTTACGGTCTTCCTAGGTACCCTATTGAGTAAATAAATAGTCACCTTATGAGTCTCACACCAAAGAAGCACAAATTCATCCTATATTCACACATGTTATACTTCTCACTGTTTCTTTTAGAGTTTCATTCTTCCTTTCAGAAACTCCATTTTATTCGAGCATCCCCGACTTGGTGTATTGTGAGCAATCAAACTTTCCATAGTCCTCACAACCTTTATCCGGGTATACCCCTGTAATCCTTAAGTTCAATTCTTCAAGTCCACAGCACTAAATTCGCTAGCACATCCATAGCTTGAGAAATCTCCCGTAAAACTAGTGAAGTACTCGAATCCAATTAACCTCAAATCAGTAGAATAGTACTTGAGACATTAAACTTTTCTCTTAACATAATTATGAACACAAACCATAGTTTAAACCACATCAAATGACAACTCATAAATTCTCCTTGTTGAGCAAAAATTGTACACAATATGTAAACAAATGATTCACTCGACACAATTTCACCATCGTTCATTTTTTTTATGAAAAGGGTTTTTATTAATTCGAGTTCGACCCATTCTAGGCTATGCACCTATTAATTACAACCTTCTTTTGGGAAAGGAATACCCTTTGATTCTAATTTGAATAAATCGTAATTTGGGGATTTAGGTGTTTATTTGATTTTGCGATTGAACCTAGGTCGAGCCCTAGATTGCCTACGTACTCTCGTTAAGGGATCAAGTCACTCGTAGTTCATGATATTTGGTATTTGTTTGGACTTGATGCCTTGTGCAGTTTTAGTTCATGCGGGCGAGGAGCATTTGATGCCTTGTGCAGTTTTAGCTCGTGCGGGAGAGGACTTTGAGCTATTGGAGCAAGATGTGGCTTCATGCCATTTGAATCTTGTTGCGGCTTCGTGTCGTTTGATATTTGATACGGCCTCATGCCATTTGAGATTTTTCTTCGACTTCATGCCTTTTGGGATTTGATACGGCTTCGTGCCATTCGAGGCGTCTTTGTGCCATTTGTATTTTTGAACTGGCTTTATGTCATTTGAAGTTTAATGTGGCTTCGTGCCTTTTGAGCGGCTCTATTTTTATCCACAAAGTCCAAAAATATAAAGTTCACGTGAATACAAAATTGTTGTTTTACTTCAATCTCATATGGAGCAACATTCCCTAAAAAACTAGGAACTTTGTTGCATGAGCAGCATCCATTGATTGGAAATCTAGGAACTTGTGCTTGAAGACTTCTCTTTTACTCTTTGTAGAATTTGTAATTACTTGATCAAAGTAGCAGGAGTGAATTTAGTTTATATAAACCAGGGATTCGTTTCGGTTTCACGATTACGTCTAAAATTTGATATCAGACTGCCTAAGTATCCTTAACGGAATCAAACCGACGTAGTTCGTAAGATATTTGATTTGGATTTGTGTTCAGACTTTGGCAAAATGAGAAGACATTTGAATTTATTTAAAACCCATATATGACCTTTGGTAATTACCTAATAGGGTTTGTGAAATAGAACTTTGATTGGTCTTTTCCTTAAGTAGCTCAGGACTTGAAGACATAAAGTGGGACTCCAAATCCCAAGTGAGGTGCATTCTACATTTTAGAGAAGCGCATATTTTTTTTCCCTTGCTACCTTCGGTGTATTTGAAACTCCACAAGTTTGACTTATGAATCAAACATAATGAAGACTAAAATTAATAACTTAGTCATAGTCATGATTGATATTTAAATCACATGAGTTGCCGAGGCAGTAGGCATTTGGATGTTTTTTTTTTTTGGTATACATCCACTTGTTTGTCTATTTGTTCTCCATGTGGTGCTTTTGGTGCCCAGCAAATGCAAAGAGAAAAAAGAAAGGCTTTGAATCAAAGAGAGAGAATAAGGCCCTTTTTTATTTAGACTTTTCAAGTGAGTGGCTTTTCTTATGGTGATGTATGATCAGGATTTGCCATCCTTTCACCAGTTTCTGATAATATTTTGCCTCTTCTTCTAGGGAATCGCATGTCTTGATATCCCAACTTTGTTTGCTCTTTATCACATGCTGTTTGCACACTTTCACTTATTTTCTTCCTTTTTTATTTTATGTTTGGAATCCAACAGACTTTTGAGAAGTCTAATTAAGAATTAAATACAACCACTTGTTTCTTTTTTGAAGCAAAGTCTTTGAAATGACTTATTTTCTTCCTTTTGGTTTCCATGTAGGCATCAATTCCCAATTAATTTAGGAATATTGTAGGCTTCCCGTTTCTTCTCCTTGTGGACTTGGATTTCTACGTCCAAGCAGGACTTCATGTGGCGTCAGGAAAAGCAAGCCACATTTAGCTTCATAAAAGCATCTGGAGCACTTTTCTTCCCTTAGAGTTTTTAAACTCATTGTATATACTTTTCCTTCTTTGTGCAGAAAAACATACTTGACATTGGAATAAAGGCAATTGCCCATCTTGCTTTCTTCTTCACGTATCTCAAGCAGAAGACTTCTTCGATTTTTCAGAAGCAAAGCTCTTAAATGACTTGGGTTTTGCTGCAATTCGTCTCTCTGAGAGATAGGAGTCGGTGGAATAAGAAGGAATAATAGCTATAAAGCTACGAAGCCAGAACATCAAAGCTACTACAGAGTCGTCGTCTTGAGTACTACACAAAGCTTTTCTTGAGGAAAACTCATTTATTTACTTTACTTTTGACTTGTAGCTTCTATCATTTTGCATCCATCTCATCTTTTCTTTGTGTTTGCGTCAAATTTTCTAGCAACTTAGAAGACAACTTCCTTCATTTTTTTTATTCCTTGCTGTAGCTTTCTTTTTGCAGACTTTTCATTTTTCCTTTTCTTTCGAATCCCTAGCAAAAAAAAAAAAAAAACTTTTGGTGGAACTTATATAAGACGCAGCTCCCATGTTAATTTTGTTCATGAGAATATTACGTTAACCCTTGCTGGTTTTCAGCTACAAGTGAGACTGATATAGAAGCCATAGTCTTGCTGCTACTTGTTGCTTGTGTTTGTGATAGAGACAATCCTCGACAGAGGAGGGAGTTGGCAAATGCCTTGAGTGTTTCTTGGATAGCTTTCTATGGGATTTAGAATCTCGCATGATGAGCACCCTTTCTTCCTTTTCCTTTGTCTTGAAACCTTTTACATTTTGCCATGCTCATTTCATGCACCGTATTCAATTAATGGAGCCCAAGTTCATAATGCTCATGTGAATGGCATTACAAGTTTTGAAGGAGCTTTTATTTTCTTCCCTTGCTGTATTCTTCGGCTTATCATCAATTTGATCCTAATGGAAATAGGCTTTTGAGAGCTTTGGCCTCTAATTCAAGCCTTATCAAAACATATTATTTTTCTTCACTGTGGATGTCAGAGAAAAGTACACGGCAACTTTGCTAATGGGACCTTTCTCCATCGTGACTTGCTTTTTCATCATGATGTGCTTTTCTACCAGAGAATACCAAGGCTTTTTTTCGAAGACAACCGTGATCTGTCAACTGAAATAAGGGTCTTCCATTATTGTTTATTGGGGTGAGGCTCATGCAGAAACAAGAGTTCTGCAGCGTTGGTGACTCGGGAAGGAGAAGGGTTCCTCGGCTTTGGAGGTGATGCCAAACCTCCTCCGTTTCAACGCTGACTGCCTTTTGTTCCTTGAAGGTTGGCCTTAGTGGCGTCGAGTTTGTTCTTCAAGAACTAGATGATGAAGGTGAGTCGAGGTTGCTTCTGCTTTGCCCATTTCTTGAAGAGCGCGGGTTTCACCGATTTCCTAGGAGATGTTGGAGAAGCAAATTGCTTCTTTATTTCCTGCAAAACCGAGAGAAACCAAACAAAGAAAAATTTAGAAGGATGTATTTGTACCTTTAAATGCTTTGTTGCTTTGTTTTTCCGTGCATCCTCTTCTCTGTTAGCTTTTGTCCCCCTAAATTTCCGTTGTAGTTCACCTCTTTGATCTCTCTCTTAATTTTTGTAGAGTCTCTTCTCTTTTTTTTTTCTTTCTGGTAGCAGCTGATGCTTATTTATAGACATTCTAGGAGGGCTCTACAGTTTTTTACGTGGGGGAGATGGAGCCATGTCCTCCGCCACTTTCTCTTAACTTCTCCCACTAACTGTCCAGTCTTCCACGTCTTGCTTTTGCAGAAAAATAGGGAGGCATTGCTTTGCATGTTACTTCCCCTCTTTTGTAGGAGGAAATACATATTTTCTTTTTATTTTATTTTAGTTATGGATGTTGATTTGTATGTAAAGCCCATCCTTATTTTTTTGGGCAGGATTACATTTTTGTTTTATCTTGTAGCTTAATCCAATTTGTATGAATTCTATTTTTTAATATGTATTTTTTTTTTGTTCAACACTCCTTTAATAGAACTCCTTTTACAACACTACGTACATTGAAAAATATAGTAGATACAATATTTATCCAAAGGATCCAAACTTTAACATACTTAGAAGACGCATAGATTATTAATTGGTAAAATTTCAGCTCAAAATTCCTTCATTAAGATTCCTCTTGTCATGCTTAAAACTTCACAGTGAAAAACTGATTTTGACATAATTCACTTAGAAAGTCACCATAAATATTCCAAACTTCATATCACTTGAAAACTTTGTAGACTCCCATAGGCATGTCATATTTCGTCATACAATTACCGGTCCCATATTGGACCATAACGGAATTTCGTCTCTACCGGCATCATATTATCAAATTGTAGGAGAAGATAAGAATCACAGCAAGACGCCGTTTGTTTAGTTAATGAGATGGAAGAATGTAATGGATTCTAAAATTTCAAGTCATTCTAAGGTCGTTACAGGTAATCCACTTGCCACAATTTATGTGATCGAAAGTGTCAGAAAATTTCAGTGTCGCTGACCTAACTTGTAAAATCCTTACTATATCCAATTCTTAACCTTTTCCAGTGAAACCGGTGCCTATAGAAATCTGAGGTTGTTTACTATATCTTATAATTTTCCTGGAATTGTAGTCAAAGGAATATGCCATCAAAATGGGAAAAGAATACGCGACATGTTATAAATAGGTAAAAGTTAGAAAGATAGTCTTTACTAGGATAGGAGCATAACGGGTGTAAAATATCACACTATTTCGTTTCGTAACTAGAACACAAAAGGATTGCGGGTAAAGAGAGGAAATGAGGGATATTGATATTATTTTTTCACTTCTTTTCTTTGTTGTGTGTTGTGATCACACACGGAGTGCTCTTAAAATAGAACCACTCCCATGAAAATTTACAAAGGTGAAATGAGTGTTCATTGAAAAAACTCATACAACAACAACATGGTCACTATTCCAAAGTCTTCCTCACCTTTTGCTAAAAACATATGGGCATTCACTCCCACAACTTTAACAACTCCTCCTTGGATGCCCACATATTAACATCAGTTACCTCGTTAAAACCGTGTTCGGAAAAACCTAGTGGAAAAAAAACCGTAGTGAAGGAAAAAGAGTACAACTTTGCTTGAATTGTTGATATAGTGTTAAGTATGCTTATGTTGCCTCGTTAAAACCTGATAGAAAAAACCGAGTGGGAAAAATCATAGTCGAAGAAAAAAGAGTACAACAAGTATGTATCATGGATGCTCCCCCTTATATGTATCTCCCATGATTCCAAATTCTTCAAATTTAACTGATTGGTAAGCCGACGTAATCCGATACTATGCACTAGCTTATGAAATGTACACTTTCGTAGAGATTTGGTAAATAGGTTTGGCAAATTTTCATTAGAAAGTATTTGTTTGACTTCAATAACTTTAGCCTTCTAAAGCTCATGTGCACTGAAAAACTTTGGAGATATGTGTTTAGGCCTGGTTTGGTATTGAGGTGATTCTGAAAAAAAAACTAGTATAAAAAATGGGAGCTGTTTTTGTGTTTGGTAACAATCAGCTACAGTTTTTTTTCCACAGTTTTGGATGAAAAAAGCCAAAAACAAGAAGCTGCAAAGCCCAGCTTTGAAATACCGGCTTTTTTTCACATCTGTTTTACATAAAAGTTTACCAAACACTATAATACTGTTTTTTTTTTCAAAAGCACTTTTACAAAAAAGTTTACCAAACACTCTGCTGCTTATTCTCACAGTACAACAGAAGCAGTTTTTTTTCAAAGCACAACAATACCAAACCAGCCTTTAGTCTTATCGCCCTTGATGAATCCGTCATTTATTTGGGCAACACAGGCTGCATTATCTTCATGAATGACAGTTGGAGTGTCTGTCTTTGAATGTAGACCACATGAATTTCGAATATGATGGATCATTGATCTTAACCAAGAACATTCACGACTTGCTTCATGTAAGCAAGTATTTTCAAGTGATTGGAAGATGTAGCAACTAATGTTTGCTTTGTTGAGCGTCATGAGATTGTTGTATCTCCATTAGTGAACACATAACCAGTTTGTGAGCGGGCTTTATGATCAGAGAGAAAACTAGCATTTGCATATCCAACAATGATCTGGTCATTTATGGATTTCTCTAAGTAGAAGAGGCCTATGTCTATTGTCTCATGAAGGTATCGTAAAACAGCTTTAACTCCATTCCAATGACGAATTGTTGGAGTAGAGCTATACCTTGCTAACAAGTTGACTAAAAAAGCTATATCTGGTCTAGTACATTGTGCTAAATATAATAAAGCACCTATTGCACTCAAATATGGTACTTCTGGACGAGGGAACATTTCATCATCTTCTTTTGGACGAAATAGATCTTTCTTGATGTCCAGAGAACGAATGACCATTGGCGTTCTGAGTGGATAAGCCTTATCCATGCCAAATCGCTTCAAGATTTTTTCAATGTAAGCTGATTAATGGACCAAAATTCCATTAGTGCAATGCTTGATATGCAGGGCGAGATAATATTTTGTTTTCCCAAGGTCTTTCATTTTAAATTCGTTTATCAGATATTCAATAGTTTTATTGAGCTCTTTAGAGGTTCCAACTAAGTTCATATCATTAACATATACTGCCACTATAGCAAATCCAGAATTTGATTTCTTAATGAACACACAAGGGCAAATGACATTGTTGGTATATCCTTCTTTGATCAAATACTCGCTGAGACGTTACCACATTCGTCCATATTGTTTTAGCCCATATAATGATCGTCTTAATTTGATTGAGAACCTACCTCGTGGTTTGTTAGTCATTTCAAGTAACTTAAGTCCTTCTCAGACCTTCATATATATGTCAGTATCTAATTCTCCATATAGATACGCGATGATGACATCCATACGTCGCATGCCAAGTTTTTCTGAAACCACCAAACTTATTAAGTAACGGAACGTAATTGCGTCAATTACAGGAGAGTATGTCTCCTCATAATCAATTCAAGGTTTTTCACAAAAACCTTGTGCAATGAGTCGTGCTTTATATCTTGCAATCTCATTATTCTCATTGTGCTTTCTTGTGAATACCCATTTGTAACCCACGAGGTTTACACCGGGCGATGTTTGAACTACCGGTCCAAAAACACTTAGCCTTTTGAAGGAATTTAATTCTGCTTGGATTGCATCTTTCCATTTAAGCTAATCTTGTCTCTGTTTGCATTTATCAACAGACTCAGGCTCAATATTATCGCTTAATATGATTTCAGTGGTTACTGGGAATGCGAACATGTCATCGATGATTATTTCATTTCAATCCCACAATTCATTAGTACATGCATAATTTATGGAGATTTCTTTGCTTTCATGTACTTCTGTCTTTTTAGGGACATGTGTCTCATCAAGGACATTTTTCTTTTCTAGAAGTAAAGAATCATGAATTGTGGATTTGTTATTCACTTTTTTTACCTTAATGATTTCATTTGGATTCAGTTGTGCCCTCATCTTTTGAACCTAGAGGTCTACCATGCTTCAGGCGTGCACCAGATGAATTATTCACTGCCACTTTATTTTGTACAACAAGGACATCAATTTTTTTTTGCAAGCGCATTTGCAGCTGGTATATGTGATTTTGTAACTTTCGTAGCATCATTAAATGCATTTGGCATTTGATTAGCAATACTTTGAAGATGAACGATCATTTTCACATTAAGTGTTTCGTGGATCAAAATGACATAAGGTGGGTACAACCCATATCAACTCTTGTCGTTCTTCTAGAACGATTTTTTCTCCCCTTAACGAAGGAAGACTATCTCATCACAATGACAATCCGCAAAACGAGCTATAAACATATAACATGGGTTCCAAATATCTAATGATAGATGGTGAATCAAAACCCATATAAATTCTCAATCTGCGCTGAGGTCCCATTTTAATGTGTTGTGACAGTGCAATAGGCATATATACAACACAACAAAAAACTCGTAAATGTGAAACTGTTTAGCTGATGCCCAAACATGAGTTGTACTGAGGAGTATTGGTGGTTGGCTATAGGTCTCAGTCTTCTATACTAATTTATTCTAAGGGGATAAACATGCAACGTCATAAGTTGACAATATAACTTTAAGGGGAGGTGTATTCAATTGGGAATTTGAAAGATTTTAATGGATTTATAAATCTATGGATTTTTGTGAAGTTTAACTAATTTGTAGAGACTCCATATAAAATTTTGATTTAATTCCCTCGAAATCTCATGGGAAGATGTGAGATTTGTGAATGCTTAAAATAAACTACAAAATCTCTCAAATTCCCTCTAATTTCTCAACTTTTAAATAATATATCTGCAATTCTATTTGTCATTTCGTTATGCAAAATAATTTAGAAAATTGTTATGTAAAATGTTACTAGACACTGGACATGCCTTACTCAAATTAGATTTTGTACTGAATTTGAGCATTCATCTATATCTACATGGAGAATGTAAAAAGGGTGAAGCTTTCATAATACTCAAATTATCTTTCTATCATTATGATTTTAAAAAATCGTAAAAAAACAACATAATGTGATAGTAAGTGTTCTGTTCTAGTCTTAACAATAAAATGAGTTTTCTAATGATTATTTTAAACATTTGGATCTAAACTAATATAATTTTGTGGCTAACATGAAATTGATCATCACAGGTCCTCACAGGTCCTCAAAGTGAGGATCTTAGGAGAGCAAGACTAGTTATTATTTTTTTAAATATATTTTGTTAAGCCATTTGGTATTACGGTTTAGTGATATTTATCTTTACTTGTAAGTGAGAGGTTTTAAATTTGATAATATCGCTTGTTTAAATTATTATTTTTTTGATTAATAAAACAATAAAAAAAGAGCAAATGGTGGCTGACGGCTTGAACGGTCTCAAATCGACAGCAGAAGGCATCAGATACCCAACTGGTGGAGTGGTGATGTCGAAGCTAGCTAAGCACTCGAAAATGAAAACTTATATGCGTTGGCGGCCCTCCAACGTGTCTACAAGTAAAATGCTCCACCTCTTTTCTATTAGTTCTCTTAAATATTGGATTTTTTTTTAATTCAACGATATATCAATATTAGGTCGAGCATATTTTCGCTAACTCACGTAATGAATATTAATTTAATTTAATGTAACATTTCTCAACCATATCAGTTTCGTAGTGGTAAGTGCGCATATTCTGGCTTCTAAAATACAAAAAATTGGAAGGTTCGATACTCCAAGTTGGTGAGTTTGATTAACTGTAGCCATGACAAGCTGAAATGTTTTTGTGAGTCTTTTTGACTTTTAGAAAAGGTGAATAATCGTGGCTTGCCACAAATTGTCCTCCTTTAAAAAAAAAAATTAATGTAACATTTGTCATTTACAACAATCAAACATAAAACATACAATTTATAAATAGAAAAAATACTATTAAAGTACGTTAAAAAGTGAATTGAAGGGAATCGAATTGGCATAAGGTGCAAATGTATGTTTGTTTATTGCTAGTAGAGTAAAGTCCAATGAACTCACACGCCATCCAAAAGCTCAATTCCTTTTTACAATTATGGTAAATGACTACTTGCAAGTTCAATGTTAAAATAACTAAAATATACATATGCGAAAAATAAAAACAAAATAAAATGAGAGGTGTTTAAAAGGTAAACGAGTGACCGCGGCTTGGCCTTTTTGTACTCCGTCTGATTTGGTGGTTGGTCTCATATTACTTTTGGCACTACACTACGAGTTGTTCGCGGCCTATTTCTCTGACTTTTGAGAGTTTTGACTCCTCCGTCCGTATGTACCTTCCTTTTTCTGCCATTTTTAATTTTTTATCGGAACTCCAATATTAAATCGTAATTCTCTCTTCAGTTCTTCATTCTCTCTTTGGGGTTGGGCTTTAAATATTCTTGATTGTTTGTATTTTTCGGTCTTTCACATTTAAAACGTAATTGAGTTGGTTCGGTGCAGAGTACAGTGAGAGAGAGAGAAAGAGAGGTGATCAATCGCTGCAGTCATCGATGGTATTCTTCAGGAGCGTCACCGTGCTTTCCAAGCTCCGTTCTCGTCTCGTGAGTTCCTTTTACTTTTACCTGTTTCAGATTGAAATTGGCTTTATATTATTCTGTTATTCATTGTAATTTGTATTTTTCCTTTTTTGGAATCAAATGTGTTTATGATTGTGATGGTTGCAGGGGCAACGGTCGAGTCTCAGGGATTCCGTCAGATGGATTCAAACGCAGACCTCCACAGATCTCGTGAGTTCTTCTTCTTCCTTGTACAAAACGAGTCGATATTCAGCATACAAATCAATTAGTATTTTTAGAATCCATTTAATTTTATTTACTTCATGCACGTTGGAGCCTCTAAATTATCATTCTGATATTATCGTTTTCATTTTATGTCAATTAATTTCCAAGTATGTGCAAGCAAAGTAGTGAATCACAAATGCTGCAAGTAATAAATCTCAGTTTTGTAATGACATTCATTGTGTCTGTGTTGTCAATGCCGTGCAGGACCTTCGTTCTCAGTTGGCGGAATTGATTCCAGAACAACAGGTTTGTTACACTAGTCTAGTCCTAGTCCTGACTGACAGCATTCACTTTCCCAATAGCTGTGTTTTCTTGTTTTTGGGTTTACTTGTACGCTAATATCACTCGATTGTATTCTTGATGTCGAGTGTTGAGTTGCTGCATTCTTTGTTTATTTAGAGGACTGGGGTAATGTGTGGGTGAGAATCAGTTATTTCCATCTGCTTCAAGTAGTGTGTGCTTAAGAGCTAGCTAAAGCTCTTCCTTCTTTTCATTTTTCCATAGGCATTAGATTGGTGGAAGGTTGAGGTCTTATGTCATGTACAGTTTTTCATACTTTGAGCAATTCTGAGATTTTACTTATATGTGAATTGGATATGTTAGTAAGTGTATTTTGTATATTATCACAGCCGCATGTTTCTTTCTTGGTTACAGGAACGTCTGAAAAAACTGAAGGCAGATTATGGAAAAGTTCAACTGGGCAATATCACGGTTGATATGGTAAAGTATCTTTCTTTCTTCCTTTTCTTTCATATAGAAACTGTAAAATGTTTCCCTTTGTTATCAGTCGAAGAACTTAATGCTTGTATTATTAAAAGCCAAGTAGCGAGCCTTCATCTGATCTTTGTTATTTTTCTTTTTAAATAGAGTAAACTTTTAATTTTGAACTTACATATGATCATAGTTTGTAACTGTGTTTGGATTCGATTTAAAACTGCGTAGGTGATTGGTGGAATGAGAGGAATGACAGGGTTGCTGTGGGAAACCTCCTTACTTGATCCAGATGAGGTGTACATTTGAATTACACAGCTTGAAATTTTATGAATCAATGTGGATAAATTTATGTGATAATTCTAACAGCTAATTGAAAATATGATGTTAATAGGTTGTCTTAACTTCTTTATGCAGGGAATTCGCTTCAGGGGTTTGTCAATTCCAGAATGCCAGAAAGTATTACCTGCTGCAAAGCCGGGTGGAGAACCTTTGCCTGAGGGTCTTCTGTGGCTGCTTTTGACAGGAAAGGTATGGTTTTTTAGGCATATTCCATCACAAGATATTTTAAAGGTGCACTCTTGAAAATATACAAGTTTCATTTTACTGTAATGAGTATCCATGATTCCATACAAGATATCTGTAACTCCCTATATACCTCCTGAAATACTTAGCCTCAGCTGAATGTCATCATTAATGTCACAGTTCAAATTTGGACAAAACATTGCTTGCGTATAACATGTACGAATGAGTATTTGTATTTATTTATCTGACTTTGTTTTCTTTTTTACTTTGGGAGTGTTTTTTTGGTATAGCCTAACATTGAACACAGCTTTTGCCATTTGTATGTGTCATAGGTACCTAGCAAAGAGCAAGTAGATGCATTATCCAAGGAATTGAGGACTCGTGCTGTAGTTCCAGGTTTGGTAGCTTATATTTGTCTATTTTGCTACCCATAATTTGATGAACTACATAATTCTGTTTGGATTATATTATATGTCTTCATAAGAAAAACCAAATGCTTATGACGACTTCAATTGGCTACTTCTGAAGTGGTCATATATGTGAGAAGCCTACCTACAGAAGATGTTTGTTTCACAGTTTCACTTAATACTTGTATCTAGAAAGGCTCTTATGTGCATAAGGTTTGATTGAAGTGCTTCTGTGCGCAGTCACTCAATTTTTACACTCTTATGATCATTAATATAAGATTACTCATCAGATCTCTGTAATTCTCCGTTGCAGCTTATGTGTATAAGGCCATTGATGCTCTGCCTATAACAGCACATCCAATGACCCAGTTCACCACTGGTGTCATGGCCCTCCAGGTTGGTATATGGGCTACTTAGGGTTGCATTATACTCATATTTCAGTTATTCTCCGTTTGCCCTTTTGCCATAATCATGGTTGGTCAAAATCAGATTTAGTATTCTGTGTTCATGGATTTAGTTTTGGTTCTTGGTTAGCCATATTGTCTTTAGCAGAACCCTCACGCTTCTAGGTAACTGTGAAATGGAAGGTGGGGCATTTCTTTTAGGCTTTTCCCTTAGCCAAGGGTGTATTTGCATAAGCGAATAACTTGATATTTTGCAATCGTAATACATCATCGATTATTATAATGTACGCATGTATTTCTCATTAATATCCTCTTGAGTCTTGATTACTTGATTTCACACATTCAACTGTGAAGTGTTATGATTATCAACATCAATTCCTGGATGTTTAGTTTTAGTGTCTGTATAAATAGAGGAGAAATCGCTGTGCATTATGTAAGATTGGTATGGAGAACTACTACTTATATGTAAGAGAACTTAGTGCCGAATCCCCAGGTTTTCTCTTCATAATCTCATATGCTTCTAGCATTCCTTTTTGTATTCAACTTTTTCTGAATATGTTTAATGCGAGATTTCATTTCTGTTGTAAATTTTTCATAATTACTTTCTGAGATAAAACTTCATAGTCCTGAGTTTACTATGCAATTTGTGATCTATCACAATAAGTTTGAGTTACATACGAACGAGTAATTAGATGAAGTCCTTGCTTGGGTATGGTCTGTTTTGCATTACAGTTATCAATTAGGATTTATCACAAAAGTATGATACATGCTACTTCTGTGGTGAATACCGCATGTTGTCTTTCATCTTCGTGATTGTTGATCTAGAGCTAAGGAGGCTAATTTTTCTGAATGACTATTCTTTGTGGGAAAAGCCGACCCCACTTAGTGGGAAAAGGCTTTGTTGTTGTTGTTGTTGTTGACTATTCTTTGTTGGAGCAGTCAATCGGCTTCAGTGTTTCTTTTGGGTTTAGTGACAGTATTTCTTTCTAAAAGAATGAAATGTTCTCCACGTGAATGAAACAATTAAGTATTTCATTAAAAGGCTGGCAGTACTCATTTACCCGATTTGCTGAGTATCTCTAGCATATGCAACTAAATTTCCCATTGTTTAATACTGCTTTCAGGTAGACAGTGAATTCCAGAAGGCATATGAAAAGGGGATACATAAATCAAAGTAAGTTTGCTTGTATTTTTCTTTTCAATCCCCGTCTTCCATTACTTTTTCGACCTGTTAACATAAGTTATTTTTAGGTATTGGGAGCCAACTTTTGAGGATTCACTTAGCTTGATTGCACAAGTGCCAGTAGTAGCTGCCTATATTTATCGAAGGTTGGTAAAGCATATTACATCTTTCTCATAGTTATATGTTTGAATGTTTGACCTTGTGTTCTTTCTACAACAACAACAACAAAGCCTTTTCCCACTAAGTGGGGTCGGCTATATGAATCCTAGAACGCCATTGCGTCGTTCTGGATTCATTTTCATAAGGATTCGACGTAATCATGGAGTGCCGGCTGTAGACTACCTGATCGGAAGCCAGCAATCCAATGCTAATCCAGAAAAATTTGGGAATCAACTATTAGTTCCAATTTGGGATTATTGGAATTTATCAGAAGTTTCTGAATCGGTTTTATCTCGGAATTTTCGGAACATAATCCAGATCTCCTACAGTTTGCAAGACTTTAAAAATTTTCAAAGTTTTATGTATCTACACTTAAATATTTATTTTCCGAATTTTTGCTTGTAGGCTGTTAGGTGAGTGTATGACATAAAATCATAATGGACAAGAAAAAATAGTAAGTATGATTATACTCTTCATTTTTAATATACAATAGGTGAGTGTATGATATAAATATAACAATAAACATGATAAAATAAGAATACGCATGGTTTTTTTATAGTACTAAGTTTAAGAAATGTCGGAATTTCGGTTTGGATGGGTACATTCCAATTGCCATCCAAATCTTTCAGAAATTTTCAGAATCGGAAATGTTCGGACTCGGAACAGAAATTTTCAGTTTGGATTAGAATTTCCAATCCAACTGCACCCCTTGTGCATGTTTTAGAACAGCATTTAATCTAAACCTGTGAAACTTTTGTGTAAAAAGTTGTTTCTTATGTACGATATTGTCAACTGACTGAAGAGCAATGGCATTATTTCTCTTCTTCCTCGTGGTTTGAAGAATTTTCAAGGATGGAAAAGTAAGACCTGTTAATGATTCTCTGGATTATGGTGCAAATTTTTCACACATGCTGGGTTTTGACGATCCCATAGTGCATGAGCTCATGAGGCTTTATGTCACCATCCATAGGTTTGTATAAACTTCTCTTTCTAGGAAAGTGATTGGTATGTTTTTTTTTGGTTTCATGTTATATGACATTTTAAGTAATAATGCATTGTAGTGATCATGAAGGTGGGAATGTCAGTGCTCACACCGGCCACTTAGTAAGCTACCCAATTTTTGTTCTTTTTTCCCTTGTTATTTTCTTATACTTTGGTAATGAGGACTCCTGTTAACATCATTTCGTCTTGAAAAATGTAAATCATGTGATGATTTGATCGATAACTTGATATCTATTCCAATTTGGATGTTGATGTATATGTTCTTTAATGTTACATTCTGAATACAGGTTGCTAGTGCACTTTCAGATCCGTATCTTTCATTTGCAGCTGCTTTAAACGGCTTGGCTGGCCCACTCCATGGTTTGGCTAATCAGGTAATATTTTTTCTTTTGTTTGGTTTTTTCCATCTGTTTATTCTAATAAAATAGCCGACCCCACTTAGTGGGAAAAAGCTTTGTTGTTGTTGTTGTTGTTGTTGTTGTTGTTGTTGTTTATTCTAATAAAAGCTTGAACTATATTTTGTATATCTAAAAAAGTTATTGATGTATAGAAAGGGTGCATGTTGAAATGATGCATTCTCTTTTCCTCATACCGCACTGTTTTATTGCAGGAAGTATTGCTTTGGATAAAGTCTGTGGTAGATGAAGTTGGAGAGAATGTAACTACAAAGCAGTTGAAAGATTATGTCTGGAAAACATTAAAAAGTGGGAAGGTAATGGCATCGACTTTTACCTAAATAGTCTATTTAAATATGGCCCATGTTCAGTTTATTCTCTTCTTGTAGTAAACATGCACGGTTGATCCTTTGCTCACGAATTTATTATTATTTTTGTATGGATCTAGTATCTAATTAGCAATGTGCATCTTTGCTCATGGACATTTTTCTGCCAGAAAATTGGCCAAACCATTCAATCTTTGTCAGAACTCACCTACTGAACTTAGAACTGTCAACAGATAAATAAAATATGTAGTAATCAGTGACGGTCTTGAGATTTTTAAGGCCTGGGGCAATACCAGAAAAAGTGCCCTAGTATAACTCCACGTAAGAAACAAAATTCAATTGTTTTAGTGTTTGTATTTGTGCATGCCGATGTAACATTTCTTTGATAAAATGATAGCGGGGTGTGAGGGATTATGCTAAGCAACAAGATGGGTTAGCCATAATTTGGTATCTAACTTATCATTTAAAAGACTCAAACCTAAGCCTTCCTACTTATAAGTGAAGAAAAAATAGATTTCACATCTAATCTATAACATTACACGTTAGTTTGTAATTAGATAAGGGTACACAAATATTTCACAAGCAAAAATCAATTAAAGTATGACAGGTGTTTTTGTATAAAACTTATAGTTATGGGGATAATTTTCTAATTTACTGTCCCTTGGGGCCTCATAAGAATTGTCATATTTTTCTATCTCTAATTTTTAATTTTTTATATATAATGTTATAAACAATGAATGGACCAAAAAAATTATTGAAAAACCAAATACCACATATATGTTATTTAAAAATATAACTCATTTGTTCTTGGGTAAGAAATAAAAGTAACACTAAACCTTAACATTATATTGAAACAGAACATCATTGCTAAAAAGAAAAGGGCCCTCAGTTTGATCTGAACCTGGGTGGCTATTATTATTATTATTATTATTATTATTATTATTATTTGCCAAAGGGTGGTAATTAATTGAAAAGGAATTTGTAAAAACCACTTTTGTCAAAGGCACATATAGAAATATAGCTACTTATTTAAACCAAAGATGAAATAATTCATAAAAAAAAGGGGGCCAGTTTTGAGATTCTAACCCGTGTTCCTTTCCATTGCAAGAAATCAGTGAAACACTGCTGCAAATAACAAATTATGACAAATAATCCAGTTTTATATTTTTATATGCTTACTGGACATAACATTATAACAATAGAAATTAAATTTTTTTGTGCCCTTGATTTTTTGGGGCCCCGTGATATCGCCCTGGCTGCCCTGGGCTAGGGCCGGCCCTGGGTGGTCGACTATTCTACCCGTGACTTTGTAGAAGTTTTAAACTTGCAAAGGAAGTTACCTCGTCAGACCTGATTAGCTTTTTTTTTATTTTTGTGTTCCTTAAGCAAAATGGACTTTCACTTTTCTTGAATCTTCACTATTTGAAATATTCTTGTCTGTAATTGTCACCTCTCTCCTCTTTTTCTCGTATTGCAGGTTGTTCCTGGTTTTGGACACGGAGTCTTGCGTAAAACAGACCCACGATACACATGTCAAAGGGAGTTTGCATTGAAGCACATGCCTGATGATCCGCTGTTTCAGCTGGTAGGTGTAACCCTGATCGCACAAGGGTGTGCCCTTTTTATGCACACTGCAAATCATGGTAGTAATTGCATGCATCCTTTATGAGCTAACTTAGTCATTACCTTAAACAGGTCTCGAAGCTTTATGAAGTTGTGCCTCCCGTACTTACTGAACTAGGCAAGGTAATTTAATAACTTTATTTTATGAATGTAAATTATGTTATATCTTTGCCTCTGAGAATATTACTGTAATCTTTTATATTTACTGATGGAAATGCAAAAATTTTTCTGCTCGAACCAGGATCTTTCATTTTAAAGCCTAGTGAGAAATTGAGGATTTTTACAGTCCTTATATCTGTCTTTTCCTATTAACCTTGGGACCAATCTGATGCTGATTTTATCTGGGATTTTATCATCTTTATAGGTTAAAAACCCATGGCCCAATGTAGATGCACACAGTGGAGTTCTGTTGAACCATTTTGGTTTGACTGAGGCAAGGTATCATATTTCATGTTATTATTCCTTACGTTGTACCTGGTGATGGTCCATAATATTCCGAAGCGGTACATGTTTTGAGATGATAATGTATTTGAAATTCAACCGTTGCAGGTATTTTACTGTTCTTTTCGGTGTATCGAGGAGTATAGGGATTGGTTCCCAGGTTCTCTCTCTCTCTCTCTCTCTCTCTCTCTCTCTCTCTTATTACTAATTGTTAAATTTTCTGTGTTCATATGTTCTCTTGGTTTGGTTCAGTTGATATGGGACCGAGCTCTTGGTTTGCCTCTTGAAAGGCCAAAAAGTATTACGATGGAATCGCTTGAGAATTTCTGCAAGAAAGCAGCTTCGTCTTGAGAAATTGAGTGCTGTATCACTCTGAGTAATAATTGCTCCCGAATGATGGCTTTGTGAAGGATGCAACGGTTGTGTAAAAATTTCAGTTTCTGTTGGTTTTAGTTGAGAAATTGTTACAGGAAAACCTCAACACTCACACATCACACTTGAGCATTTTCAGGTACTTTAAAGAAATTTTGAAGTGACATAGGCGTTGGGGCTTTTGCTGCTCAGTTAATAAACGGATTGGAGCTATTTAGATTAAAACGTGTACTTTAAAGATTTTCACAAGTAGTAAGCGTTTTACGCGTATTCTGCTATGAGGGCGGCACATTTATTATTGAGAACTTTAATGAGAAGTGCTTGGACTTTATTTTAACAAAAAAATTGTCTTATAATTTTAGTTAATGAAAATGACTTAAATTTTAGCAAAAAGAACAAAAGTTTAGCATACCAAAAGTCTAAAATATAAAATAGAAGTGAAAAGAAAAAAATTGACTCGCGGGAACTTGAATGTCCATCACACGTAATATTTTTGAAATTGAACGATATTATACTATTTTTCAAACTTAACGGTACTACATTATTTCTTATACTAAATGGTACTACATTATTTCTGAAATTGAATTGTATCACATTATTTTTGAAATTGAATACTATTAACATTTATTGTGTCTGAACTAAATACAAGAACTACATTATTTCTGAAATTGAACAGGGGTACTATACTATTTCTGAAATTGAACACAGACACTATTCTTAAAACTGAACACAGTTTGTCATGCACTGACTATTTTTTAAGCTAAATATGGCATCTCTCCGAAGTTTAACTATCATTTTTCTATCTCTTCTTGAATTTTCTCGGCAGTCTCACCTTCAAAAGACATTTTCTTCTTCTTGACACTCTGTATATTCCATACATTTCAAGATTTTATGTTTTTTACCCACAACCCATTTCTCATATGCCATTAAAACAAAAACCCAAAAGAAGAAAAACATAAACAATAACTAGAGAGGAGAGAGACCTTTTTATTTCATTGTTTTTAATCAAGATGGACGTTTTTATTATTGCTTTATGACTTGGGATTTTAGGCCACCTCCAATCGAAGGAGGGCAAGAGGGCTCGTTTTAGTCCTTGTAGCCCTCCAAGAAATTAATATTTTAATGAACAATGTTAGGCCATATTTCTCACTATCTCCAACTAAGGGGCCAAATGACCATAAGCCAAACATAGCACTGTGACAAAAAACCATCTCCAACCAAGAGGGCCAAAGGGCTATAGAGCCAAATATAATTTATTGTTTTAATTGAATTAATATGGTTACTTAAATTAAACTACCTCGATAAGGAATTCAATAATTTTACGTTTTGGATTTCAAGTGTTATGTGTCGATATCTGCACGACTTTGCAGATTTATTGTCGATAAGAAATTTCAATAATTTTATATCTCGTATTTCAAGTGACACGTGTTGATATTTGAGTGACTTTGCAGATTTCTTATCAATAAGAAATCTCAATAATTTTACGTCTAGGATTTCGAGTGTCACGTGTTGATATCTGAGTGACTTTGCAGATTTCTTGTCGATAAGGAATCTCAAAAGAAGCATGTAGTAAAAATTTAAGTTTTAATGTTGTTTAAGTTTAATGTTATTTAATGTTGTTTAATAGGTTTAATGTTGTTTAATATTGTTTAATGTTACTTAATGTTATTTAATGTTGTTTAGCGGCTTATGTTCTTTAATGTTGTTTAGTGGCTTATGTAGTTATTGCAAGCATGAAAAGGAAGATTGAATAATGAGTAATCCAATTACGCGGCATGCACGTGGCTAGAGATTCAAGTAAGTTAATATCTTCTCTTTCTTTGTTTGTTGCTTTATCAATTACAACGAACCAAATATATAATTGGGATAACATATTGCATGTTATTTTATGCTGCGTGTGATTATTTGAATTGAATTAATCCCAAAAATATGCTCAAAAACCTAACATGAGTTACGCATACCAAGATCTTGTAACACTGCATCAATATATATGTAATCGAAGTGTAGTGGATGATGCAAATGCCCATTTCGCCCTTCGTAATAATTTGATAACACATGTAGTATGAACATGCACAAAGAGGCTAAGTCTTGTGTTTGTAGCATTTAACTAACTAAATTGTAATGACTTTACAATTTAGGTCCATTTGCTTGTTTAGGCTTTCAAATCACTAAATTGTAATACCCTTGCAATTTAGGTATGTTGTTTGTTTATGTTTTCGGTTTAGCTCTCTAAGCTACCAATGTCATTTCAATATGTAGTGTGTTTTTAATTTGAAATTGATAAAAGTAAGCCCTTTAGTAGAACATCTTATATCATTTCATGTTTAACCATTAAACATACAAACAAAAAATATGAAAAAATAAAAATAAAATGAGAGTATAAGTGTATTCACAAGTAGGGGGAGAATGAACCAATTTGACATGGGCTATTACTTTTCTCGTACCCACTGCTTTTTAGGGCTAAATGTAACCTAATTTTTTGCTAATACCCACCAAAGTGATGGATCTAGCCTCATTTTCCAGTATTGGGGATGAAATGTATGTATAGGAAGCTTTTAAGGCAAGGGATCCCCATTTTTGTTTTTTTTTTAATAAAAATGGAGATTAGTTGTGGGGTCCACACCACATTGAACTTTAACGATCAAAACCTTCTATTTTTCAAGTTGTACCTCATAGATCATCCTTGCAAAATATTAGTCAAATCGGAAATATTTAACGCACCTAATTGGGTTTAAAAAAATGAACGAATAATTTGTTATATAAAGAAATAATGAAATTTGATCTTGATAAGTAAATAGGTAAATGGTTTCGAATTGAATTGAATTTTTGCAAGGATGATCTATGAATCGAGACTTGCACAATAGACGGTTCGGATTGTTGAAATTCGATGTGAAGTAAGCCCCACAACTAATCCCCATTTAAAAAAAAATGGGGATCTATTTGCATAAAGGGCTTGTATGTTTGTGTGTGTATAGTAGCCTCTCAAAGTATATATAAAGTTACCATTGAAGATGCTTGAGGATGGTGATGTCGTTGTGCGACCGTAGGAGTTCCGAACGAGGCTACAACTTCTAGAACTATAGTGGGAGTCTTTTTATAACCACTAAAAGCCCTGGCCTATGCAGTAGAACAATTCTTCAACTCCTAATGCTTGCAGTTGATGCTGCCTAGTATCCCAATAAGACCCTGTTTCTTAGCTTTATTCAAAAGCCATTGCAAGTCTGCAGATTAGAGCAATGGTATTTCTTCATAGGGGTGGGCACAGTTCGATTTTGGTCTCGTTTGTACCATACTTCATCAATCACAAAACTATTGAGTATCGGTTAATTTCGTATCTTCAAGGACCCACTGAAGGATTCGTGTTGGGGCATCCCTGTTGAAGTATAAGAGTTCCTCTCCAATCAAGAGACCAATCACAACAGGACACGTGTCAACATTAGAATAAAGCTCTTAAAGTCTCACATTGACGCAAACGGAAGTGAGCGACTCTCCTCAACTATAAGAAAAAACCATTGTCCTACAATTAATCCCTAATGTCATTATTGTATTTAAACTCATCATTAGAACTTGCTAATGATGATAATGCTTGAACCTATGTATTGTGTAAACTATTGACTATTAATGAGAATTCTTCTACCCCGTGCACGTAGCCCAACTTCGTTAGAATTTTGTTAAAATGAGTTATGTTGGAAAGATCATTGCTATAATTGGGTTAAAATTAAGGAACCATTGCTCTAATTAAGTTAAAGTTAACAGACCATTTCTCCAATTGGATTAAATTAAGGGACCAATGACAATGAATTTTTAATTGAGGGATCATAGTTGCACGTTTTGATGAGTTGAGAGACCAATGATAATGGATTTTTAGTTGAGGGACCATTGCTCCAACTAAGTTAAAGTTAAGAGACCATTGTTACAATTTAATCTAAATAAAAAGGCTAGCTAAAAACTTTGGCCATCTTTCCAAATTTCCAAGATGGGATTGATAATAGTTTAAAGCAATAAGAATCCGTTGTAAACAATGGGAAATGTATGCCCACATGCCAATAGTAACTTTCTCACATGCCTAATAGTGTTGTTTTTGTTTGTTGTATAACAACCATCCACTTTCTGTAAACTAATCACGGACGTTGTTGGATTGGTCACAGGTGTAATTTTCATTCATTGTAAACCTACAGATGTGGCTCTATAAATAGAGCACATCACAGGTGATCAAGGTATAGCAACTGAAAAGAGAAAATCACTGAAAACAATAATATCAATGTCCCTCATCTCCTCTTTTATCCGCAATCCTTTGTGTTATAGTTACAAAACAAAAACAGTGTGATATTTCGCACTCGCTTCATTCCTGTCCTTAGTAAAGGTTATTTCTCTAAATTTTATCTATTTATAACACGTTATCAGCACGACTCTCTAACCCTAAACAGTTCTCATTTCCATTAGCCGAAAAATGCTTCCTCCAAGGATTTTACTGTTATTCTTCTTCCTCTGCCTTACCTGCCTGGTGTACCCTTGCGAAGAACTGCTAACACCATGTCTACTTCTAGTTGTCAGTATAACAATTACTTATATTTTTGATTTCTTGTTTAGTGTAGTTCCTAATTACTAACCTAATGTTTATTTATCTTTGTTGCAATCATAGATGGTGTGGTATCATCGCCCATCTTGGATTGCAGATTTAATTTTACTGCAATTTTAGGTGGTGAAGTATGATCGCCCACCTTGCTCTGCATATTTAAATTTTCCTGCTGCTTGAGTGGTGCAGAATCGCCCATCTTATGCTATATTGTTTCAATAAGAGTGGTGCAGCACAATCGCCTTTCTCATTAATCATGTAAATCTTGATCTTGAAGTTTCGAGTGCTTATTATTTTGGCTTGAAGATCCAAAATGAAAATTTTGTAAGAACCAGAAGTTCTAACGCTTTATTCCTCCAGAGTACATGTTGTTGCAAGTTCTTACACATCTCATTTTTTTTTCAGAAAAGAAAATAACGAACTTGGCAAACCTTAATTTTGTTTCCCTGTACATTATTGGGAAGAACTACCTTACTTGGGTAGTGGATGCCAACATCCATCTTGAGGCAGCGGATCTTGGAGAAACCATCAAGGAGGAGAATAATGCATCATCTCAAGATCGGGCAAAAGCCATGATCTTTATCCGTCGCCACTGTGATGAAGGATTGAAGAGTGAGTACCTAACTGCTGAGGATCATTAGCCATCTGGAAGGCACTGAGAAATAAATACAATCACCAGAAAATGGTGATTCTTTCAAGGGCTTTTTATGAGTGGACTCACCTAAGGATCCAGGATTTCAAAACAGTGGTTGAGTACAATTCTGCAATGTTCAGAATCAGCTCCCAGATGAAGCTCTGTGGGGAAACTATCATTGAGGAAGATATGTTGGAAAAGACTTTCAGCACTTTTCATGCCTCCAACGTGCTCCTGCAGCAGCAGTATAAAGAGTAAGGCTTTACTGAGTACAACCAACTGTATATGTACTTCTTGTGGCTAAACAAAACAATGAGCTCATGATGAAGAATCATCAATCCCGACCTAATGTATCGACACCATTCCCAAAAGTGAATGTTGCTTCCCTTGAAGTGAACACCACATCCTCTCGTAGCAATAATTACAAATGAGGACGTGGCCACAAGCGAGGCCGGTGGAACAGGAAAGGCAAAAACTATGGTGTCCAGTTTCACAACCAGGTTCTAAGGCATAATTCAAGCCCAAGCTTCAAGAATGCAAATCGCCAAAAAGGCAAAGCTCATATGAATAACACTCATAGAAATCCTAAAGGAGTTTGCCATAGGTGTGGTGGCAATGGGCACTGGGCGCGTACTAGTCATATCCCAAAACATCTGGTGGATTTGTATTTAGCCTCTCTCAAGGAGAAGGGTATCGAAACCAATTTTATCGACCAGGCTAAATTGATGGACATACCTAATCCAGTGTTCGATTTATTAGGACAATTGAACACAACCCACATGGATGTTTCAGACTTCATTGTGGAAAAAAGGAATGAAGTGTATCGATATGATTGAATCACTTCTGTATGATGTACTCTTATCTGAATTTGTAGTTTAGAACTTGCATTTCAATTCAATAAAAATGGCATTTCAATTTCCTTTATTATGAATAAACTGTTTTGTATTTCTTTACTCAGTGAGCATGGATAAAAATTATGGTTATTCTCAAAACAAGAGCAATGACAGAGATATTTGTCTTGTAAACAGCGTAACCACGCATACAATACTTCGAGATCGAAAATATTTCTCAAGCTTGATGCTTACAAAAGTAAAGGGAACAACAATATTAGGCTAATCAAATGTAATTGAAAGCTCAGGAAAGCCCATATTATATTACCAAATGAAACAATATTGTCCGTACAAAATGCGTTGTATGGTACTCGATCTACTCGAAATTTGTTGAGTTTTAAAGACATACGTTTAAATGGATACCACATTGAAACGAAAAGTGCAGAAAATGTGGAATATCTATGCATTACCTCCAATGATACCCATAAGCGTATATTGGAGAAGTTGTGTGGTTTATCCAGTGGATTGTGTTATACATACATAAAGACAATTGAAACACATACTGTCATGAACCAAAAGTTCATTGATTCAAAAGTTTATATGCTTTGGCATGACCGTCTGGGTCATCCAGGATCTACCATGATGCGTAGGATCATTACCAAGTCTAATGGACATCCATTATTGAGCAGACACATTGCTATCTCAAATGATAACCCTTGCAAGGCTTGTTCTCAAGGGAAGTTGGTAATTAGACCATCACAACTAAAGATTGATGTTGAATCCTCATCATTTTTGCTAAGAATTCAAGGGAATATTTGTGGGCCTATTCAACCACCTTGTGGACCATTTCGATATGTTATGGTTTTGGTTGATGCATCTATCAGATGGTCACATGTTTGCCTCTTGTATACTTGAAATGTACATTTTGCTAGACTTCTTACTCAGATAATTAAGTTACGAGCATAGTTCTCAGATTACCCCATTAAGTCAATCCGACTTGATAACACTGGTGAATTTACATCTCAAACCTTTGATTATTACTGCATGACACTGAACATTGATGTTGAACACCTTGTTCCTTATATCCATAATCAAAATGGTTTAGCAGAAGCCTTTATCAAGCAACTTAAATTAATAGCTCGCACTCTACTTATGAAAACAAAATTGCCAAACTCTGCGTAAGGACATGCCATTTTACATGCTGCATCATCGATTCGATTAAGACCCATAGCCAACCACCAATACTCATCAATACAACTAGTGTTTGGGCATCATCCAAATATTTCACATTTACGAGTTTTTGGTTGTACTGTTTATGTGCCTATTGCATCGCTACAACGCACTAAAATGGGACCTCAGCGCAGACTGACAATTTATGTGGGTTTTGATTTACCATCTATCATTATATATTTGGAACCCTTGACAAATGATATGTTTACAGCTCGTTTTGCGGATTGTTACTTTGATAAGACAGTATTCCCATGGTTAAGGGGAAAAAATACCGTTCCAGAAGAACGGGAAGAACTAACATGGGTTGGACCTACCTTATCTATGCTACGAAAGTGACAAAATCACATATACCAACTGCAAATGCACCTGCAAGATTTGACGTCCCTACTGAACAAAATAAAGTGGCAACGAATAATTCAACCAATGCATGCCTGAAGTGTGGTAGACCCTAGGTTCAAAAGATTCAACCCTTTGAAAGAGAAAAATGAGGGCACCGCTGAATCCAAATAAAATCATTCAAGAAAAGAAAATGAATGACAAATCCACAATTCATGATTCTGAACTTTCAGAAAAGGAAAATGTCATTGATGAGACACATGTCCCTGAAGAGACATAAGTACATGAAAGCAAAGAACTCTCCATAAATTATACATGTACAAACGAATTGTGGGATCGAAATGAAATAACATCGACGATATGTTCACATTCACAGTAGCCAATGAAATCATATTAAGCGATGATATTGAGCCTTGCTCTGTTGATGAATGTAAACAGAGACAAGATTGGCCTAAGTGGAAAGATGCAATCCAGGCATAATTAATTCCTTGGAAAGGCAAAGTGTTTTTGGACCTGTAGTCCAAACCTGTGGGTTACAAATGGGTATTCACAAGAAAACGCAATGAGAAAAAAACAAGATTGCAAGATATAAAGCACGACTTGTTGCACAAGGTTTTTCACAAAGACCTGGAATTGATTATGAGGAGACATACTTTCTTGTAATGGATGCAATTACGTTTCGTTACTTAATAAGTTTAATGGTTTTAGAAAAACTTGACATGCGACTTATGGATGTCTTCACCACGTATTTATATGGAGAATTAAATACTAACATATATATGAAAGTCCCAGAATGACTTAAGTTGCCTGAAACAATTAACAAACCACGATGTATGTCACGTCTTGATCCTAACATACATCCAGGATCGACACATGACGTCACTAAATACTCGTATATCTAACATACCCTGCCTCTTGGATATGAATAAAGCACCACTCAATGTCCAAATTGCGTAGTAATTCCCATTTATTTTATGGCTGCATCTAACTTCTCGTTAAACTACCTACGTACCCTCAATATGGATCAAGCCATTCGTAGTTTGTCTAACATTCCTCTTATTACTGCCATGCATGATAAGAATTCCATCTCATGTACACACACACACACACACACACACATGCAAGCCGTAATCAAACAAATAAACATTCAACAAAACCATAATTCAATTCTCATCCAAGTGATCCAATGATGTACGCGTTCAACAAGAGTAATCAACCATGAGATAAATAATATAACATTCATGATGTTAAATATAATCAATGTTCATAAAGGTATGTCGTATTTCCCTTACCTAGATTCCTAAGCATTGCTCTTAGTTACCAAGACAAGGATCCACCATCGTGGCCAAATTCTGTTTCACAAATGTAAGATACTACTAAATGCATGACTTGAATTTTAATCCCAATGAAAGTACTTTGGATTACTAATGTAACAGTTTCCAAAAATTCAATGCCCTTTTGGTTGATCTAAAACAAATCATTGTAAATACACATAAAGGAATAATTCTGGACCATTAATAATGATGTGTTTCAATAGGTATAAAATGCACCAAAACAATAAAATAATTGACCTTATCATCATATCACAACTTTACTCAAATTTATATTATAAGCCAAGGGATCGAATCATATAATGCACACCTATATAAAATACATTGTTTCTGACTTTAAAGAAATGCTTTGATCGATAAAGTTGGAACTACCCAACAGCCGTACCAACATATGAAAAAGAATTACGAACGTAAAGGCTATTTTGGTGTGGTTCAAGAACTTGCATGCTTATGCATGAATATACAAATATGTGTATACACAACCTGAATAGGTAAAGAATGCATAAATACGTTGGCACATAATTGTATAAGAAAATGGTTCTTTTGGAACCCAATACGTAACCTTATCAAGTGGTTTAAGCACAAACTCAAAACAGATAGGTAAATTAAAATTAAAGTTGTAAGAAGAATTGATATTGCAAAGCAACAACCTCATCTCCACAAAAACTGCAGAAAAATAGTCTTAGTCAACCAACATTAAGCCTGATTTTGAACACCCATAACTATACCAAATGATGCAAACTTACATGAGATTCGAAGCTTGTTTTGGGTACATTAAAAACATATAAGATTGTAGGAAACGGGGTTCCGAGTTGAAAGTTATGCAAGATACAGAATTGAACCCTGAAACTGGAAATCCAGTATTTGCTGCCGTCTGGCAGCTTCGTGACTCAAATTTGTACATGGTTTTGACATATCAAAACTCAACAGAATTATGTGAAATCAGATGGATTTTGATCATTGACATGTCTAGTTTCAAAACACATAATAATCGATCAAAAGAAATCCATTAGGACATAGAAATCAAGAGCCAAAGTAAGCTACTTGAAACATAACTTTTCTCTGTAGACACACCCTGCAACTTGGAACCCAAACTCCTTTAATCCAAAACATAACTTCAGAATACTTCTATACAATTCAATCGTATTTATAACTCTGATTTCAATTATGTCAACAATAAACAAGAATTGACCTTTTTTTTACCCAAACCCTAAAACATGCTAATTTGATCATCACACCCAATGTATAAAATTGAAAGTAATAAGAAGATTGATACAAAGCAATTATGGAAAGAACAAAGAGAGCTAGGAGTTTTCGCCAATGTTGCAGGTCGACAAAAAGAATCATACCTTCGTTATGATTCTTTTTGCTTCTTCAGACATCGTCTTCTACACTTCCTTCTATACTTCCTTCGACCTCTCTCAAAAGTCGGGTTACAGTTTCTCTCCTTGTCCCCCCCCCTTCTTTCCTTTTTTTTTTTTTCCTCTTTTCTTCCCCTTGGATTTAACTCCGCCGTGTAAGTTTATCTTACATTGCCGGTCCCAAGCCCAGATAAAGGAGGAGGGGGAGGCCGTCAGGTAGTCGACAGCCGACACTCCATGATCACATCGAATCCTTATGAAAATGAATCCAGAACGAAATCGCGCTAAAGCTAGGGCGTCACCTGTAAGTGGCGCGCTGTGTGGCCCGAGCACAGTGATAAGTGAGCAAGGGTCGCTGTATCTCCATCGGCACCCGGATGCAGTGTTAAATGAGCAAGGGGGCTATAGAAACTTCTTTTCGAACGACTCCACTCAAAGTTGTTTGGGAGCATATGCTCCTATCAACTTTACACGGGACACACAAAAGAAGTACTTTGATCGTATTAGACGGGGAAGGGTGAATAAGCTAGGACAGAAATGTAGAGTTCAAAAGAGAAAAATGCGTTTAGGAACGTGGAATATAGGAACCTTGACGGGAAAATCTATGGAAGTAGTAGAAGTTATGGTGAGGAGAAGGATAAATATTATGTGCCTACAAGAAACTAAGTGGGTTGGGCGTAAGGCAAAGGATCTAGAAAACTCAGGGTTTAAACTATGGTATTCGGGCACAAATAGAACGAGAAACGGTGTTGGCATCATCGTGGACAAGACCTTGACACAAGATGTTGTAGATGTCAAGAGGGTAGGAGATAGAATCATGGCAATCAAGATTGTAATAGGACAAGAACTTATCAATGTGATTAGTGCGTACGCACCTCAAGTAGGGTTGGATACGAGTTAGAAGGAGAAATTTTGGGAAGACCTTGGAGACTTGGTGCAAGGAATTGCTCAGACGGAGAAGTTATTTATAGGAGGAGATTTAAATGGACACGTGGGCAGGGAGACATGCAACTATGGAGGTTTTCATGGTGACCATGGTTTTGGGGAGAGAAACGAGGATAGGGAAGCTATCTTGGATTTTGCAATGGCATATGATCTCTTCTTAGCCAACACCTTCTTTAAGAAGAGAGAAGAACATGAGATCACCTACAAGAGTGGGTCTTCAAAAACACAAATAGATTTTCTTCTAATGAGGAAAGGGGATTGTATAACTTGTAAGGATTGCAAAGTTATACCAGGAGAGAGCGTGGCTAATCAACATCGCTTGTTGGTGATGGATGTACATATCAAACGAGTGAGAAAAAAGAACAAGACTTGGAAGTGCCCAAGGACTAGATGGTGGAATCTAAAAGAAGAAAAACAAGCCATTTTCAAAGAAAAAGTAATCACCCAGTGTGTGTGGGATAGAAAGGGGGAAGCTAACCAAATGTGGGATTCCATGGCTAGTTGTATCCGAAAAGTAGCAAAAGAGGTATTAGGAGAGTCCAAGGGCTTTGCCCCACACCAAAAGGAATCTTGGTTGTGGAATGAGGAGGTACAAACAAAGGTGAAGGCTAAGAAGGAATGTTGTAAAGCCTTATACAAGGATAGGACCGATGAAAATGGTGAAAGGTATAGAAAAGCGAAGCAAGAGGCGAAGAAAGCTGTGAGAGAAGCTAAGTTAGCGGCTTATGACGATATGTATAAGCGACTAGATACCAAAGAAGGAGAGTTGGATATCTATAAACTAGCTAGAGCAAGGGAAAAGAAGACAAGGGACCTAAACCAAGTGAGGTGCATCAAGGATGAAGATGGAAAGGTTCTTACTACAGAGAACGCGGTTAAAGACAGATGGAAATGTTATTTTCATAATCTTTTAAATGAAGGACATGAAAGGAGTGCTTTAGGGGAGTTGAGTAACTCAGAAGAGTGTAGAAACTCTTTTTTTTATCGTAGAATCTGGAAGGAAGAAGTGGTTGTAGCTTTGAAGAAGATGAAGCATAGAAAAGCAGTAGGCCCAGACGATATACCAATCGAAGTGTGGAAAGTTTTGGGAGAGACAGGTATAACATGGCTCACTGACCTTTTCAATAGGATTTTGAAAACGAAGAAGATGCCTAATGAGTGGTGAACGAGCACTTTGGTGCCTATCTACAAGAATAAGGGCGATGTACAAAATTGCATGAACTATAGGGGTATTAAGCTAATGAGTCATACAATGAAGCTCTGGGAGAGAGTCATTGAGCATAGATTGAGGCAAGAGACACGGGTTTCGAACAACCAATTCGGGTTCATGCCAGGGCGCTCAACCATGGAGGCAATCTATCTCTTACGAAGATTGATGGAAAGATATAGAGATGGGAAAAAGGATTTACACATGGTCTTTATAGATTTGGAAAAAGCGTATGATAGGGTCCCAAGAGACATTCTTTGGAGGATTTTAGAGAAGAAAGGAGTACGAGTAGCATATATCCAAGCTATACAGGATATGTATGAAGGAGCAAAGACTGCCGTAAGAACTCATGAAGGACAAACCGAAAGCTTCCCCATAACTGTAGGATTACATCAAGGCTTATCCTTAAGTCCTTACCTTTTTACGTTGGTAATGGATGAGTTAACAGGACATATTCAAGATGATATTCCTTGGTGTATGCTTTTCGCAGACGATATAGTGTTGATAGATGAAACTCAGGAATGGGTAAATGCAAAGCTTAACCTTTGGAGAGAAGTGTTGGAATCTAAAGGTCTTCGCCTAAGCTGATCAAAGACAGAATATATGGAGTGCAAGTTCAGTGCAAATGGAGGCCAAAACGAGTTAGGGGTGAGGATCGGAGATCAAGAAATACCAAAGAGCGACCGTTTTCGTTACCTAGGATCTATCTTGCAAAAGAACGGAGAAGTAGATGGAGATCTCAACCATAGAATACAAGCTGGATGGATGAAGTGGAAGAGTGCATCCGGCGTGTTGTGTGACCGCCGTATGCCACTGAAGCTCAAGGGAAAATTTTATAGGACGGCAATAAGGTCGGCGATGCTGTATGGCACAGAATGTTGGGCGGTGAAGCATCAACACGTACACAAAATGGGTGTAGCGGAGATGAGGATGCTTCGTTGGATGTGTGGGCACACGAGAAAGGATAAGATTAAGAATGAGGATATCCGGGGTAAAGTAGGAGTAGCCGAAATTGAAGGAAAGATGAGAGAAAATCGGTTACGGTGGTTTGGACATGTGCAAAGAAGACCTACTGACGCTCCGATTAGAAGATGCGACTATAGGACAGAGGTTCAGGGCCGAAGGGGTAGAGGAAGACCTAGGAAAACTTTGGAAGAGACCCTAAGAAAAGACTTAGAGTACTTGGATCTAACGGAGGACATGACACAGGACAGAACACAATGGCGTTCTAAGATTCATATAGCCGATCCTACTCAGTGACTTGGATTTTCCAAGTCTCCAACCGAGAAGTTTTCCTCATTCGGGAAATTAAGGGAACACTACCTCAACCTACATGCTCCACTCACAAAGCTTCAACATACAAGCTTCAACAAAAGAAAAATTCAAAGAACTTAGTGAAGAAGGCTTTGGTGTATTTAACACAATACGTTGAAATGAAGGAAAGCTTATTTATTGATATCCCCGATAAGTTACAAATATGTACATATACTTGAGTCAAAATAAACAAACAAGAGGGAGCATTCACAAAGGTTGCTTAGGAGAAGTCTCAGCAGTCGGTAGAGCCCCAGAAAGAGAAGGCACGGGAGGGGGATCATTCGGAGCCTCATTACTGGACAGAACCCTAGAAGGAGGAGGCATCAGAGGTTGATCATTTGGAGCTTCATTACGCGGTACAGCCCCAGAAGACGAAGGCAATAAATGCATTTGGAACAAACCCACAAATCTCTGATGATCAAGTAAAACCTGACCATCAGATTCCTTCATCTGGTCAAGCTTCATCTTCATGTTTGTAGCATAGTCATGTGCGAGCCGGTGCATCTGTTTATTCTCATGCTTGAGCCCTCTAATCTCCTGTTTGAGACTCATCACTTCAGCCGCCAATGATTCAACTTGGCGGGTTCGAACAAATAGGCGTTGGGCCATATTAGACACAGAACCTGCACACTGAACACTAAGAGCCAGAGAATCCTTAACAGCCAACTCATCAGACCGTTTAGAAAGTAGTCTGTTATCTTTGGGAGTGAGAAGGTTCCTGGCCACTACCGCATCGGTTATATCATTCTTCATCACGGAATCCCCAACGGTAAGATGACCAGTAGGGGAGACGAAGGATGGGCGCCATATGTTGTCTGGAGAAGGCGGGGTTGCCTCTTCAACAAGGTTCAAGTCAAAACGACGGTCGGAGGGGCCAGACATTTTCAAAGGTGTTGAAGAGAGAAGAGGTCGGACAAATCAAGATCTTAGAAGTGCAAGAATGGAGCTTCTACTCGTGGATATTCAAGTGTGCTTTGGAACTTAATGTCAGCCCCTATAAAAATCTGCACTCGATGAAGCTTCAGAAATCGAAGAGGCGCCTGCTCAGAAATCGAAGAGGCGTTTGCTTTCTCAAAAGCTGGGCTGCTCAGAGACCACGAGGGTCGATCCCAGAAATCGAAGAGGCGTTTGCTTTCTCAAAAGCTGGGCTGCTCAAAGACCACGAAGGCCGATCTCAGAAATCGAAGAGGCTTGCTTTCTCAAAAGCTGGGCTGCTCAGAGACCACGAGGGCCGATCTCAGAAATCGAAGAGGCACCTACTTTTCCAGCCCTGTCAGCACCTGTCACACGCACACTCAGCTTTGCGGAAATTACCAAAGTTCTCTGACAAAGTTGAGACACGTGAAGCTTGCAGCTCCCACTACATCGCTCTGACCAAGAAGGGTAAAAGATCAGCAAAGATACAACACTAACAAAGTTTAGACACATAAATTTTGAAGGTCTAGCTACCATATTATTACCCACAAGGGTAAAGGAACAGTACCACTGCTGGATAATTGGAAAGTCCCGGTGTGTCAACCTCTGTGCTTCGTGGCAAGGTAGACTAGCAAACATGCCCAACCTTTACTCAGATTCGAGAAAACACTCCCAACAAGATTGCTTGCTCCAAAATCGAAGAGGAACCGCCCTCCGAATCTCGAAAGCTAGACTCCTAACATGATTACTTTCTCAAAAATCGAAGAGATGGTAAAGGAACAGTACCACTGCTGGATAATTGGAAAGTCCCTGTGTGTCAACCTCTGTGCTTCGTGGCAAGGTAGACTAGCAAACATGCCCAACCTTTACTCACATTCGAGAAAACACTCCCAACAAGATTGCTTGCTCCAAAATCGAAGAGGCACCGCCCTCCGAATCTCGAGAGCCAGACTCCCAACATGATTACTTTCTCAAAAATCGAAGACACCGCTCTCCGAATCTCGAGAGCCAGACCCCCAGTAGGATTGTTTTCTCAAAAATCGAAGAGGCATCGTTTTCCGAATCTCGAGAGCCAGATCCCCGACAGGATTGCTTGTTCCAAAACCGAAGAGGCACCACTTTCCCAACTTCAAGAGCTGGATCTCCTTGGATAAAGCTTGTCTGTAATCTTCACACGCAACATCAGCTCTCCAGATACCACAGACCATTTTTTCAAAGTGCTCTGACAGAGTTAAAACTTGTGAAGCTGGCAGCTCCCACTACCGTGCTATGACCAAGCAGGGTAAAGGAATAGCATTATTACTTGATGTTAGGGAGACTCCTATATATGTCGACCTCCATCCCCAACGGACATGCAGACCTGCAAAAATGCTCAACCCTTCCTCTTATCTGAGAGGGCACTCCCAACGAAGTCTTTCGAAATATTCAGCTTTCTTTCCCCCCGATAATACCTCTGTAAACAAGCTATACCAGAGCAAGAATATCTCATATCATCAGGGTTAAAAGCAAGAGTATCCCATATCATGCTTTTTCCCTGTCTTTTCCTTTGGCCTTGTTCTTACCTGTAAGACAAGGAGAAAGAGAGCAATCAATTAGCACTTGGAATCAAGCTTCCAGCCAGGAACTGACTGCCTGGAACCCCTTACCTGATTACTTACCTGACATTGCTCTCGAGTACTCATCTTCAACATCTTATGCTTCCAGGGAAGATCCCGCATCTGCCTGAGGAACAGATAGGGCAAGTGAGAAGGATACAAGGAAGCATGTGGAGACAAGCGTAACAGCACACGTGCCGATACATCCATTACTCTGTCAAAAGCAAAAGTATCCCATATCAGCAGGGTCGAACGTACTCTAGATTTGATGGACTTGTTTTGACCCTCAAATTCTTCAGTCGGCCTTATCTCTGGAGGAAACCAGAAAACCCTCAAGCCCAGTTCAAGAATAAGCCTGTGGAAAGTTACTTCTTCAAAAGCAAAAGTATCTCATATCATCTCTTCTCATTTTTCTTCTCTTTATCATTCATGTTGCCTGCAAGATAGGGAGAATGTGAACAATCAGCCGGAGCTCTGATTGCTTACCTTGTTTGTCACCTCTTTCAGCAGATCCCCTAGCTCAGCAACTTGGGGGACTCCTACTACATGGTTTGTATCGCGCTTGACCAAGCCTGAAACTACAAGTAAGCTTCAAGTGACATTGATACATTACCTTGTGCATCTCCACCAGTTACAAATATCACCCCTGGATGGAGGAAGAGTACTTCCAGAGAAGATGCCACATCTACCTATGAGACAGATAAGGAAAGTCAAGACGATACCACACTCCAGTACTTAGAAGTTTCGTGGTTACGAGATCATTCTCCCACAATATTTCCTAATGTCATTTGTATTAAATCATTTACTTGTACTCACTAAATGAGAGCTTCAACCTATGTACTTGTGTAAACCCTTCACAATTAATGAGAACTCCTCTATTCCGTGTACGTAGCCAATCTGGGTGAACCACGTACATCTTGTGTTTGCTTTCCTATCTCTATCCATTTATATACTTATCCACACTAATGACCGGAGCAATCTAGCGAAGATCACAAAAAGTGACCGTTTTCGCTACCTAGGATCTATCTTGCAAGAGAACGGAGAATTAGATGGAGATCTCAACCATAGAATACAAGCTGGATGGATGAAGTGTAAGAGTGCATCCGGCGTGTTGTGTGACCGTCGTAGGCCACTGAAGCTCAAGGGAAAATTTTATAGGACGGCAATAAGGCTAGCGATGTTGTATGGCACAGAATGTTGGACGGTGAAGCATCAACACGTACACAAAATGGGTGTAGCGGAGATGAGGATGCTTCGTGGGATGTATGGGCACACGAGAAAGAATAAGATTGAGAATGAGGATATCCGAGGTAAATGAGGAGTAGCCAAAATTGAAGGAAATATGAGAGAAAATCGGTTCCGGTGGTTTGGACATGTGCAAAGAATGCCTACTGACGCTCCGGTTCGAAAATGTGACTACGAGACAGAGGTTCAGGGCCGAAGGGGTAGAGGAAGACCTAGGAAAACTTTGGAAGAGACCCTAAGAAAAGACTTGAGTACTTGGATCTAACGGAGGACATGACACAAAACCGAGCGGAATGGCGTTCTAGGATTCATATAGCTAACCCCACTTAATGGGAAAAAGCTTTGTTGTTGTTGTTGTTCTTCCCCTTGGATTTCAGTTCTCCAGTGGAACAAAAACATTAAAATTAAATTGTTCACATATTGCTTAAATGTACGCTAAGGATGTGGGTCTCTAAGATCAGAAAGTAATTGTTTCTTAATCAATCGGAGCATAAGTAATCCTGAATTCATCCCAATCCCTAAAGATTTTTCCGAATCCATCATCTAATAGTTCTTGATTTCACCTCCATCAATCAAATAATGTGCAAAGAATTTTCGGAATAATTTATTGCCCATTTTAACTCGGCCGAGAAAGATGCAAGCCTATTACTTCATTAATAGTGAGTATTAACATGTAAGAAACAATGTAGAGAGAACAACCTGCTTGCCCTTGCATATAATGCGATCCATAAAACTGAAAATAAGAAATATTTATATGGAGGAAGTTACCACCTTGGATGAGGATTCCCTTTGACCATCTTTTGCCCGTACTTGCGCCACCTATAGCCATCATCGAGAAGATCAACTTCACTCCTTGTCTTTCTGGTTGTGCCACTGCCATGAGCACGTCTTTGATTGTGGACATGGGGTGTCCAAGCTTTTGCAGATCCGCTTTAACGCCCCACACCAAGCAAGTCTCCTCAGAAGCAATGGAGCCGAGCCTTCCAATGAGTCTGCTTGCCAACGGAAATGCAAGCTCGGCCACCTTCTTGCGCTGGATGAGGTGAGCACAAGGTAATTGAGATTTTTCTGGTCTGAATGCAGGATAATGATTCTGGATCTTCTTTCCCGCATCTTTCTCTTTTTTTTTTTTTTTCTCTTTTGGTCCCTCACTCTTTTATCTAATTGGTTACCATTCCCACGGAGTGGAAGTTTTAAATAAATTTAAAAATTTATTGTTTATTAACACAACTTCAATTGTCCGTAACTATATCATTCAATCCCGGACTCGCAAACGACTTTCGTCTATCCGTTCGTGGTTTCGAGATCTATTCGAAAACATTAATCGTGACCCCGAAAGGTCAACAAATTTTAGATAATTATTTTCCAAACTTCAAACTTCGTAACTAATTTAATTAAAATCTAAATCCAATAATTCAATATAATTTCTCAAAAAAAAAAATATAAAATCTCAATAAAACAAATACGTAGATTATAATAATAAAATTCGGGAACGGGATTTCACAATGTATGTTCTCAATCAAATTAAGGCAATCATTATATGGGCTAAAGCAATCTGGATGAATGTGGTATAATCGTCTCAATGAGTATTTGATCAAAAAAGGATATACCAACAATATCATCTGCCTTTGTGTGTTCATTAAGAAATCAAATTCTGGATTTGCTATAGTGGCAGTATATGGCGATGATATGAACCTAGTTGGAACCCCTGAAGAACTCAATAAAACTGTTGAATATCTGAAAAGCGAATTTGAAATGAAAGACCTTGAGAAAAAAAAAATTGTCTCGGCCTGCAGATCGAGCATTGTACTAATGGAATTTTGGTCCATCAATCATCTTACATTGAAAAAGTCCTGAAGCAATTTGGCATGGACAAAGCTTATCCACTCAGCACGCCAATGATCGTTCGTTCTTTGGACATTAAGAAAGATCCATTCGGTGAAAAAGAAGATGATGAAATGGTCATTGATCTAGAAATACCATATTTGAATGCAATAGGTGCTTTATTGTATTTAGCACAATATATTAAACTAGATATAGTTTTTTTTCAGTCAACTTGTTAGCAAGGTATAGCTCTGCTCCAACAATTAATCATTGGAAGGGAGTCAAATATGTTTTACAATACCTTCGTGGGACAACAGACATGAGCCTCTTCTACTTAGAGAAATCCACAAATGACCAGATTCTTGTTATATATGCAGATGCTGGTTTTCTCTCTGATCCACACAAAGCCCTCTCACAAACTGGATTTGTGTTCACTAATGGAGATATAGTAATTTCATGGCGCTCAACAAATCAAACATTAGTTGCTACATCTTCCAATCACTCGGAAATACTTGCTTTACATGAAGCAAGTCAAGAATGTTCTTGGTTAAGATCAATGATCCATCATATCTGGAATTCATGTGGTCTACCTTCAAAGACAGACACTCTAACTGTTATCCATGAAGATAATGCAACCTGTGTTGCCCAAATGAAGGAATGAATGATTCATCAAGGGTGATAAGACTAAACACATATCTCCAAAGTTTTTTAGTGCACATGAACTTCAGAATGCTAAAGTTATTAAAGTCAGACAAATTCATTTCAATGAAAATATGGCAAACCTGTTCACCAAATTTCAACCAAAATGCACATTTCAGAAGCTAGTGCAGAGTATCGAATTATGTCGGCTTACCAATGAGCTAAATTTGAAGGATGCATAATTAGGAGGAGAAACAATTCAAGGGGAGCATCCATGATACATGCCTATTATACTCTTTTTCCTTCGTCTATGATTTTTTCCACTGGGGTGTTCCTATCAAGGTTTTAACAAGACAACATAAGCATGCTTAACACTATATCAACAATTTAGGTAAAATTGTACTCCTTTTCCTTTGCTATGGTTTTTTTCCCACTGAATTTTTTCAAGCAAGGTTTTAATGAGGTAACTAATGTTGATTTGTGGACATCAAAGAGGGAGTATTGTAAACAGTGGGAATGTATGCCTACATGCCAACAGTAACTTTCTCACATGCCTAATAGTTTTGTTTTTGTTTGTTGTATAGCAATCATCTACTTTCTGTAAACTAATCAGACATTGTTGGGTTGGACGGGTCACGGGTGTAATTTTCATTCACTGTAAACCTAAGGATGAGGCTCTATAAATAGAGCACTTTGTAGGTTTGAAAAGAGAAAATCACTGAAAGCAATAATATTAGTTTCCCTCCTCTCCTCTTTTATCTGCAATCCTTTGTGTTAAGGTTACAAAACAAAAACAGTGATATTTCGCACTCGCTTCGTTCCTGTCCTTAGCAAAGGTTATTTCTCTAACTTATGTCTATTTATAACATAATCATAATTTTTTTTTTCACAAATGTCCAATTCACCCCAACTCCAGGAATAAAGCACGCAATCCAAATGCCAAGCATAAGTGCTCGGATACAACCACGACAGTCCAAAATCACCCACAATGCACAACGTTGTCGAACACCCATATTCATTTCATACCCAGTAAATAGTCATCATAGGAGTTGCCAGTCATCTTCTTGTGCACTTCCATCTGCATCGCTCATGGGCAGAACAGAAAATGAATCATCGTTTTCTACTGCACCACTATCACCCAACGCATCACTGTGGTTAACCGGCCTGGGAAAACTATGTGTCTGAGTCACAGTAAACAGTGGAGCACCATTTGATTCATCTGCCAGCTTGGAGGCTCGAAAACAAAAATCATTAAAATCATCTGCCAGCCATGAAACAATACCAAGTAAATCAACTTAACTACAAGTACATAAACCAAGGTTTGCAAAAATACGAATTCAGCAGAGTGATCAGCAAACCTCTGTCACGACAATAAAATCCAATCGCCAAGGATGGATCAATCAAATCAAGGGGAATGTGCCGTATAACACTGCAAATTACCAGTAGTTAGTATTAAACACCCATTTCAATGAAGACAATTAGTCTGAAAGAATCTTACTTGCAGTGGTAAGATGAAGTAACAGCCTCCAAATCATCCCTTTTTATATTGATTACCTGGCATAACCAACGACAAAAAACCAGTCTTCCATGAACAATAGGACAGCTAATGTATTAATTCAAAACATTATCACAAGTATCCAACCTAAATAAGAACAAATAAGAACCCCTGTAACAAGAACATTCCAATGTAATTAATAATTATCACTCCATATGCTTCATGTGGTACCATATACCACAGCCAGTCCAAATCCCAGATAAATGTGGGGCCAACATGTGTTAGATGAAGTAATTGCAGATAGTAGTGGGCAAGAAAAGTGGGGGAACTTGAAACCAATAAGTACATTTTACCTATTATATTTCCATCACTTTACAGTTTATTATTCAACTCATTTAATGTCATAAGGGTAAATTTGAATTTTCATACACTGGATTATAGACGAACTGTATCTATGAGATGAGTGGAACATTTCCTACTAGTGATGCGCTGCCTCACATCCAAGTGTAGTGAAAAAGAGGGAGTGGTTATCTAAGGTGTTCCCGAAAGCACCACAGTGGCACCAATTGTGTTGAGTAGACATAGAATTTACCAGACATCTTGCAGGTAAAGAGACTAGTCCAGGAAAGTAGAAAATTTTTGGAGACCTGGAAAACAGGGACTTTCACAGGTAAAAAGAGAATTCTAGATAGGCATGATGTTAGGAGGAAAATCAGGCAAAAGCTTGTTTGCCAGACTCTATACCGGTGGAACAAACTCTAGATAGACTGAGTTTATTGGACATAAACTTCACTATACAACAAGAGAAAAACAAAGGAACAATTTGGATAGTAGAGTCGTTTCTTACTAGGAATCACTTGAAGGGAAAATCCAATAATACTAGAAGATAAGAACTCATAGAAGACAGAAATGGCATCTGGATTAAGAGACTGGTAATATGAGGCATGAAATGGCTTATAAATCCAGCAGGATAAATAACAGCTACAAGATCAACTTATAGAAATTAGACTATTACAGCTTTCCAATCAGAAAAGTCCCCAAGAAAGAACACATCATGTAGACAGCCATTACTGATGCCTGTAGTAGCCCAAAATCTGACAGTCTCCCAAAGCTTTCACACCTGGAACTTAAGGACCTGCACTAGAATTTGAACAAAATCCTAAACTATATGAGTCTGCTTTAGGAATATAATATTCACATTGGAATTAACTTGTTTCATGCCGATTTAAGACTCGCATTCAAATTTGAACACCACCCTAATCTCTTCAGTCACTAAATCAACCTATATACATGATAGACTTGAGACTTATGTTGAATTTGGGAAAACCCCCAAATTGGAAAAGTGTGATCAGTCACTAAAACATCTTATAAATTTTTATTTTGGGAACGTAATGAAGAATTGAAATTAACTTGATTCATGCTGATTTTTATACTAGAGGTCGCACTTGGTGCGATGGCAAGTGCCTTCGCCCATAAGCGGTAGATCTCGGGTTCATGACTTGGGAGCAGCCTCTCTATAAAATGGGGATAAGGCTAGCCGACATTCACCTCTCCCAGACCCTGCGTAAAGCAGGAGCCTTGTGCACTGGGTACGACCTATGCTGATTTTTATACTATTTTCAATTTTCTAAGATGTGGACAGAATGCATGCAGAGTTTCAAAGCTTGAATTATTCTGCAATTCATCTTGGTTCCTATTTAACCTACTTCCCACATAAACGGTTCTCTACCGCAAATTCCCTAGGTTCTTGTCTAGACACTGATGAACGAGAATCCACGTTTGCATTTTGCCCATTCACATCTTCCCTAACTGAAGCAACAATACGTTTAAGCTGTTTCCCAATAAACTCCTTGAGCGCCTTCTCATTGCCCACACAACCTTTAGACAAACCCTCAACCGTAGATGAATGTCTTGCTTTGATATTAATGTACTTGAAGAAATAAAAGAAATTTGAAAGAACAGAGGATCTTGGAAGCAGCCTCTCCATAAAATGGGGGTAAGGCTAGCCGACATTCACCTCTCCCAGACCCTGCGTACAGCGGGAGCCTTGTGCATTGGGTACGACCTTTGAAAGAACAGAGGATGAATAAGCTCTATTTACCAATCTGACGTAAGACAACATATTGCCTTGTTGATGCTGGCCTTCAGATAGTAAAAAGTTTAGGAAACAGAATTACACTGAGAAACAGAGAACAATTTGGGAAAGCAGACTTGTGTTTGGACTTGGGCTTTCTTAACCAAGGTGTTACTACTGCATCAGATATTATGCCAGATAATAGAGAACATGATCTTCAACCACGCACACTAAGGTGGTTTGCTTGATTTAGACATGTACAACAACATAAAAATGCTTGGTACAGGAGTGACTTTATTCAAATAGAGAATACTGGCAGAAGAGGAAGCCCAAAAGTATTGTGTGGGCAGACGGACATGAATTTGCAAACTTGAGTGAGGCGATAGTCCTCGATTGAGTGGAATACAACAAAGGATTCATAAGTCCACACCTCATGCGGAGCTCTAGTCACCTACACAAATTAAATCAATAATACGGATTTTCCAAGCTGATGCAATTGCCATAGAGTTTAGCAGCATTACTCTCCACAGTTAGTTCTAGAAAATCCACAATCAAAGAAAAGGACAACCATGAGCGCATTTGGAATGGGAGACAACTGGATGTCACCCAAATTATGACTAGCCACTAGTCTGGATGTCACCCAAATTATGACTAGACGCTAGTCTATCTTAACCTATATGTCCTTAGTATGAGATATATTCAAAATTCATCAAAGAGTATTTGTTTCACATAAGCCATACAACTTCTTTGCCATTTGAAACACAATTTGCTTGTTGAATAATGCAGATTTTCAGATTATTGGCTTTTATTTTGGTTGAAAACATACAAAGATATCTGAATGAGAAGTATTTAAAAAGAAATTCCATACCGGCTGAACTTCATGGGGATCAAGGTAAAGTGCTTTTTCATCCTGCACACCAATAATGTAAGTTGACACACCAGGTTTTCCACCCATGATGCCAAGACTTTGGGGAAAGGTGAATGTCGCCCGCAACGATGGAATGTACCTGATTATAATTTTTATTTTATTTTATCAGAAACAATATTTTATTAAAGAGCTTATAATCACAAAACAAAAATTAGTGAACCAAAGGTCCACCGCCAAAATGGTACAACCCTTAGAAAAAAGAAGGAAAAATAAAATCCATCATAAACATCTTACTTTGTAATACAACTCCGAACTATCCTAAAGCAGCACCTGATAATCAATTAATGATCCCATTTAAGTGACATAAATGGTCCAAAATTTAGATGTTTGGAGTTATGAATTTCACTAATTTTATCATTCTTTATGTCATCTAGGCTCCAAGTTAACTTTCTGATTCGGTGAGACATATAAGCTTACCGTTTTGGGAAAGGACTTCCTAAATTCTTAATCTAACAATGTAAGAAAAAGGAAACAACAAAAGCTAAATAACACTAACTCAAATTGCTAGACAACAAATAAAACGACCAAATATTTCCCACGTCAGCAACTCAGCATTACCAATCATAATCATCCGTATACTATAAATAAAAGAAGCACCTGGGGTTGACTTTTTCAAGTCCAAGAACCAAAGGAACCAATAAAAGAATAGGCGTCCAATCAACTCGGCCTCTTGAGAATTCCAAACAGTGTCTAGAAGCATCTTCAATGCAGACTACTGGGGCTCCACCTCGCTCCCCATCTTCGTCCCCAGAAACAATATAAACAGCCATTGGTAGTGGCTGATCATCAAGGTCAGTTGCTTCTCTCCTACATCGTACTAGAGTCTCCCAAGTGCGGCACATGGCATATGGGCCAACCCATGATCCGGCAGCAAGGTCATAAGCCTCTCCAGCCCGAAGAAGATTGTGGATGGAGAAAGTTGATGTTTCGGAATCACCGAAATGATACAAGATCTCAATATATGCTTCATCTAAAGGCTGCATAACAGAGGTATAAAAAAACATGTATGACTAATCAGATTCCTGAATGTGATTTAAGAAAATATATGTAAAGGGGTAAGATGTGAACTGCAAACATTTTAAGGCAAAACTATATCACAGAAAAAACAATCCTACCTCACCCAACTTACCTTGTGCAAGGGCCTTCTCCAAGATCTTCCCAATCTATGGAAAAGCAACGCCTGTAAAAATATACTCTAGTCATTGACTAATTTTCTTTTTTTTTTCTTTTTTTTTTTCAAGAAGATGAAGAAACAAAATATTATTGCATATGACAACAAAATTACAAAAAAAACTGGACATGATGTCCACAAAATAAAAAATAAAGGCACCCAGAAAATCAACAAGCACAATCTCCCTATAAGTAAAGCATCTATGAAGACACCAAAAAGTTATCCAATTGCAAATACCGAAGCCATGATCAAGAAACCTTAACAATAACATTCACACATGTACCAGTTATTAACCACGTAAGAATGCAAGAACCCAAAATGGATAAAACACTGTACCATACCTGGGCTACAAGCATCTGACTACTCCGAAGCATGCAACCCCAATTTACATCACTAGTGTACTTTGAATCTCCAATAGCCTCAAATCCTAGAAATAAATATGTACATGTTGATTTTTATCCACAAACTCATAAGTGCTAAAGTTAAAAATGGCGTTTGCAAGCCAAACCTTTACGATATGTCATCAAAATTCTTGATGAGAAATCCTGTTCAAATGCTCCTAATCCATTATTAATAAGTGCATCTCCGGAGGAATCATCTTGTGAAACCTTATAGCACACACCAAGAAGCCATATGTCACTAGCAGAAGAAATTCCAGTCCTGCTGGATCCAAGTACACGCTCGTGAATTCTCCTCATAGATCCACTAGTCACAGCTTTCCTCACAGCTTCTGTCCATCCATTGTTTCTAGAGTGACCTTCCTTCTTTTCAGTAATTGATGACTCACTATGTGTTTCGAAGATTGAGAAAGCGGACGCAAAGAAGTTTGACCACAGGGATGCCTTATTGTGCTTACTGTCCCTAGATCCTGAATCTGAACAAGCAGACGATGAACCTCTATCTGTTGAATCTGTTGAACTTTTAGAAGAATATTTCGATGCAACAGCCGTCTCACAAAAACCCTTCATCAGCTAGTCATGAAGCATCATATAATGCTAAACTTGCTCACACAAGCAACCTGAGTTTTAAGGATCCATCTCAGTCCAGCGGTAAAAGAAGCAGCAAGTTCCAAAGACAACCAAAATGAATTAATAAAGAAGCGTGTTTACGGCAAGTTATGTGCAATAATATTATTGAAGAACTAAGGCGGAATTTTTCAATCCTCAAATTGAAATATTCAATTGTAGGCGAGAATGTCAAAGAATCCATCCATATAGCCCAATAAAAAGACACAGAGGAAGCAAACAAGTATAATTAATTTGCAATTAATCATGCAAACCAGCAATTGATCAATCGAGATTAAGGAAACAACAAAGGATGGAATTGCCGACCAGTCAATCAATTTCTCAACCCCAAATCAATACGTAAGATTAAAAACATACATACTTGCATGCATACATTAGCTCAAAATTACAGGAAAACCGTCTCCAACCGAGGGCTACACCAAAGGGCTTGTGGGCCCATCGGGCCAAAACCACCAAAATCAGGCCAGCGGGCTGGCCATCTCCAGCCAGCCAGCCAGCCCGATGCAGCCAATCTGAACTGTTTCATGAACTAAAGCTCAAATAAGCAGAATATTCAATCGAAAAATCGAGCCAGCCAATCTTAACAAACCATCCAATTGAAATCACACTGTAGTTTACAAAATTAGGCGTTTTTTATGGCATCACAAATCTTATCTATGCTTCAATTAAAATACAGAGAAGCATAGAATTCTAAATTTACAAGAAAAGCACAGAAATTTGGGACATTCAAGAGAAACCCTTAAATTGGAGCATAAATACAGCTTAAATTAAAAAAAATACGAACATGCATAAATAATTATATTTATTAAAGATAAAAATCGAAACAATGGTTTGAGAAAAGGAAAAGAGAGACGGACAAGAAGATTTGGGGTGTACCAGTTCCTCAGGAGATGATGATTGAAAAGAAGAGCTAAAATCTTCCACCAGCGATTTGTTTGACAACTAAGGGATGAACAGAAGTTGCTATAAAGGTCAAGGGTTAGTTCAAGGGTGCGGGTTGCCGGGTCGGAACGTCAATCTAAATCCTGATCCACTCTTTCACAAACTGGGTTGGGCTAGTCATCAAGTTCGGGTTCTATCCGGTCGTAAATAGGAAGTTTGTAACGGAATCAAGTTCAACTTTGCCCACTCTAATTTTTTTTACCTCATTCTATTTCAATTCTTCGCATTATATTCTCTTCCAATAATCTTTCCTCTAATTTTTTTTAATAATTTTCAAATGGCCACCTCATTCAATAATCTTCCCTATATCTAAATTTTTTTTAAATATAATAGTTTAATTTAATTAACTATATTAATTTAATTAAAATTATAAATTATATTTGGTCTCTGATCTTTTGGCTACTCAGTTGGAGATGTTTTTTGTCACATGGCTATATTTGGCCTATGACCTTTTGGCCAATTCGATTGGAGATGGTATGAAATATGGTCTGACATTGTTCATTAATGTCATCTCCAACCGAAGGAGGGCCAATGACTCGTTTTAGCCGTATAGCCCTCCAAGAAATTAATATTTTAATGAACAGTGTCAAGCCATATTTCATATCATCTCCAACGGAGGGACCAAAGGATCATAGGCCAAATATAGCCTTGTGACAAAAAACCATCTCCAAGCAAGGGGGCCAAAGGGCTATAGGGTCAAATATAATTTATTATTTTAGTTGAATTAATATGGTTACTTAAATTAAACTACTTCAATAATTAAACTACCTTGATAAGGAATCTTCATAATTTTACATCTCGGATTTCGAATGTCACGTGTCGATATTTGAGAGTCTTTGCAAATTTATTGTCTATAAAGAATCTCAATAATTTTACATCTCGGATTTCGAGTGACACGTGTTGATATTTGAGTGACTTTGCAGATTTCTTATCGATAAGTTTAGTTGAATTAATATGGTTACTTAAATTAAACTACTTCAATAATTAAACTACCTCAATAAGGAATCTCAATAATTTTACATCTCAAATTTCGAGTTCCATGTGTCGATATCTGAGTGACTTTGTAGATTTCTTGTCAATAATGAATCTCAAAAGAAGCATGTAGTAGACATTTAAGTTTTAATATTGTTTAAGTTTAATATTATTTAATATGTTTAATGTTACTTAATGTTATTTAATGTTGTTTAATGACTTATGTAGTTATATGGAAAAAATTAGAATTTTAAATTTAAAAAAAAAATCAAATATAACAGCTAGCTGACGTCAGCAAGTAATCGTTGGATTCAAATTGTTGGATCGGCCTGGGCCGGCTGGGATGGGCCAGCTGATTAGCCCTTTTATGCTTTTTTAGCTCAATGAGGCCCACGAACCATTTGGCCTAACCCTCGGTTGGAGAAGGTTTTCATGTCATTTCGGGCTATTTTTTGCCCCATGACCCTCTGGTCGGATCGGTTAGAGATGGCCTTAGCTTCCCAATATCCAAAGAGCAAGAGGGTGACTACAAAGGCGTAATGGTGTGCATTGGCTGATTTTTTTTCTTTTTTATTATTTCTTTGTCCTTATCATTATTATATAATTTTTTGTTAAAATTTAAAGTTTTGAAGTCATTTTCATTAGTTTTTCTTTTATTTTTTTATTTGATGATTCAACATGGTGTATAATATCATTTTTTCTTTGTATGTTCTTAGTTTATTCTTGGTTTTATTTTCTTGTCGTCATTTGTTCAGGTAAACTATGTAAAGGGGTGCGGCAAAGAGTATCTATATACTCTTTGTGTTTTTCTCAATACACATAATGCAAAAGTTGTTCAGTTATGTCTATCAAATAAAAGAGAGAAAAATCCTAAGCCAAAACACCTTAATGCCGTCCATTTTATATTGATCCAAGTGAGACATTTGCTAGCACATTTAAATCGACCACTCTTTCTCAAAAAAAAAAAAAAAAAAAAAAAATCGACCACTCTATCATCGGTTGCTAATGTATCAATGTGGATACTTTTAAAGGCTCAACACTTGCGAAACTTCGCGTGATCAACCATGAAGAGGAAGATTGTAAGCATGAAAAGGAAGATTGAATAGTGAGTGATCTAATCACGCGGCCTGCGCGTGGCTAGAGATTCAAGTAAGTTAATCTTTTCTCTTTCTTTCTTTGTTGCTTTACCAATTACAACGAACCAAATATATAACTGGGATAACACATTGCATGTTATTTTTTGTTGCGTGTGATTATTTGAATTGAATTAATCCCAATAATATGCTCAAAAACCCAACACGAGTGACGCATACCGAGATCTCGTAACACTGCATCAATATCTACGTAACCGAAGTGTAGTGGATGATGCAAATGCCTATTTCGCCCTTCGTAATAATTTGATAACACATATTGTATGAACATGCACAATAAATCTTGTGTTTGTAGCATTTAACTAACTAAATTGTAATGACTTTATAATTTAGGTCCATTTGCTTGCGTATGCTTTAAAATTTCTATATTGTAATACCCTTGCAATTTAGGTATGTTGTTTGTTTATGTTTTCGGTTTAGCTCTCTAAGCTATCAATGTCATTTCAATATGTTGTGTGTTTTTAGTTTGAAATTGATAAAAGTAAACCCTTTTAGTAGAACATCTTATATCATCTTATGTTTAACCATTAAACATACAAACAAAAAATATATATAAAAAAAAATGAGAGTATAAGTGTATTCGCAAGTGGGGGGAAAATGAATCAATTTGACATGGCCTATTACTTTTCTCGTACCCACTGCTTTTTAGGGCTGGATGAAACCTAATTTTTTGCTACCCAAGGAAAGACATTGCCCACCCAAGTGGTGGATCTACACTCATTTTGTCACACCTCGATCCCGACATACGTCTAGAATCAACATGTGATGTCACCAAATACCCGTATCTCTAACATACCCCGCCTCTGGGAAATGGCAAAACATAACTTAAGATCCAACTGAGCAATAATTCTTCGTAGAATTTATGGCTGCATATAACATCCTCGTTAGACTGCCTACATACTCTAAATAGGGATTAAACCATTCGTAGTTCATTATTTCACTACACTCGAATATTCATCACATAAATCGTTATGTCCCAACAATATATCACAATGCATATCATGCAATATTTCAAAGAACAAATGACGAAACACAATCATATTCTCTAGCCATATTTATCAACAAGTTTAATCATAACAATAACAATGATATCCAACATAACAATCCCACATGACGATTAACATTTCCACTTCATCCATCACATAAATCATCATGTTCCCCACATAAAATCACAATTCATAGCGTGTAACATCTTAAAGAATTAACAATGCACAATATTATTCTCTAGAAACATTGATCAACTAAAATAATCATAATAACAATACTCATATCCAGCATCATTCCACAATCCTGTCAATTAATCAATTCATGAATTAAAGATGCACGATCTTAGCATTTAATTACGTTAATCAAACAATGTGATAACATATCAATTCACGAATTTAACCAAGGAACTCTATATAATTCCCTACTTGGATTATGACTAATAACATGGTAATTCTAATTTGTATTCATAAGTTCTATTGTGGGTAATTCCCATTCACTCGAATCTAGGGTTCTAGACTAACCTTATGGAAATGAACAAGAGCAAGGATTCCGGACCCATCAACGGAATCCAAAATATCTAGCGTTTCTCGTAGTCTACCCAATTTTATCACATGTATAATCAGTGCCTACATCAGGGGAATGGTACACTGGCCAACCAGAACTCAGATAAACTGCGAAGCTCGGGTGAGTGACAATAATACAAGTATGTGATATACAATAAAAGAAAGACCATTGATCACCGTTTATAAACCTCGAATATAAAATCATATTTTTACGAAATCATAGTTAAGTTGCTGAAAACTCTGAAGGAGTCACCCGGACATCCAATGGTTTTTCTAATTCAAATCACAAGATTCTAAAAAACCATCGTTCATATATACATTAAAAACTAGGGCTAGATGGACGCAGTTCGGTCAAAGCCTACATAAGTAACCAAACAGGAAGTGGCCCCCCGAAGTGGATTAACTAAGCAGAGCCACCCCTAAGAAAGTAACCAAGTAGGCAGTGACCCCCCCAATGCGGATTAACCAAGCAGAATCACTCCTAAGCAGTGATCACCCAATGTGGATTAACCAAGCATGATCACTCCTAAGCATACATGGCCATAAGGATCGCCCAATGCAGATTAACCAAGCACGATCCATATATAGTATGGTCCGCCGATGCGGATTAACCAAGCAGGGTCAAGATAACCAAGTAGGACCCCTCAACGCGGATTAACCAAGCAGGGTCCCGCCTACAAAACTATTAGGCAAGGATAATCCAACGCTGATTAACCAAACACGATCCATATATAATATGGTCCCCCAATGTGGATTAACCAAGTAGGACCATTAGTGACCCCTCCAATTGGGATTAACCAAGCAGGGTCATAGTCCCCTACTAGCCCTCAATTTACAAAACATTTCAATATGCAATTCGAATCACCTTTTCACAAATATTACGAATCCATGAATCAAATCACATTTAATAAAAATAGATCGATGACAAATTATAAAAGAATCACATTTTAACAAAAAACACATTTACAAAACCATGTCATATCCACATAGGATATTAATATAAAGAATCGGGTAATCACCATATCACATATATTAAAGTCACTCACCGAGACAAGTCCACAAAGCTTCATTGATTTTTTAGTAATACTAATTTTAGTAATTCAAATGGTTCAAGACCTGTTGACCAAAAATCAACGGTGGGGTCCACACCCTAGTAATTTAATCCAAAAGAATCTAGATCCGTAACTTCTCAATGTCCACATTATGCTCAAAGAACAACATACTGAAATCTCATCGTGATCTGACGGTCGGATCTTCGCCAATTGCTAGAATTAGATGGCAATTAATAATTAATTTTACCAACTTAGAAATCTAATTTGGGAAGATCCGTACGTCGAATTCCCGATCCACCAATTCCAATTATCCTCAAATATGATGTTCTATAACGCATTAAATTTTGGTGACGATCCAACGGTCGGATCGTCGATTCAAATTTTGATCAAGTGATGTATCATAATGAAACTAAGTTCAAACAATCAAACCACTTCATACAGTTATCAATTATGAATTCAGGGCAAATAGATCTCAGTGAGTGGAGCAAGTTTCATACTTGTGGCCAAGTCCAATTTGGTCGGCAAAAGCTCCTATTGTCCTCGAACCTGCTGGAAAACCTAGAAATGGGTGTTCCTCAATTCATCGCCAAAACGAACTCTGATGCCTCATCCAATGCTTGGCCTTTGCTCCAGGGGTTGAGGGGAGTCTATTAGTGGTGGTGATCGACGGTAATCATTGTCGGATTCAACGGAAAAATGAGAAAATCGTCGGAAAACCGTGGACTTTGTGGCTTTGGTTTGTAAAATTAGGTTGGAAATTGAGAACTATAGTACCACAAAAATGTTGGGTTCACCGAGAGCTTTCCATAGACATCAAGATCACCTTAGTTGGATGTCCAACGAAAGAGATAATATCGGGTCGGGATTTGAAATCAGGTCAAGGTTGTCTGGATGTTTCCTCACCTCTCTCATTTCCCTTGTTCCACTTTCTAATTGGTTACCTTAACTAACATAAATTTTGATCGGCCTCATTCCTACAAGGTGGGAGTTTAGAATAAATTTAAAATCTATAGTTTAGTAACACAACTTCAAATGTCCGTATCTGTACTGTTATAGTCTGGACTTGGAAACGGCTTTCGCCTATGCGTTCATAATTTCAAGATCTATTCGAAAACGTTACTTGTGACCTCGAGAGGTCAACGAATTTTAGATAATTGATTTCCAACCTTCAAACTTTGTAACTAATTTAATTACAATCTAAATCCAAACAAATTAATATAATTTCTCGAAAAATAATATAAAATCTCAATAACACAAATACGTAGTTTATAATAGTGAAATCCAAGAACGAGATTTCACACATTTTCCAGTATTGGGGATGAAATTTTTCACTAGGGCTTTATATATATATATATATATATATATATATATATATATATATATGTATAGGAAGCTTTTAAGGGAAAGGATCCCCAATTATTTTTCTTCAAATGAAGATTGCTTGTGGGGTCCACACCACATCAAATTTTAATGATCCGAACCATCTATTTTTCAAGTTGTACTTCATAAACCATCCTTACAAATATTAGCTAAATCAGAAATATTTAACACATCTAATTGGGTTTAAAGAAATGAACGAATACTTTGGTATATAAAGAAACAATGAAATTTGATCTTAATAATTAAATAGGTAAATGGTTTTGAATTGAATTGAATTTTTGCAAGGATGATCTATGAATCGTGACTTACAAAATAGACGGTTCGGATCGTTGAAATTCTATGTAGAGTGGGCCCCATAATTAATCCCCATTTTTTTCAAAAAATTGGGATCCCTTCTCATAAAGGGCCTGTATATGTATATATATAGAAGCCGCACAAAGCATATATAAATCCACCATTGAAGATGCTCGAGGACGGTGATGTCATTGTGCGACTATAAGAGTTCCAAACAAGGCTACAACGTCTAGAACAATACTGGGAGTCTTTTTCTAACCACTAAAAGCCATGGCCTATGTAGTAGAACAATTCTTCCACTTCTAATGTTTGTAGTTGATGCCGCCCAGCATCCCAATAAGACCTTGTTTCTTAACTTTATTCAAAAGTCATTGCAAGTCTGCAAATTAGAGCAAAGGTATTTATTCATATGGGTGGGCACATTTCAAATTTGATCTCGTTTGTACCATACTTCATCAATCTCAAAACTACCAAGCACCGGTTAACTTCGTATCTTCAAGAACCCACTGAAGGATTCATGCTGGAACACCCTTGCTGAGGCACAAGAGTTCCTCTCCAATCAAGAAACTAATCATAACAGGACACATGTCAACATTAGAATAAAACTCTTAGAGGCTCACATCAACTGCAAACGGAAGTGAGCGACTCTCTTCAACTTAAAAAAAAAACCATTCTCTTACAATTAATCCCTAATGTCATTATTGTATTTAAACTTGTCATTAGAACTCGCTAATGATGATAACACTTGAACCTATGGATTGTGTAAACTCTTCACTATTAATGAGAATTCTTTTACCCCGTGTATGTAGCCCAACTTATGGTGAACCACGTATATGTTTTGTTTGCTTCCATATCTCTATCTCTTTACATATTATCCTCACTAGGTGAACGGAGCAACCTTGCGAAGGTCACAAACTTAACATTTTACATTGTTCCAAAAGTTCATCCGATTTTATGCATCAACAAGTCTTGTTTATCACCCATACTAGAATCAAAATGGATATCTCTACAGTTTGGTTTGGTTTTTAGGTTACATAATTAGTTCTGCACGTCCCAATTTATAGGTTCAATATTATGGTTTGTGTTGTACTAGGTTACATACTTCCCATTTACTGGTAGAGTGTATTTGTTGCACCGGACTATTTCGGATTGGACTAGTTTTAGGGACTAAGTTGGACTGGCTTAGACTAGACTAAGTTAGACTAACTTAGTGAAACTTTTGGTGCAATGTCAAACTAAGAAGCTGGACTAACAATAATAATAATAATTATTATTATTGTATTTTAATTTCTTTTCTATTAAAAATCTCAATATGGAAAAAAAATGGCATATTCTTTGCATATTGTTGTTGCTCCTCTACACCTTGGAAAATGCAGAACTTCCAATAACAAATGCTTAACCCAAATTCCAAAGAAATCAGAAATCGTTCAATTTGATTAGAACCATTGGCATCCTAGAAAACTCACAAATCCAGCCTCCCTGCAAAAACCAAATGTAACAAATTCACATAATCCATCAAATGTTCTGAGACTTCAAAGAACAGAACAAGTAAAGTAAAAAAAAAAAGGAAAAAACAAGGAGAGATGGAGATTAGTGGTGGTTTGGATCGGTGGTGTGATCTTACTAGAGTTTGGTAAGTGTAGGACTCGACGAGAAGAAGAAAGTAAGGAAGGACGCCACACAAAGAATAACGCGGCGATGGTCTTCGCAGTCCCCATGGTATTTAGGAGGTTTCGTTATGAACCTTTAGTGAGAGAGTTCGTGAATGTGAGTCCCCTTTCATTCCCATTAAACATAGTCCTACTGTGTAACAAACACATGACTGAATTGATGAGTAGTCCCGTCTAGTCCAGTGAAGGTTAGTGAAGCCAAACAAACGCACCCGTAATGGACAAAGAGGCCTTACTAGTGTTGGAGAACTAAATCGAATTTCAACTATTGCGTCAAGAGTCACGAATATGGATTAATAAAAGATAAAAGTCCTAGAGTAGTGATGATTAAGATTACTAGAGTCAGTTATTTCTCTACATGTTTTAGTTACAAAGTTTTTCTTAATTAGCTAAATAAAGTATGATGTATTGTATTAGCTATAAAAGCCATGCATTTGTAGACATCAAAATTTCGGTGAAATAAATGTTCACCAACGTATTAAAGTTTCGACGTCCCAGGGCATCCATGGTATATGCCACATGTCGTACAAATTGTACACATGGCGTGTAACTTAACGAAATCGGACGAATCACCTCATATTGAAAATGGGTGCATGAAGGGTATCAGAAGAAATACCCTTGGAGGATTAAACAAGTTTTTCTCTCATTATGGGCAATGACAAGGCAAGTACACTTCAATCCATTATGGATCAAAACAAGTTTTTTTTTCTCATTTTGGGCAATGACAAGGCAAGCATACTTCAATCCATTACGGATCAAAACAAGTTTTTCTCATTTGGGCAATGACAAGGCAAGAACACGTCAAGTTTAAAATGGTATTAAGTGGGGAAATTAGGCCATAAGTTAGGCCACTTCAAGTTTAAAATTGTATTAAGTGGGAAAATTAGGCTATACGTTAGGCCACAAATGGGTGGGAAGAAAAAAATTGTGGTGGTTATTCGTTCTCAAAGCCTATAAATAGGCTTCTCCATCAAGGTATCAAACATCCCAAAATCACACATTCAAAGCAAAGCAACAAGAAAGAAGCAAAGCATTTTTGGCTTCTCTAGTTTCCTTCATTACCAAAAGCCAAAAAATCTTGCAGCCTTCGTTCATCCAAGATCAAGTCATTGTGACCCTTGGATTAACAACCCCTAGATCATAAGAACCACCAATCACCCATACACGTGCCGGTTCCTCCATTGCCAAAAGGCAAAACCTTGCGGCCCTCGTTCGTCTAAGATCAAGTCATCGTGACCCTTAGATCCACAACACTACAAAATTACACGCCTCGGAGATCGAATCATAGGATCAAGTTGTAAAAAGATTGTAACCCTACAAATTCATTTGTACAACATATTCTTTGTACACGTGTTCTTGTCTCATTTGTCGCAAGATCTTCGTATTTACAACTTTGGCACGCCCAGTGGGACTACTCTGCCTCTCATCTCTGTCTTCAAATCCATAAGAAACACACATGGCATCAAGAAATGATTAGGCTATTCCTGCAACTAATGCAAAGAACAAGAGTATCCTTGTGCCAGTGGTGGAACTTTGGCCGTCACAACCAGAAACAATGCAAAAGCTCTCTTTGCTGTGCCTTCCACCCCTACATCCAACTTTGCCGGAGAAGCAAGTGCACCTGAGGCATGAGTCTGTGATCACCCTGGCCTCACTAAGGGCACCAAGGGAAGAAAACTCGATAAGGTACTCTGAGTCATTGACTTCCCATGTCGACTCAAGCAGCAACTCGTATCCCGTAGCCATGCAAGTCATGACTACCGGTGCAACTTCAATCAAAGATCAACTGGCATAAATGAACGAAGCAATCATAAGGCTGACAAGCACTATAAAGGAAAAGGACTTGCAGATTGCTACACTCGTCAACCGTCTAGAGCCGCAACAAGACGAGAAAGCTGACCGGAAGGTTGATCCACCAAAGAAGGAAATTGACGAAAATGACGAAAATGAGAAGCCTCTGATGAATAAAGCTGAGGAAAAGCTAGAGGTGGACCGAGCTGTGACACTCATGTGATCTTTCTCTATCCAACAACTGCAAGAGATAATCATAAGCACGATCTAGGTGCAATATGAAGGAAGCTCGCATGATTCCGTGCTATACTAAAAGCCATACTCTAAAAGGATTGACGCCTTAATAATGCAAGGGGTTATCAGCCACCCAAATTCATGCAATTCGATGGAAAGGGCAATCCTAAACAACATATTTCCCATTTCATTGAAACCTACAACAATGCTAGGATGGAGGGAAACTACCTTATTAAGTAGTTCGTGCGCTCACTAAAAGGTAATGTTTTTTACTGGTACACCGATCTCGAGCCCGAGTTTATCAATAGCTGGGACCAGCTTGAAAGGGAATTTTTTAACCGCTTCTACAACATTCACCTTACCGTAAGTATGTTGGAGCTGACGAGTAGGAAACAGTGGAAGGATGAACCTGTCGTCGACTGCACCAATAGGTGGCGTTCATTAAGTCTGGATTGTAAAGATCGGCTTTCTGAAACCTCCGCCATTGAGATGTATGTTCAAAGCATGCAATGGGGGTTACATTACATCCTCCAAGGCATAAAACTGAGAACATTTGAAGAATTGGCAACTCGATCCCATGATATGGAGCTGAGTATTGCCAATCATGGGAAAAGGAAGCCGATCACTGACTTCAAAAAGGATAAGGTGTAAATCCCAAAAATAGATAAAACTAGGAAAAAACCCGCCAAGAAAGCTTTTGACATCCATATTACCCCCATTAGGACCTCATCCGCACCCATTAAACCTCATCTACACCCGTTAATATCTTTTCCAAAAATAAAATGAAGAGGATGAAGAAAGGTGAGCCTTATCGTACCTAAGACAGGTACAAAAACACCTTGAAGGAACTAGAGCAGAAGAAGTACCTTTTTCCTGACTCTGACATGGCTGCAATGCTAGATGACTTGCTGGAAAAAAGGTGATTGAGTTACCTAAATGCAAACGTCCTGAATAGATGAATCACGTTAACGATCGTAAGTATTGTAAATACCATCGTATCTTAAGTCATCATGTCGGTAAATGCTTTGTCCTCAAGGAGCTCATCATGAAGCTAGTACAAGAAAGGCAGATCGAGCTTAAAGGCAGATCAAGCTTAACCTTGAAGACACAACTGCAGCACATACTACTATGATTACGTTTGGATCATTCGATCTCGTGCCTCTCCAAGTGATGCTTGACACTCTCGTCCATGCTCAAGCTACACCATACCTTCTGCACAACCATCACTGGAGGCAACTACCCAAAATGCACCTACCGATGATGAAGAGGGCCTGTCACATGGTTGAAGTGGAGATAGAAAATCCATTGAAAGGTAAAGCTATCGCCATCGAGGAAGAGAAGACCCTTACCTAAAGAAAGCCTACTGGCATACTTTAGAATTGAGGAAACACTACGATTGCCAAAGGAGATGCGAAAAGCACTAGTAGCGATCTTGGCAAGTCCAGACGACCACAAGGTGCAAGAAAACAAGGACGAAGGCTTGAAGCTTCGGCCACATGAATATGCCACATGTTGTGCTGCCCATGACACAATCAACTCCATTGACGAAGACTTGTTGCTAGAATTAAAGCCTCACAACCGTCCTTTTTTCGTCTCTGGGTACATGAGAGAAACAAAATCAACCGCATGCTTATGGATGATGGGTCGGCTATAAACATCATGCCAAAGTCAACAATGACTATCATCGGCATCAAGGTGGATGAATTATCCTGAAGCCGCCTCCTAATCCAAGGTTTTAACCAAGGAGGACAAAGAGCGATTGGCATGATCCGAGTGGAGATGACCATTGGCAAACTCAAATCAAGCACGCTATTCCACGTGATTGATGCAAGAACTTCCTACAAAGTGCTCTTAGGAAAACATTGGATCCACAAGAATGGAGTAGTGTCGTCTACCATTCATCAATGCTTAAATTTGAGAATGAGTAAATATGATACAAGGCAACACCTAGCCTTTCACCAAAGCCGAATCACACTTCGCGGATGCCAAGTTCTACATGGATGAAGACATGGTGCCCGAAGCTCTTCCATAAGAAATTAAATCCACAGGCAAAGCTGCACATAAGAAACAAGAGTGGCAAGCCGTGCCCTAAAAACAAGAAGGGGAAACATTGCCATCTTCAAGCAAAAACGACCACAAGCCTGATAAGCTCGCAACAACCAAAGGGAGTGTGATGCCCTCAAAAGAATCAAACACATCTTTCTTTCGATACATCCCCGTGTCAAGAAGAAGGCATGTCCAATTCCCATTTTAATATGAAACAAGCAAAGCCGACACACAACTACACAAGGATGATGTGAAGCTGCTCAGGATAAATGTGGTTTTACCTCTGACACAGCTAGGCGATGCTAAAATTTCAAAACCACCATAAGGTTTCATAAAACCTCTGCCAAATGGGGTGGAACCGAACTCTCTTTCAACCAAGATGATCAAAGAAGGTTTCGATCCAAATGCCTACAAACTCATGTTAAAGGCTGGGTAAGATTTCGCCTCTTCTTCAAATCTTGGAAAGAATAATACAAACACCGTCAACGATAAAGAACGTAACTTCACCAAGACTCAAAAGAAGTTGAAGGAGTATGGTTACGGAGTTGACAACAATAAAGCTAGACTTGGCTTTACACCAAATACACCCGTGAAAATTTCAAGCAAAACAAAAAACGTTAGCGCTCAACACATCAATGTGAGCGTTGAACAAAATCAAGAGAAGCCTAAACCTACCCCTGGAACATCAATCTTTGATAGGCTGAATCGTTCAAAACCTAAAATTTTGACACTTGATCATATTGGTGATCAAGACCAAACTTCCGTCTTCAACCAGCTTAACACACGAACACCCCAAAGCTCTATTTTTGAAAGATTGTCAAAACCTAAGAAACAAAGCAACTTGGCTAGCTCTCCTCTAGGATGGTCGGCTTTGGAAAGACTTGAAGAAACCAAGAAGCCTTCTAGAAAGAGGAAGACAACGGCAGATGAAGAAAAGTTTGACGGTCTAGTAGAAAAAAATAATGTTCGAAGCTCGATTCCTTCAAGGATGAAGTGCCAAGCAACCTTGGAGGTTGACATAAAAGGACCACTAAAGGTAATAAGGTGCACCATCGTCCACACTGGCCAATCTTCACACTAACAAACCCAAGAGGAAGACACTGAAGATGAGGTCTAAGACGTCTTCCACATCACGATCCAAAAAGACAAAGAAAATGAAATCCTCGATGAAGACGTCACTGCTGCACCACCACAGCTCAACGATAGAGGGTAAGCCATGGTGGATGATCTCAATAAGCTTAACTTAGGCACAAGCGAGGAGCCAAAACCTATCTACGTAAGTGCGCTACTAAGTGTGAACGAGATCAATGAGTACTACCAATTGCTAATAGAGTGCAAAGACGTATTTGCTTGAACCTACAAAAAAATGCCCGGCCTTGACCTTACCATTGTCATGCACTTTCTTGTAGTCAAACTTGAAACATGACCAATAAAGCAAATTAAAAAACACTATCGATCCGAGCTAATTCCACAAGTTGAGGCTGAGATTGATAAGTTAATCAAAGCAGGCTTCATTCGAGAGGTGTAATACCCTAAATGGTTCTCTAACATCGTAATTGTCCTTAAGAAATCTGGACAAATATGTGTTTGCGTAGACTTCCGAGACCTCAACAATGTTTTCCCGAACGATGACTTTCCCTTGCCAATCATCAAAATCATGGTGGATGTGACTACTGGCCATGAGGCATTATCATTCATGGATGGCTCATCTGGGTATAATCAAATCCGCATGGCTCCCGAAGACGAGGAACTAATAACCTTCCGCACTCCAAAAGGTATCTACTGCTACAAAGCAATACCTTTTGGCTTAAAGAACGCTAGAGCTACATATCAAAATGTCATGCAGAAGATCTTCAATGACATGCTACATAAAAATGTAGAGTGTTACGTAGACGACATGGTTGTCAAGACTAAGAAGTGATCTGATCACTTGAAGGATTTACAAATGGTGTTTGACAAACTATGGCACCACAACCTCAAAATGAACCCATTGAAGTATGCATTTGGCATCACTTTTGGAAAGTTCCTCGGTTTCATTGTCAAGCACCGTGGCATTGAAGTGGACCAATCACATATTAAGGTTATTCAAAACATGCCCGAGCCAAGGAACTTGCACGAGCTGAAAAATCTACAAGGGTGACTAGCCTTCATTAGATGCTTCATCTCCAACCTCGTTAGACATTGTTAACCCTTCAGTTGACTCATGAAGAATGACACTCCGTTTATATACGATGACGCCTGTTACAATGCCTTTAAGAGCATAAAAGGTACATAGCAAGCCCACTTGTCTTAGGAACTCTCGTGCCTGGAAAACCGCTCATCCTATATATTGTCGCACAAGAGAGTTCCATTGGAGCACTCTTGGCACAAGAAAATGAAGACCAAAAGGAAAGAGCACTCTACTACCTAAGTAGAATTCTCACTGGTACCAAACTTAACTACTCACTGATCGAGAAGATGTGCCTTGCCCTAATCTTTGCCGTCCAAAAGCTAAGACACTACATGCATGCTTACACCATCCACTTGGTTGCTAAATCAGACCCAGTCAAGTACGTTATGTCCAAACCCATTTTGACAGGACAACTAGCTAAATAGGCGTTGCTTCTCAATCAATACGAAATCATCTAGGTCCCAGCTAAAGCCGTCAAGGGACAAGCACTGGAAGACTTCATTGCTGATCATCCAATCCCAGCCGATTGGAAAATCTCAAATGACTTTCCTGATGAGGAGGTGTTCTAAATCGATATATTCCCTACATGGACAATGTTCTTCGACAAATCTGCATAAACGGACGGAGTGGGGGAAGAAGTAGCATTCATGTCGTAACAAAGACAAGTACTACCCTATTCTTTCCAACTAAGTGAACTATTCTCCAACAATGTCGCTGAGTACCAAGCGCTGATCATTGGACTCCAAATGGCGATCAACATGGAAATCATAACACTATAAGTGTATGATGACTCCAAACTCATAATCAATCAACTCTTAACTGAATATGAAGTAAGGAAAGATGATTTCATCCCATATTTTCGACTAGCAACTCAACTACTACAAAAGTTCGAGGCCGTGACGCTATAACACGTGCCAAGAAAAAAAAATCAAATGGATGACGCTCTCGCTAACCTAGTCTCAAGTATGGCACTCAAAGAAGATGAAGCTACGGACGTGCGAATTTGCCAAAGATATGTGATCCACTCATTACTAAAATGCTACTAGATGACACAAACATCATCTCAGTACTTCCAGTCGACACCGAACGATGGAGACAACCGCTGATCGACTACTTAAAAGCTTTCAGACGATCCTAGACACGCTCTGAAATATGTTGACGAGCACCTCACATCCTCTACTACAAGGGAACACTCTACCAATGCTCTTTTGAATGAGTACTTCTAAGATACCTAGGTGAGGAAGTAGCCAATCAAGCCATGGAAGAAAAACATTCAAGTGCATGCGAAGCACATTAGTTTGGACCAAAACTACACTTTCAACTCAAAGGAATGAGTTACTACTGGCTAAGCATGGTGAAGGATTACCTGGAGTACGCCAAAAGGTGCCAAGCCTGCCAATTCTATGCCAACTTCATACATCAACCGCCTAAACCATTACAACCTACAATTGCTTAATGGCCATTTGATGCATGAGGATTGGACGTCGTAAGAAGAATCACACCAAAGTTATCTACAGGAGAAGCCTACATCCTAACCGTAACGAATTACTTTTCGAAGTGGATTGAAGCGGTACCCCTAAGGGAAGTCAAGAAGGAAATTGTTGTCTGTTTCATCAAATAACATATCATTCATCAATATGGTGTGCCTCGCTACATCATCTCTGAGAAAAATACAAGTTCAAGCAGCACAAGTCTTTCATGTATTATGCTCCGACCAATGGTCTTGCGGAAGCATTCAATAAAACGATGTGCAACCTCCTAAAGAAGGTGATTGGCTAAACAAAGAGAGATTGGCACAAAAGTTTGATAAATTTTCCTATCTCCAATTTTGATGAAATTATGTCATGTTATGTTATATAATGAATTCTATACATGAAAAAAATTTCATGTCTTTTGGACAAGAAATGGATTTATGGTTAATTTTTAAGTGTGATACCATGTTGCTGAAATTCTGCAGACTTCTGCAGAATAATGTGTTTGTAATATTATTTTTATATATTTATGTAATTGATAAATTCATGAAATTTTAGTATGATATACATTGAGATATTTATTTCAAATCTGGAAATTTCGACGAGCATTGGTTTGCAAATGAATTATTGGTGTTTTTTTTAATGTTGGGACTGTCCTGCAGAATTTACGAAGCTTTTGCAGCACATTCCATTTCGATTTTATTTTTAGCCCACTTCTAAGATTGCAAAAATCATGTAACTTTTGGTGACAATAAATGTATATGTCTACTTCATTTCTGTAAATTCTCATGCATATTGGAGACAAATTGAATATTTGGTGAATTATTTAGTCCCCGGTATGTACTGCAGAATTTTTCCGTTTCTGCAGCACATCCCATATTTAAGTTTCTTTTAGTACACTTGTAATGTCTCAAAAATTATGAAATTTTGGGAATTAACATCTTTGTATGTTTAATTTATGTCTGAAATTTTCATGCATATCGGATGAACAATGAATATTTGGTGATTTTGTAATCTCAAGTCTGTACTGAACCTTTTTCTGTAGTTTCTGCAGCACCTCCATTTTCGAATTCATTTTTGGCTCGCTTATAAAATTTTAAAAATCATGAAATTTTGTGAAATAGTAGCTATCTATGTGTAGTTCATACTTGAAAATTTTCATGACAACCTAACAAGAATTGAGTTTTCAGTGAATTTACAAATAATTTAGTATGCTGAATTTTGGCACTTCAAACAACTGGTTGTGTTATGGGATATTGTTTCACTGATTTGTGCACATCTATTGGTACTGATTTTCAGACAAGTTTATTGTTCCAATATGTCCTTATTTTATGCAAATTCTCAATACTAATGACTTTTATTAGGCAACATTGATTAAGTTTTGATTTAAAGATGTATTGGTTTATTTTGCTCAAACCAATGTTCTATTTGGTCATCAATTTTGATTATGATGATCATTTGCCTTTTGAGATAAAAATTGGAAAGTGGCATCAGTTTACTAATTGATCATTTTTGCCCTTATCGAATAACTGAATAACCATGTTTCCTCTTTCGAGAACTTTATTGTTCAATGTCAACAATGACATACTTTTGTGTCTGATTGAATCTTTTGAGAATCATTGAATATCCAACAAAACGGTTATTTAATACTGTTCTAAAGGATTATTTTGAAAAATCAGAATTCTAATTTATATGGTTAATACTTTTGTCCCAATGAGAATTTTAAGAAATCACTTGTGGATGCAAATTTTTTTCCTCTTTGATCTGAGACAAAATTGAACCTACAAACAATTAACACTTAGGCTCAAGGCCAAGAGCCTCACGCACCCACGATGAATGGGTACGGGGGGGGGGCTTTGGCTGAAGAACCTCCAATGCCAAAGTTAGAATTTAGAGAGAAAAGTGTTTGGAGAGTATTGGGAATTTTGCTAGTGCGTTGGAGTGATCTTTTGGTGAATATGGGAGCCTATTTATAGGGATAGGGTGTAACTTATGATTTAACGTGTGATTTAATGGATTAATTTGGCAATTAATCCATTAATTGGTTAATCAACACATTTTTGGAATAAATATTTTAGGGGTTATGTAATTTATATGGGATGTTTTGAAGGTTATGAAATAATTACCTTGTGGAAAATATAGGATGAGGATGGATGAAATAACTTTGAATTTGTTGCCTATTTTAGGCACTTTTGATTTGGTTGAAGGATGATTGTCCGCTGCTCGCGCGTAGGAATCCCATTGTACCTTAAGGGTATTTTTTTCCTTTTTATCCAAAAATCCACGTGTCGCCTTGTGATTATTTTTGGCTCCACAAATGCCCCCACACCTGTTGGGCTACTTGCAGGAAAGGGTAGCAGGTGTAGAAATCATCTTGCTTTAGGAAATGTAGGACTGCTTCCTATTTTGATGTAGATTCTCTCTTTAATAGAAAATTAGGCCATTCTAGGAAAGGGAAATAAATTTCTCTCAAAGCCTATTTAAGTCTACCTTAAGTGGGTTATTAAATCAACTTTGGAGAGCGATTTATTCTACCTTACAAGAGAGAGAGCTTAAAGGATTTTTGTTCCCCCTCCTCTAGCAATCTTCTACATCTTACCCGTGCAAATTACCATCTTTTGTTGATTTCTTCGTCTTCTCCATGCCGCAACAATGTAAGAAAAATTAATTTTTCTTGTCTTCTTTTTGGATGCTGTTGCGGGGCAGCCGTCGGGGTGGTGCAACATGTCGGCTGGCCAGGGCTAGGAGTCGGCTCGGTATAAGCCGATGAGGTGTTGTGGCAGAGACCATGCTCAACTTGGCTAGAGCCATGGGCAGCTTGTGCAGTTAGAACCACAGATTGAAGCCGCATGGCTTATGTCCTTTTGGGCTCTTAGACTTGACGCTGGCTAGGCCGACAATTGAGAGAAATTAGGAGGTCGCGGGCCTCATAAGTTATTGAAATGCTAGGCATGCAGGCCTCCTGCCTGCTGGAATGCTAGGTTGAGCTCCCCTGCTGAGTACCGTGAATGACGTTGGTTGCTTAATTCTCTTCGCCGAGAGAAAGGTGGACTACTCCCGAAATAGGAGGTAAAAAGGATCAAGGTAGATGTATTGGCTCATCTAATCACTGTCGTGGAACCTACTATGAATGACGATGGAAAAAAGAGATCTTCCCCACCTGCTCAAGAGATACCGGTCGAGAAAAATTGAAGACTTCATTTGTTGCTCATGAGGGTCTGTCTGCTGCCGAGATGCTTGTGATTGACATAACTTCTTCGAATAGGAAGAAAAAAAAAGGTTGCTATATTTGAGCCTATGGCGCCTACCATGTTGAGAATGGCTAGTATAATTGCTGATAAGATTGCTCAGCGTAAAGGTCCTATCATGCCCCCAGTGCAAAAGTCTGTACCAAGATATCTGTTGGGAGCTAAGTCCGGTTCACATTTGGAAAGGCTTGCTACTATGAATAACGATAAGGTGGACTCTGCTGCTAAAGTGGCGCCAAAGCCCACTCCCTTTGCTGTTGAGACTGATTTGCTTGCTAGGAAGGAAGAGACTGTTTGCGTGGGCAGCTGTGAGAAATCCACTAAGCTTGCTTTTGGGGAGGCTGTTGAGATTTGTGTGCTTTTGAAACTAGATCTGCTTGAAGACATGGATGTTTGTGCCAAGTTTGTTGATGGTGGTAGAAAGGTTATTTGCCCAAGTTCCTTTGTGAAGTATACAAACCAAAATAGAAAAACTGCTCTGCTTGCTATGATGCATATATAGCAAGGCTGCCAAGGAGGTGGCGAAGACTATGGCAATTGAAGTTTATTCCTTAGCCGAGGAGATCATGAGGTTGGATTCTGAGCTTGTTGCTTTGAAGGGGTCTAATATTTCTGCCCCCACTTCTCTACAACTTGAGATCGTTCGCCAAGATATTGGATGTTACATACCTCAGATTCAAGATCTTGAGTTTGTAGTTTCTGAGCTTCGTTTTGCTATTTATGTAAAGGACAAAGAGTCGATTATTACTTATAATCAAGTGATCTACTTCAAGAAGGTCTTTGATAGACTTAAACAAGTGTTGGAACTTCAAGATGTACTGAAGATCAACGAAAGTTAGAAGAAGGAAATGGATGAGCTGCAGCGTGTCCGTGTTGGTCTGCTTGAGAAGAATGAGTAGCTGAAGGGTGTGAATGATGGGTTTGAGGTTTCGAGACCTTCTCTATTTCTCTGGAAAACTTGGTTGCTTTTACTTTTAAGGCTTCCATTGGTGAAGTAGTTGGAGAAGTCAGTGCCCAGGCTAGGGCAGCCAGGGGAGAAGTGTCAAATGATGTCGCTGCTAAGAGCGTCACAGCTGCTGAAGGTGTGACGGCAGAGTAATCGTGGGATGTCCAAGCTGCTAGTCTTCTAGGTAGCTTTTAGGATTTTATTTGTTTTTCCTTGTAGCTCTTGTTTTCCTTGAACTCTTTCGGCCTTTGCTAATTGTTTATAAACATGCTTTTTTCGCTTTTCTTCATCTTCACTTCTTTTGTTCATGCCCTAACCTTTAGACTTGATAGACCAGTGGCAGGCTTGCTACTTTTTTATAAGCAGACAAGCTCGCGTAGCCTATGCATCTATAGATGTTGGTGTAGAACTTTGCCAAGTTGTTAGCCATATGGTTGGCAGCCGGATGCCTTACTTACAGAAGCAGACCATATGGCTAACAACTTGGCAAGTATCACAACACTTTAGGACTTGGTGTAGGGTGTTCCGCGCTTGGCAAAGGTGAAGCTTATCGACTACGTAACATGTCGGCAGTGGATAAAAATTCATATATGCGCGCTAGCTTGTTTAACCTTTCACAAGAATGTGTGGTTGTATAAGTCTAGCACGGCTTTACTGCTCTAAGGGCAAGCCGTATGCAATCTTCTGGAAACCGTAGGCTACCTTAGTGCACTCGGTACCAGCTTTAGGTTTCCAGCCATCTGTAGGGCGTACTGCATAATGTGCCCTCTCCGTCTCTAGGGCCCGGTTCCTCGCGGATTAGGCTAAGAGACCTAAAATCCTTTAGTTAGCTAAGCCTTGAAAAAGACCTTTGTGGTTACTTCTAGGAATCCCGGTGTAAGCCATCGTGCACCTAGTTATACTAGGGCAGCCAGGCTTATCCACGTCTGGATATTCGGAGTGTAAAGTTTATCCTCTTGTCTTGGAAAGTTGACCCATATAAGTGTCGGAGAATTGGTTTACCCTCTCACATTGGAAAGCAATCAGTTTATCCTCTCGCACTGGAGAACATGGTTGGTCCCTCGGGGGGCATAATTCTTGCGATGAGTCCCTAAGAAGGGCGAGGTCTTCTTTTGAAGTGTAGGAGTGATCAGTTGTTGTAAGCATGCAGCTAGGCCAAGTTATGATTACTTCTGAATTCCTCGTTGAAAAATAAGTGAAACGAATGTGAACTTATCTGTAAGGTAAGAACTGAATAACAATTGGATAGTCCTCGACTTGTGAGGTGGTGCCCGTCAAGCTTCTTGAGTCTTCGGGCTTTGATGTAATGGGAGGTCACACATGGTACTTCTTCAGATTGTAGACGTTCCACTACTTTTCAATCTTTTTATCGTTTCATGGTGGCGATGGTGTAATTACTCTTGCCGCCTATTATGCTGATCTTGTACAGACCTTCCCAGATAAGATCCATCTTTTTGGAGCCTTCTCTGTGGGCAATGATAAAGGTTTTTCTTACGACTAGAACTCTAGGCTGGAACTGCCGGATCTTGGCCCTTTTATTATAGCTGGAGAGGAACTGCTACTGGTAAGCTGCAATATGGGTGATAGGCTGCTCACACTTCTCCTTTGCCAGATTTAAGCTTGTGGCCATCTCCTTTCGGTTGCTCGTCTTTTGGTGGTGCGATATGCTCATAGACATCCAGGGAGTTCGTCTGGCCATTTTCTTTTCTTACTGGTAGGGGATTTCTTGTGGCAGTCGAGGATCATCTTGGTGGATGCTTTGGCCCGCTATTACCTTGAGAATATCTTGGCGTAGACATGTGCTGCTTGATGCCATATGTTTGGAAGAACTTCGCCAAATCTTTGCCCACGAATTGCAGGCCATTGTTGGTGAAGATGGATTAAGGGATGCCAAATCGGCAAATGATGTTTCTCTATATGAAGCGCTTTATGTCCATCTGAATCGTGGTCGTCATGGGCTCTGCTTCTACCTATTTGGTGAAATAGTCGGTTACCATGATCATCATGCCTTTGCCCTTAGTAGTCTAGCTGGTGATTAGCTGGAAATTAGAATGAATTGAGAACTTTTTCATCGCCAAGTCTTTTGTCATTCGAATGCCTGCTAGTGGGGCTTCGTACTCTACTTTGTTGTTAGATACTTTGAAACCTAGAATGATCATCTGCAAGGGCATCGAACCACCAAAGGTGATAATGATCACATCTGCTCCTGAACATTTGTAGTTAAATGCGCCGTTGACATGCAAATGCCAGAAGTCTCCATCGGGTGGAGTAGGCACAGCTAGAGTGTGTTCGACTACTTCCGGGGTGTCGTTGGGCTGCTCTGTTGCGTCATAAATGCATGGTAGGGAGCCGTGGAGCTAAGGCCATGTCACACGTAGCAGAAGATGCTCAACTGATGGTATTGGGCCACTTTAGAGTTGAATCATTGAGCAAGGGTCGGCTAAGGCCGTGTGGTGGGCAATAGGAAATGGTACTCAACTGCTGGTGCATGTTGCTCCTATGTAGAATCTTTTAGGGCGACGAGGACAAAACTTGCTTCCGAGTGTGTCTTTCCAGTGTTCGTCTACCCTTGAAGTGTCTTTTGGGCCGAGTTGTTGCGTTCGTTAGAAAACTTTACATCCACCAGGGTCTACGCCTTTATTGTCGCGCGTTTGGATTGGGCGGAATAATATGTCATGAGGATGATTGCATGCGTATAAAAGTAAAACTTGAGCTTCCAGGTTGCAACAACTATCGCCAAAGTTAGTTTTTGAATTTCTGATAACATCAATGGGAGCTTTTAAACTGTGGAATACAACTGATAGCATCGATGAAAGCTTTTAAACTGTGGAATACATGTAGTCGGGCCCCCAGATCTTCTCGTATAATGGTAGATCTTATTGCTACTTCAGATGCGGTTGCTCATCCAGTCAGACTTTTAATCTCCCTCAGAGTAATGTGGAACTTCATATTCAAGATCGCTTGGATTTACCTTGAATGGGCATCGACGAACTTCGTCCCAAAGTGCATGCTTTTCTGCCAAAGTGAAAGAGTCTACTAAAGTTAGATCTTATTTCATTATCAGTTTTCCGAACAGTAGGTGGTCTACTGGAAGTCCTTTTTGGAAGGCTGCTCTAGCTATCGAGTCGTTGCATCCGACTATCCTTACTTTCTCTACTTTGAATCTCCTCACATAGTCGCAAAGCGACTTCTTTGGGTTCTTCTTGACGTCGAACAAATGGTAGAACCAATCTTGTGCCTCGCCTTGTACAGTGGTGGCGAATATCTTGAACATGAGATCGTCATTGTTTCGATAGAGGATCATTGCTCTTCGGTAATGCTTTAGGTGTCTCTCCGGGTCTTCACCCCCTTTGAAATATGTGAAATGTGATCTGCTTATGTTGGTCATGTTCCTTTGTAGTGCCTCGTCGGTGACCTCGTTGCGTTGGAAATTACGCAATTGCTTGGTCAATAGTCTCTCTACTTCTTCCTAAATTTGCTTTTGTTGAGGTAGTGGAGCTCTCAGCTGCCTCTAACCGTGACTTGCTGGTCTAGGCTGCTCTTCCACGTGTTTGGCTCGTGTATGCCGTGGATACAGTGCATGTAGCGCATTCCTAGCAAGTGAGCGAGTTCTTCACAGGCTGCCAGTTGAACTTGAGTCGTATTGAGTGACTGCTTCTCTCAGTCAGTCTTACTGCCTACTCCGATATGAGGTGGATGATGCTCATTGCAGGCTTAGCCACGAATGAACATTTCGCTTGGAAGGTTGCTCATGTTGACTATCGGAGTGTGACCCCAACCGTAAATGTATGCTTGTCTATGGGCCTAGTCGAGAGTGCAGGCTCATCTGCACTCAAAGATAGGAGTATACGCTATCTCGAGGGCCCAATCAAGAGTCTACACTGCCTCAACACTCAGTTCGTGGCTGGTCGAGTGGTTGTTTGCTGGGACGCTGCTGGAAAGGTTCTTTGTCTGCCCTTGTCCTATTTCAGGACACCTCGTCTAAGCCACGTTGCATCTCGGTGCGTTGCAAGAGCTGGTTCACCAAGGTCGTCTGATGTGCGAAGGCGCTCGTCAACTCTATGACTTGTCGAGACAAGTGTTGTTCTCCATTTAGGTTTGAATAGCTTGGAAGGAATGTGTCTCCTTGAGTAGTGGAAGTGTGGTAAACTTCGGGCATGAGATTTCAGCTGGGAAATGTTAAATCTGAAGAAAAATATGGTGAAAATGCTCCCGGTTCGATCATCGATCTGGAAATTTGAAATTGGGACGGTTGAACTAATCTTGGATCGATTTGGGCTACTTGGAAAGCCACAGGAGCAGACTTGGCCACGGAAGCAGGTTGGGCCATGATAGTAGATTGTTCGCTAAAGCAGGCTGGGCCGCGGAAGTGGGCTGCTCAGCTGGAGCAGGCTGGACCACGGGAGGAGGCTGGGTCGTAAGAGTAGGCTGCTCGGCGGGAGCTAGCTGGGACGTGAGAGTGGGCTGCTCGACGGGAGTAGGCAGCTCGAAATGTGATGCACATGGGTGTGAGGCTTGGGGTCGGCTTGGCAACACATTGAATTCGCGTTGGGCATGGAGTGACATGGCTTGGGCCGTGGCTTTTGTGTTGTGAGCCTTGGATGGCACGGCTCGGGCCGTGGTAGCGGTGTCATGGACCTCGTTGGGGTAGCGGTGATTGTGGTGGCCACCATGGTGGAGCCCCGTAGCGATGGTGCCACTCCTATGATTACATTTAGCCTCGTAGATCGCCATGGTCCCATTTCTTGAATATTGAAATTTTCACTTGTGGAATTTCTAATTTTCTAGCCATTGTATTCTTCTTTTACGTTTTATCAAAGAATCTTTGCAAATAAAAAAAATCTAATAATAAGAACGTACGAAAAAATACAAGTAGACTAGAAAATAGAGAAAAACCTTTTTTATGCGAGAGTTTTCTATGAGTGTGGATTTCTTCTCTCAATGAAAGCACTAATTTGTGGATGCAAATTTCTTCCTCTTTGATCTTGGACAAAATTGAACCTACAAAACTATTAACACCTTAGGGTCAAGGACAAGAGCCTCACGCGCCCACGATGAATGGGGAGGGCTTTGGCCGAAGAACCTCCGATGCCAAAGTTAGAATTTAGAGAGAAAAGTGTTTGGAGAGTATTGTGAATTTTGCAACTGTGTTGGAATGATCTTTTGGTGAAAATGGGAGCCTATTTATAGGGATAGGGTGTAACTTATGGTTTAATGTGTGATTTAATGGATTAATTTGGCAATTAATCCATTAATTGGTTAATCAACACATTTTTGGAATAAATATTTTGGGGGTTATGTAATTTATATGGGATGTTTTGAAGGTTATGAAATAATTACCTTGTGGAAAATATAGGATGAGGATGGATGAAATAACTTTAAATTTGTTACCTATTTTGGGCACTTTTGATTTGGTTGAAGGATGATTGCCCGCTGCTCGTGCGTAGGAATCCCGTTAAACCTCAAGGGTATTTTTGTCTTCTTTTGTCCAAAAATCCACGTGTCGCCTTGTGATTATTTTTTGCTCCACATCACTCACCAATTATAAATTAGTATTATAGCAAATCATAAAGTACTTCTAACATATTTTCATCTGGCCAAAGCTGTTAAAGCTATATGTATTTTGTGTATTTTATGTTTTGGCTAGCTATGCAGGTATTTTCTTTGCATGATTAGTTTCTGTCCAAAGGTGTAACAATCATGCAATTTGTGTTTGGTTTGTTCCTCCGCAACTCGACTATTTCCATGATGAATCTTGCAGAATTGAGAATGAGTAGGTAAATTTGCCAATATTTTGCCTTAATTTTCTCTGAGTTCTAAATTGGATTAAAATTATTGTTGAAAAATTGATGTTATTGAGATATCTAAGTGTTTGATTTAATCGACTTTGTTTTAGAATTAAAACATAAATTTTGAGTTTGGATCCTCTTATTAGGTTTCATTTTAATTTATGACCTAATCTTTAACACATATGTGAATCTTCTCTCATACACTAAAAAAAAAAAGGGAAAATTAGAATCCCCCACTCTTTTTTTACATAATTTGTATTAAACATTTGTTTCTTTTAAAAATTTGATTAAGATGCTTTAACTAATGTCCACCTAATTATTTTTAAATTCATTTTATTTACATGTCATTAGTTTATTTTTTAAAATAAAATGCTATATGTTAATTTCCCACTTTATCCTTTTAGTTGATAAGGGGAATTTTTTTGGCTTGTCAGGATTTATAGCTTTTTTTAGGGATATTATTAATGGCTATTAACTAAATCACCAATATTATCTATAAACTTTGAATTTTGAAATTTTTTTTGGCGTCAGGGTTTATTCCCCTTTTGTTGGCTCATTCACATCATAAAATTATTATTAAAATATAAAAGTTGTTGATAAAAATGAAGAGTTTGGAGCCTTTGGACTGAGATTAGTGTTATTCGGCATGAGATATATAAATGTGAACTTTAAATTGAAATCAATTTGAAATGTACTCAGGTCAATTTGAAATGTACCAATAACAACTTGAAACGTAACGATGCTAAATTGAAACGTACCCATTTCACTTGAAACGTTCAATAACAACTTAAATGTACCAAAGCTAAATTGAAACGTACCCATTTCAACTTGAAACATTCAATAACAACTTAAAATGTACCGATGCTAAATTGAAACATACCCATTCTAACTTAAAACATACCAATACATCATTTTGAAACGTATACCAATGCTAAATTGAATCTACCCAATACAAACTATCTTTTAAAAGAAAATGTACCACTAAATTCTATTTCCCAAATGTACCAAAGCATTTTTGACACACCCCGATCCGGAATGTCCACTAGGACACCGAATCGAGTTGTGCTGGTCGCCACCTGGAAGGTGACGAAGCCATAAAGTGATGATAAGGAAAGATGCAAATAATTTTAAACCTAAAGGTGCCTAATAACAGAGTGCACTGTGCGTGGGTATGAACCTAAATCACACGTGATGTCAAAGCATAGTCAAGTACAGTAATGTAGGTAGAAACCGTACCCACAAAAGTAGCCACCTTAACAGGGACATGCCACGAATCCTCGTCGATAAGGAACTTTGCTACTAGAACCTGGAGGGGCGCAAAAACAGAAAACGTGAGTGCGCAAAAATAAAGCTTTTCAAAACTTCTCATTTATCAACAATTATAACCTCTCTCTGAAAAACCTGTATAATTTCCTAGAAAATAATATATAATCGTATATAAACATATCTATATCATCAAAAGCTCAAATCACAATCCTTCAACGCTTTTTTCAGAAAGAATATGCCATGCCATGCCATATGCCAAAATATAATAGGAATGCATCAATATAAATTAGGTGAAATAATACATCAATCGGAGACCCTATAGTGGTCCTGTATGGCTGATTCTATAGCTCAATATCCCATCCATCCGTAGTCACCAACTGTGACCTGTACGACCCTGCCAGAGTTACCAACTATGACCTGTACGGCACTACACTGCACATAAGTCGGAACTACCTATAGTAGTTTGTACGACTAAACCCGTCGGAAACCCATACGTAGGATTTCCAATCTGTAAGTTCCTGCATTCTTCAAATATTACATACTACTACGTATCAAAGTTTGGTGACGATCCGACAGTTAGATCGTCAATTCACCTTTTGGCCTAACCATGAATCGTATCGAAATTAAGTCCAAATGATCAACTAACGTTAAACCACTATCATAACTGAACTCAAGACATCAAATATAACTTAAAAATAACATTGGCGGCCCACTGGCCAAGTGCCGCCGCACGTGCCGTCATGGGTGACGGTCGGCCACCCCGGCTAGCCGGAAAATCCAACTATTTCCAAAAATTACCAAAATTTACAGAAATGAAGATCTTAATGAGTAGAGCAACTTTCATACCTGGGGCCAAGGCCAATTCGGTCGGCAAGGCCTCCAATTTCAACAAAACCTGTCAGAAACCCTAGGTTTTGGGTGTGCTCAATTCGTCCTCAAATCAACTTTGCCGTCCCAACTATTGCTTGGGCTTTGTTCTAGGCCTTAAGAGGATGCCATGTGTTGTGGCAATTGAAAGAATTTGCTTCGGGATTGGGTGATTCGAAGCCAAGGCCGCCGCACCCTTCCTCGCGGGTTCCTCCGTTTTCAAGACCAAATATCTCCAAATTTGAGAGCTTTGAAGTTGAAGCTTTTGTTGGGTACCATGAATTGATTTTGCTTCACACTATCTTAATCAAGATAGTGTGAAGCTTTTGAGAATTTGTAGTTGTCCTCCATTGATGAAGCTTTTGTTGGTGAAGCTTTTGTTGGTGAAGCTTTGGAGTTGAAGTTTTGTATGTGAAGCTTTGGAGTTAAAGCTTTGTAGGTGAAGCTTTGGAGTTGAAGATTTTGTTGGGTACCATGAATTAATTTTGCTTCACACTATCTTGATCAAGATAGTGTGAAGCTTTGGAGAATTTGTAGTTGTCCTCCATTGATGAAGCTTTGTTGAATTTCTTTTTTTTTTCTTTTGGGAAAATAGAAATTTGAAAGTGTGGGAGAGACAACATATACAAATTTTGCTTCCACACTGTTGAGCAAGAGATTGTGATGCAAGCCACACCTTGTAATAGTCGAAGGTTTGGATGAACCATATAAATTGAATTTGCTTCGAAGGTCAGAGAATTGTAGTTGCCCTCCATTAATGAAGCTTTTGTTGGCACCATAAATTGGTTTTGCTTCACATTGTCTTGATTATGAGTGTGAAGCTTTTGAGAATTATGGTTGAACTCCTTTGGTGAAGCTTTTGTTGGCATTATAAATTGGTTTTGCTTCACACTGTCTTGATCAAGAGTATGTGAAGCTTTTGAGAATTGTGATTGCCCTCCATTGATGAAGCTCTTGTTGGCACCATAAATTGGTTTTGCTTCACACTGTCTTGATCAATAGTGTGTGAAACTTTTGAGAATTGTGGTTGCCCTCCATTGATGAAGCTCTTGTTATTGGCACCATAAATTGGTTTTGCTTCACACTGTCTTGATCAAAAGTGTGTGAAGCTTTTGAGAATTATGGTTGCCCTCCATTGATGAAGCTCTTGTTGGCACCATAAATTGGTTTTGCTTCACACTGTCTTGATCAAGAGTGTGTGAAGCTTTCTACGAGTTATGGTGTTTGCATTGTTATAGAGGGGAAATGTTTGAAGCAGATGCAAAAGGGCTGAATAGCTTGATCTTCGTATGCCATGCACTGAAGTTGTTGTTGGCTTGCAATAAGACCTTGTTGGTGACTATAACTCTTATTGGGCATAAGTGTTCCCCTAGTTGAGTTGTCAAGATTGAGGGTTTTTTATTATTTGTGAATGCTAGGAGTTCATATGTACAAGTTGTACCACTCGTCTTCTGGTAGATGGAATGAATGATGAGTTGTTTTCATCACTTGGTTGGTGGTACGAAGGGGAGTTCATTCATCACCTTTCATCACATTTCATCACCTAGTTGGTAGCACAAAGATGAGTTCCTTCTTTCCCTGGTTGGTGGCATGAATGGCAAGTTGCCAAATGATATTAGAGTACGGGTTGTACATTTCATCACCTAGTTGGTGGCATAAAGGAGAGTACGGGTTGTACATTTCATCACCTAGTTGGTGGCATGAAGATGAGTTCCTTCTTTACCTGGTTGGTGGCATAAGTGGCAAGTTGCCAAATGATATTAGAGTACGGGTTGTACATTTCATCACCTGGTTGGTGGAATGAAGATGAGTTCCTTCTTCACCTGGTTGGTGGCATAAGTGGCAAGTTGCCAAATGATATTAGAGTACGGGTTGTACATTTCATCACCTAGTTGGTGGCATGAAAGAGAGTACGGGTTGTACATTTCATCACCTGGTTGGTGGTATGAAGATGAGTTCCTTCTTCACATTTCATCACCTGGTTGGTGAGAAGAAGGACAAGGTGTCTAGGCACATTGTAGCAAGTGTCGAATGACACAAAGTATGTTGAACCCTTTCAAAGCACAGTTGGCTTATGTATGAATGTGTTGGAATGTATGATTAAACGAATATACTGTGAAGCTGTTCGTTAATTTGTATAGTCTTGTTGACATATACTTAGATTTTGTTTCATGTTGGAAGCATTCATGTTGAAGCTTTGAACCCAAGTGTTTCATTGCTAGGAATGTAAGAGGATTAGGACCGAGTATTCTAAATCACCTCTTTATTGAATTCATGCCAAATAGTCTTCGTTACATAGGATGCCGAACGGTTGAAGCTTAACACTTGTACAATGTGAGTTTACTTGTAATAGTACTTCAAGTGATCAGCGTTCCTTCATGTCGATGATTGCTTGGATCTTCTCAGGATTAGCCTCAATGCCTCGTTGGCTTATCATAAAGCCTAAGAATTTGCTAGAGCCTACGCCGAAGGCACATTTGTTGGGGTTCAACCTCATTCGATACCTCTTCAGAATGGTGAAAGTTTCAGATAAGTTGGTGATGTGTTGGTCAGCATGTTTGCTCTTGACTAGCATATCATCAATGTAAATTTCCATGCTCTTCCCAATCTGTTCGGCCAATATTGAATTGACCAGTCTCTGATAAGTCGCTCATGCATTCTTTAGGCCAAAGGGCATGACTTTATAGCAATCCAGTCCACTGTCGGTAGTGAAGGCTGTGTGTTCTTGGTCCGGAGGGTTCATGAAGATTTGGTTGTATCCTGAGTAAGCATCCATGAAGCTCAGGAGTTCACACCCTATTGCAGAGTCTATAAGTCTGTCTAGGAGAGGAAGAGGAAAGTTATCATTCGAGCATCCTTTGTTTAGGTCGATGTAATCGACACACATTCTCCTCAAGACCTTTTGGAGCAGGAGACTTTCCTTGGTTGAATTCTTCTTAACAAGGACAACAACTTCGCGGACGAAGCCTATGCCTTTGAGTTTTTCAACTTCTGCCTTCATTGCCTCGTACCGTTCAGCGTCATAGGATCTTCGCTTCTATCTTACTAGCTTAGTCTTGGGGTGAATACTTAAATGATGACAGATGATATCGGGAGAGATGCCTGGCATGTCCTTGTATGACCAGGCGAAGACCTTAGTGTTTTTTAGTAAAAAATAGATCAATGCCAACCGAATGGGTGGTGTCAATCTTCATCATGCGATCTGGATAATCTTTTGAGATAGAGACATTCTCCAACTTTTCAGCGGGTTGTGCTTGCTGGGTGAAAGAGTCATCTCGATGATCTTTGGGTTGACTGTTGCCACCGTGAAAATCCAAGTTGGCTTCGTCTAGGCTAGTCTTTATAACTTGGTCATGTATAGAAAGGGTTTCATTGGGCACATGCAGATGATGTTGCCTGACCGAAGTGTTGTAACATGCTCGTGCACTAAATTAATCTCATCTGATGTAACCATTGCCATAGGAGGTTGGAAATTTCATCAACAACATATGTGTGGATACCATGGCCTTGAGATCATTGATGTCTATGCGTCCGAAGATAACATTGTATGCCGTTGGGCAATCAACCACCAGGAAGTTAGTGGGAATGGTAGCTGTGTAAGAGCCTGTAACAATGGTGAAAGGTAAGTGTATGCTCCCCAAAGGTTGCACGATATCACCAGAGAAGCTTATCAGAGGGGAAATCGAGCGATCGAGCAAGTGTTCAGCTACATTAAGTGCCCTGAAAGCTTCATCAAACATGATATTGATCAAAGCCCCCGTGTCTACCAGGATTCGTCGTACTTCAAAGTTGGCTATGTGAGCTTCCACGATTAGTGGGTCGTTGTGAGGGTAGATGATACATCTTTCTTCCTCAGGGTAGAAACATATTGGATCCCAATTAGGCTTTTGATGCTTACCTCCCTTAATGTCTTCCACGTGAAACACTTGGTGGCCAGACCTTAAAGCTCGTTCGCTATTTTTCATGGCCTTGTTGGAAAATTTAGATATGGGTATGCCACCACTTATGGAATATATCACATTCACCTGACGTTGGTTACGGTTACCCCTTTAAGGGTGAAGGAGGAATTGATCAATTTTTCCTTCACGTGGCAAAGCTTCAATATGATCACGAAGGGTGATACATTTTTCGCCGTCATAGCCGTTATGCTCGTGGTAGCAACAAAAAGTGCCCGTGTTCTTCGTGGGCTTGTAATCCGGGTGCCTTGGCTTTGGCTTCGATATCAGATGTGTTATACTAGGGTAAATAGCCACACATGTGGCGTTCAAAGGTGTGTATGCCTCATACATCGGGGTAGGGGTTGTCCTGACACGTGCTTGACCCACTGTGTTGACTGCCTGGGGTCGAGGATTATCATTGTGATACCCTTGGTTATCGCGGTAGTGTCCCTTACTCCTTTTACTAAAATGAGACTGGTGAGGATAGAAATCTTTCCTTTTGCCCTGAGATTGATTTGTCTATTGACTTGGCAAAGTATTAAGTAAGGCATGGAGAGGCACCGCTACCGTTTGGAAGGTCGAGGTCTTCTCATTTGGTTAGATCTGGCTTCCACCCCCTACTTGCTGATAAGGGGTGGTTGTGGGGGGGTTCCCTTGATATGTCATTGCCTCGACGGAGGCATGGTTGTAAGCATGTGCCATCACCTTAGAGTAAGTCTTCCAAGTGTTGGCATTGATCATGTACTTGAAGAAACAATCACGTAGGCTTGCCGTGAAAGCCTTGAGGGCGGTCTTGTCATCTGCCTCAGCGCAGCGAGAATACTCATAGCTGAAACGCCTAGCATACTTTCGTAGTGACTCGTCCGGCTTCTGGCGAATAGTGTACAAGTCATCTGCAGAATGCAAACGATCGGTCTGGAAGATGTGTTGAAAGACAAACAGTTTCCTCAGTTCCTCAAATGAGTCTACTGTCTCAGGTGGAAGACGGCAATACCAGTTTAGAGCTCTGCCAGAGATAGTGGAGGGGAAGAGAAGACATCGCTCTTCGTCAGTATGCATCCGATATGCCATGGTGGACTGAAAGAGGTTAAGGTGTTCAATTGGGTCCTCCCTTCCAATATAGAGTTGTAAATCAAGCTTTTGTTTTGTTTTCGCTTGAAATGGGTGTCAAGGATCCTCCTTGTGAAAGGGTCAGGCCTGGGTTGGTACCAGTCAGGTATCTCGGCCTGACGTTCGGGCTTCAACTTGTTTACTTCCTCAAGGAGTTGTACGACAAGGGGATCTTGAGTGGAGTCATGTGTCATTGGGATTTTCTTTCGTAAGTCTCCATCGTCTCTTGGAAGTAGGAATGTTTGAGCAAGGGCGTGTGACTTTTCCTTGGACTCGCCGTACTGACTTCTAGGGCTAGTCTGTTGGAATACCTCAGAGTCCCCTATACCTTTATGTTCCTCTAGGACATGTCGTTCCTTCCCTAGACTGGCAGCTGGCCTGGGTCGTGGGAGGGGACCGAGTCTTTCAGAAACCCTTGAGTCATTGATCTTCGAGCATATGTAGAGGGGATTTTCTCGACGTTGCTTTAGGAAGTCTCGGCAGTCACGATAAACGGCTTTCGATCATTCCAACCCTTGTGCAATGAGGTGTTTTCCTCCACTTCTCCTGTTTCGGGTCGAAGCAGCTGGGTTAAGAGAAGTCTCACATTGATCAATGTTTTGATGATTAGCTCGCTCCTAATCAGAGATACCCATGTCGAAGGAAGGTGACCCTCTATGTTGGGGGCACCCAGATGATGGTTGATATCCACAGGGGAAACGAGCTCGCATATTTGAGTACTCCTAGTTTCATGGAGCGTCTCAAAGAGCTTCTCATACTGTTCTTGAAGGACTTCATTCTTCATTGCTATCTTGTTGTTCTGAGCTTCTAGCTCATCAACTTTAGCTTGAAGAGCAACCCTTTTTCCTTCCTTCTTTCATTGCTTCGCACTAGGTGCAAGAGGGGTGTCATTCTGTGTGCTATGGCTTCCTTCGCTCCCCATGTTGGAGAGGGATGCCTGGTCAAAAGAAAGTGTACGAATGGTGGAAACCAGCTTGACACAGCTGAAGAGAGTGGGAATAAGTGTCGTTTCCCATATACGGTGCCAAATGTTGATGCACAAGGTAAGTGAGGACTTTGGTACAACAGAAAGTGTTAAGTTTGTGACCTTCGCTAAATTGCTCCGGTCACTAGTACGGATAAGTATGTCAATAGATAGAGATAGGGAAGCAAACACAAGATGTACGTGGTTCACCCAGATTGGCTACGTCCACGGAGTAAAGGGGTTCTCATTAATTGTGAGGGGTTTACACAAGTATATAGGTTCAAGCTCTCATTTAGTGAGTACAAGTGAATGATTTAGTACAAATGACATTAGGAAATATTGTGAGAGAATGATCGCTATTTATAGAAGAAAGTTTCTAGTTTCATTCTGACATGTGATTGGCTTCTGATGTTGACACGTGTCGCGCTATGATTGGCTTCTGATGTCGACACATGTCGCGCTGTGATTGGCCTCCTAGTTAGAGGGAAACCCTTCTGGGTCCTTAAGGGTATAACGTTGACCGGTGCTCAGTAGTTTCGGGATGACCAAGTATGGTACAAACAAATTCAATATGGTGTATAACGTCGTTTTTTCTTTGTATGTTCTTAGTTTATTTTTGGTTTTATTTTCTTGTTGTTATTTATTTAGGTAAACTGTGTAAAAGAGTGTGGCAAAGAGTATCTATATACTCTTTGTGTTTTTCTCAATACACACAACGCAAAAGTTGTTCAGTTATGTCTCTCAGATAAAAGAGAGGAAAATCCTAAGCCAAAACACCTTTATGCTATCCATTTTATATTGATCGAAGTGAGAGATTTGCTAGCACATTTAAATCAACCACTCCATCATTGGTTGCTAATGTATCAATGTGGATACTTTTAGAGGCTCAACACTTGCGGAGTTTCGCATGATCAACCATGAAGAGGAAGAATGCAAGCATGAAAAGGAAGATTGAATTGTGAGTGATCCAATCACACGGCATGCACGTAGCTAGAGATTCAAGTAAGTTAATCTCTTCTCTTTATTTGTTTATTGCTTTATCAATTACAACGAACCAAATATATAATTGGGATAACATATTGCATGTTATTTTTTGCTGCGTGTGATTATTTGAACTGAATTAATCCCAATAATATCTCAAAAACCCAACATGAGTGACGTATACCGAAATCTTGTAACACTGCATCAATATTTACGTAACCGAAGTGTAGTGGATGATGCAAATGCCCATTTCGTCCTTCGTAATAATTTTATAACACATGTAGTATGAACATGCACAAAGAGGCTAAGTCTTGTGTTTGTAGCATTTAAGTAACTAAATTGTAATGACCTTACAATTTAGGTCCATTTGCTTGTTTATGCTTTCAAATTACTAAATTGTAATACCCTTGCAATTTAGTTATGTTGTTTGTTTATGTTTTCGGTTTAGCTCTCTAAGCTACCAATGCCATTTCAATATGTAGTGTGTTTTTATTTTGAATTTGATAAAAGTAAGCCCTTTTAGTAGAACATCTTATATCATTTTATGTTTAACCATAAACATACAAACAAAAAATATGAAAAAATAAAAATAAAATGAGAGTATAAGTGTATTCCCAAGTGGGGGGAGAATGAACCAATTTGACATGGGCTATTACTTTTCTCGTACCCACTGCTTTTTAGGGCTGGATGTAACCTAAATTTTTGCTACCCAAGGAAAGACGATGCCCACCCAAGTGGTGGATATAGCCCCATTTTCCGGTATTGGGGGTGAAATTTTTCACTAAGACTTCATATATATGTATAGGAAGCCTTTAAGGGAAGGGGTCCCCATTTTTATTTTTTTTATAAAAATGAAGATTAGTTGTGGGGTCCACACCACATCAAACTTTAATGATCTGAACCGTCTAATTTTCAAGTTGTACCTCATAGATCATACTTGCAAAATATTAGCCAAATCAGAAATATTTAACACATCTAATTGGGTTTAAAGAAATGAACGAATACTTTGTTATATAAAGAAACAAGGAAATTTGATCTTGATAATTATGACTTACAAAATAGACGGTTTAAATCGTTGAAATTCGATTTTTTAAAAACAAATGGGGATCCCTTTGCATAAAGGGCATGTATATGTGTGTGTGTGTGTGTGTGTGTGTAGTAGCCTCGCAGAGTATATATAAAGCCACCATTGAAGATGCTCGAGGACGGTGATGTTGTTGTGCGACCGTAGGAGTTCCGAACGAGGCTACAATGTCTAGAACAATAGTGGGAGTCTTTTTATAACCACTAAAGGTATTTCTTCATAGGGGTGAGCACAGTTCAATTTTGGTCTCGTTTGTACCATACTTCATCAATCCCAAAACTACCGAGCACCGGTTAACTTCGTATCTTCAAGGACCCATTGAAGGATTCATGATGAGGCACCCTTGCTGAAGTACAAAAGTTCCTCTCCAATCAAGAGACTAATCACAACAGGATACGTGTCAACATTAGAATAAAGCTCTTAAAGTCTCACATCGATCGCAAATGGAAGTGAGCGACTATCTTCAACTATAAAAAAAATAAAAAATAAAAAAATCATTCTCCTACAATTAATCCCTAATGTCATTATTGTATTTAAACTTGTCATTAGAACTCGCTAATGATGATAATGCTTGAACCTATGCATTGTGTAACCTCTTGACTATTAATAAGAATTTCTTTACCTCGTGTATGTAGCCCAACTTAGGGTGAACCACGTACATTTTGTGTTTGCTTCCATATCTCTATCTCTTTACATATTATCCTCACTAGGTGAACAAAGCAACCTTGCGAAGTCACAAACTTAACATTTTACGTTTTTCCAAAAGTCCATCCGATTTTATGCATCAACAAGTCCAGTTTACCGCTCATACTAGAACAGATATGGATATCTCTACAATTTGGTTTGGTTTTTAGGTTACATAATTAGTTATGTACGTCCCAATTTATAGGTTCAATATTATGGTTTGTGTCGTACTAGGTTACATACTTCCCATTTACTTGTAGAGTGCGTTTGTTGCATCAGACTATTTCGGATTGGACTAGTTTTAGGGACTAAGCTGGACTGCCTTAGACTAGACTACGTTGGACTAACTTAATAAAGCTTTTGGTGCAATGTCGGACTAAGAAGTTGCACTAACAATAATAATAATTATTATTGTATTTTCTTTTCTATTAAAAATATCAATATGGAAAAAAGGGCATCTTCTTCACAAATTGTTGGTACTCCTCTGCACCTTGGAAATTGCAGAATTTCCAATAACAAATGCTTAACCCAAATTCGAGAGAAATCAGAAATTGTTCAATTTGATCAAAACCAATTGGCATCCTAGAAAACTCACAAATCCAGCCTCCCTTCACAAACCAAACGCAACGAATTCACATAATCCGTCAAATGTTTTGAGACTTCAAAGAACAGAACAAGTAAAGTAAAAAAAAAAACAAGGAGAGGGAGAGAGAGAGAGGGAGAGAGAGAGAGAGAGAGAGAGAGAGAGAGATTAGTGGTGGTTTGGACTAGTGGTGTGATCTTGTCGGAGTAAAGTAAAGTAAAAAAAAAAACAAGGAGAGGGAGAGAGAGAGAGAGAGAGAGAGAGAGAGAGAGAGAGAGAGAGAGATTAGTGGTGGTTTGGACTAGTGGTGTGATCTTGTCGGAGTTTGGTGAGTGTAGGACGCGACGCGAAGAAGAAAGCAGGGAATGACGCAATGCGAAGAAGAACGCAGCGAGGGTCTTTGCATTCCAATGGTATTTGGGGGTCTTGCTATGACGCTTTAGTGAAAGAGTTAGTGAATGTGAGTCCCCTTCAATCCCATTAAACATAGTCCCACTGTGTAACAAACACAAGACTGTACTGATGAGTAGTCCCGTCTAATCCAGTGAAGGCTAGTGAAGCCAAGCAAACATACTCGTAATGGACAAAGAGGCCTTACTAGTGTTGGAGAACTAAACCAAATTTCAGCTATTGAGTTAAGAGTCACGAATATGGATTAATAAAAGATAGAAATCCTAGAGTTGTGATGATTGAGATTACTAGAGTTAGTTATTTCTCTACATGTTTCAGCTACAAAGTTGTTCTTAATTAGCTAAATAAATTATGATGTATTGTATTAGCTATAAAAGCCATGCACCGTTATATAGTTTTTATATGTGAAAAAATAAAAATGTTTTCATACTAAAAACGTCTCCCTTCTCCACTAGACCAAGTTTTAATTAAGATTTCTCCCTTCCTCCTACAACTGCACAAAGTTTTAATTAAGATTTTTTTCCCTTCCTCCTGCAACTAGTAGTAGACTAATTGGTGAAAGGCAACAAACGAATTCATTTGATCATGTAGAAAGAATCCCCTTAAATTATACATAAACAAATATAATTAACTAAAGTCTCCTTTTTCATCGCCAGTCCAGTTGTTCTTCATCTTGGGACCAGTAGGCCCTTCTTCCCCTAACACTTCATTTGGTAGATTCTCTACGAATTTCTCAAATGCAGATTTGAGCTTTCCAGGCAAAAGTTTCTCCACCTTTTTTAGTTCGTCGGTAATGTCATAACTAAGTTTTGGACCCCATTCCCGACAGTAGTTGAGCCATGGCGGCTCGGAAATAGCGGAGCCCAAATAGTCAGCTGCAATGATTATAGGTTGGCTTCGTCCCGTGTCCAATACCATCTTACTCTTGGCAGCATCATTCCTAATTCCTATTCCTCCAGAGCCTTGCAATACAAGTCCTGGCTTGGCATAAAAAGCATGGCCGTGCAAAGATGCATAGGTCACGGCTTTGTTCCCACCACCATTCTGAAACTCAAGCTCGGAAGCGTCCACCCATATGCCCCCGCTGTGCTGCGAGAAGTAGACCTTCCAGAGTTCCCCAGTAAAATTGCTGATTCGTAGGGTCACGTGCTCCCAGTCGCCAACATGTTCACCAATTTTCCCCAGGGAGATATTCAGAAACTCAACTTTGGCCCTGGAGGGGCCATTGAAAGGGTAGAACACCCATATAGCGATGTCAGTAAATGTTGAGCCCAGCATGGGCTTTATATGTGCATAAACCTGAGAGCTGGGTAGATCTCCTTTTTTCACTCTTTCATTGGCGCTTTTGTCGACGGGTAGGTCCAACCAATAGGAGCCGTCATTTGAGCCACCTTGGGGAAGATTGGAGCCAGTTGCTTCGATCGCAATGGGTTTTAAATCATCGTCCTTCTTGTACAGAAGGGCCCCATTGGTGAAAAACCAACCCACCGAAGAAGGGAGGTATACTTCATCAGGATGGAAGTATATAAATGGAGAGTAAGCTTCAAGTAATGCCTCAATTTGAGTTAGGTTAGGCATAGATACTTGGGGATTAGATATGGCGGCGTTTTTCAAACAAGCCACAGTTGACAACCCACCATTTTGTAGAGCAGCTATAAAAGTGCCAGCGGAGACACCCATGGCTTGGGTCCCCCTGTTGCTGGGTCTGAGGCTAAAGACATTGAATCCATTGGCATCGCTGGCGGTACCTGGTCCCCAGATCCACGAGTCGGCCTCGCACTCGTCAGTGAGGCTGGAACGAACGCACCTGATTTTATCGAGGGATGGCTTCTCCGGAGAGCTAGTGACAACAAGGCCTATGGCTTTATAACCATCTGAGGCTGTGGGTAACCAGACATAGCCATTGCCATCTTTCTTGATGTTCAAGAACTCACTGCTCCAAACGAGAGTGAAATCAACTGGTTGCCGCAGCAAGGGCGAAGAAGGGTCATCGACGTTGTCTTTTGTCTGTTTAGCAGCAAGGGCCCATCCGCAAAGGGGTTTGTTGTTGGGTTGGCTGTAGCAGCCAAGCATGTAGAATCCTTGGGGTAGGGGTGAAGGTTCGAAGAAGCTTGCCCCAAGGTTGCCTGGTCCCCCCTCATGAGTAGCCCAAACTTTGTTGAAAGACGATATTTGACACACTAGTAATCCTCCCAGATCGATCATTCCACTTGCGAACCCATTACCTAATAAAATATGATCCATATATATCATGTTCATGTACACCAGTAAATATAGATTAATTGGCATTACCACTGGAAAGTATATTATATAAAACTCAGAAATTACAACAACAAAGTCTTGGGGTATATATAATACGTAGGCATGTGTGTGTGTGTGTAGAGATATAATATATATGGTTCAAGCTTTAACTGGATACTAAGTTTATACTGCAAATGCATTTGAAGAGAGGACCGATTGCAAATCATCATTGCAACACATATCAGAACTGCCTAAATAGCTAGAGAGGTGAACAAGTACGTACCAGGAGGCCAGCTAGGTAATGGAGAGGGAAGTTTGAACGTGGTTTCGATAGGCAAAGCTTTGGTTTTCTTGAAAACACTCGTTGCTGAAGGTGAGAGGGAAAGGCAATTTCCCATTGTTGAGGTCTTAAAAGAAATTAAGATTAAATCTCTATAACCAAATTAATGATATAGATAATCTTCATGGGATGGAAGTTTGAAGCACAATAAGTTCAGCAGACGGAACGAGAAGCATATTCTGTTTCAATTGAAGGGGGATGAAAAAATGATGCAAAGAAGAGTGGGGATAAAAGGGCCGGCCCTTTCCTTGGATGTAACGTGCAAGCAAGCCAATGTGGCCACATAAATGCTTCTAAACATCGTTCAACTTGTCTTGTACACCCAAAGTTGCTTTCTTAGGTGAAAAATATTGTCGTGTACTATGCAACTTCTCATCTCCGTTGGCATTACAAATGGTCATGCCAACCCTGTGGAGCCAAAAATAATCACAAGGCGACACGTGGATTTTTTGGTAAAAGATGACAAAAATACCCTTGAGGCATATTGGAATTCCTACGTGCGAGCAGCGGGCAATCATCCTTAAACCAAGTCAAAAGTGCCCAAAATAGGTAACAATTTAAAGCATATTTCATCAAATCCTTTCTATAAGGTAATTCCTAAAACCTAATTTATTCTATATATTTTGTATTCCATTATTTAGCTAATCAATTAGCTAAATGATATTTTCCTTTCATATTCCCTAAAAATTGATTAATTAAGGGATTAATTACCTAATCAATCCCTTAATTATCAAATAAAACACCCATTCACACCTAAAACTACTAAGAGGCCGGCCACCTCCCTTTTCCTAACATTTTTCACTTTTCTCCATTTTATTACCTCATTTATACAAATAATCAATTTTGTAACTCCTAATTAAACCTAAATTAAACCCAAAAAACCCTAGCCACCTCCTATCCCTATAAATATACTCTCATTCTCACCAAAAAAGCCAATTCCAATTCTCTTACAAAAAATCTCAAATACTCTAAACATTATTTCTCTCTAAAATTCTAACTTTGGCATCAGAGGTTCTTCGGCCAAAACCCCCCTCATTCATCGTGGGCGCGTGAGGCTTTTGGCCTTAACCTAAGGTGCTAGTTGTTTTGTAGGTGCAAAATCGTCCAAGATCGAGGAGGAGAAAATTTGCATCCACAAACCCTACCACAAATAATGATGATACTCAAAAGATAAGATTAACTCATTGCAATTTTGGATGGAAGAATTTATTATTTTTCTTTTTTCTTAAAATGGGACTAATTGGTGGCTTCGGTTTGTCAGTCCATCCTTTCAAGGGCTGAGAAGATTCACAGAGGGATTTTAACCTCTACCTGACCACCATCGTGTGATTCATCATAATCAGGAATCAAACCTAGAACGTGTCGTGTGAAATATAGGCTTAAAATTCGTCACTATTTGGACATACAAAGAGGTCGTTTGATAACTGACACACCTCGACCTAGATCGAGGCATGCTGGCCGTCACGTGAGGGTGACGTAGCCATATGCACAGTGCGGAAGCAATAGAGATATAAGGAAATGCAAATGAATAAAAAATCATACTACTAAAAGTACTAGCTAAAATAAGGTGCTAGTGTGAGATTAAGTGTGAAATACACAATCAGAGCATAAATAGCCTAAGTGCAGTCCGACTGGACAAGTACTAATTATACAATACCCCTAAGGTGATTCTACATTTGTGATGTTCTGTTAAAACCACCGTCGAAATCCCCGTGAGCCACCAAAGCACTTCTACCTAAAACTTGGAGGGGCGCAAAACAGAAAATGTGAGTGGGCAAAAAAAAAAGCTTTTCAAATTCATTTCATTTATCAAAAGCACTAACCCCTTGTCGTAAAACCTATATAATTTCCCAGAAAAATAATATATGTTATATCAGAAATCATGCCCAGGAGGAAAATTCATAGAAATATACCATGCCAAAGTATCTCGAAGAAATGCTATAAGTAATCCAGTTAAAATATATCAATGCCCAATATCATATCAGCCGGATCCACCTAACGTGACATGCCCGGCTAAGTCTATAACTCATAACGAATCTCAATCATATCAAATCCTGCATACGAGTCGGAACCACCTAAAGTGGTATGTATGACAAGACTAGGTGTAAAATAAATATGCTCTAGTGTTACGATCATGTGAAAACTATGCGAATGATCGCGGGTCACCTACGAGTCGGAACCACCTATAATGGTCTATACGACAAGCTTGTGCACCTAACTTGGATCCAAGGTAAGCATATGGTGCGGAAGGTGAACATCACGTGAATGACTGTGTCCTAACTCTGGGCTGGAGCACTAACACTGGGGTGCAGGTTTATGAGCTCTCAATGCATCACATCATATCTCGCATAACTAAGCAATCTCATATCTTTAATTTATGAACTTACATGACACTTACCTGTGCGTCCGCAGCACCAATCATAAATATATGCAACTACTAATGCATAAATAAAATAGGCAAATACTTTGCACGACATTTCAAAATGTATAATCATTCAAATTCATTTTTTGGGAAAAATCTCAAGTATATAGGTATATACGGAAAACCAAAAGCCCACTCACTGGTATGTCGAATGGTTGTAGCCCCCAAGCCTTGATTAATGGCGCTTGTCCTTTGGATAGGTCTCACCTATATGCGAAATAACTAAATAAACGTTAATTAAAGCACACAACCAAAATTAGCTAATAACTTCTCATACAATGCTCAAATGGGGTGTTTGAATATACCAACGTGATCTACTCAACTTCATGAACATCCCCATATTTTAAAATAATTTTTAGACCACCCACGCGCCACCACACGCTAGCAAGGGCATGGCTAGACGCTCCCCCACGAGAGGCCAAACCCTAACTGAGCCTAACGGTCGTTAGGAATATTCCGTTAAAACCTTAATAAAAGTTAACGGCGTTACCTGACGCCGTTAGAATATTCCGTCAGACTTGACGAAATACTCTCCTTCGTTTTCCTTGGTTCGTCGGTGTCGCTGCGATCACCGGTTTCTGAAAAATATTCAAACCTTCATGTCTCACTCATTTTTGCACCAAAATCCATGAAATTTGTCTCAAAATGAAGCTTAGAATGAGTAGAACACATTCTTACCAATTTCAAGCTTTGGAATCCATGGGATCTCGTCGGAGAAACCTCGATAATCTTGCCAAAATTTGAAACTCGTCAAACTAAGCTTCCCGATGTCCAAAGCACTCCAACTTTCTTCCCCAAGCTTCGTGAAGATGTTCTAAAGCTTCTTAGGACCTCAAACTTCTTGAAAAGTCCACAATTACGATCACATGAACAGTGCTCAAAATCGGGGTTCTTGGTTTCTCGGGAAAACGAAGGCTTCACGTCCAATGACAGGTATGGATAGGTTCCTAAGCTCACAAGGAACACGAAAATGGCTTCCAAAACCTCGATGTGTGCCTGAATTGATTGGTTCATGAGTTGACCATACAATTGTACGGATAATGGATGAAAACCGAGAGAGGGAAGACAGAGAAAGGTCAACGGGTAAGGGTATGGATGTGTGTGAGTGTGTGTGGTCCTAGTTGGCAACAAAACAACCAACCACAAACTAGGAAAAATTTAGTTCTAGTTGGGCCCAAACAATTAGGACTTAACATGAATTTGGACCACAACCAAAGCATATCACCCACAACACCAACTAACGTCCAAGGGCAATTTAGTCATTTCACGCCATCGATAAAAAAATAATTCGGGATGAGCTGTGACAATAACCATATCCTTTTAAGTTTTTTTTTCATTTTTTTTTCAATTGAAATTTTTTTTGGTAACTAATTTAAGTTAAAAAATGAAAATACTCTTTTAGAGTGTGCAAAATTTGGATTTCAATTTTTAGCTTTCATTTTCTTTTATAAAAAACCCAAAACTAGTTACCAAAAAAAATTTCATTTAAATAAAAAATAAAAAAGTTATCAAAGGGCTGCAAAATTAAGATACTTATATTAAGAATGAATCTCACATTAAAGAAATGAGAGACCTTACATATGCTTATAAGTAGTTTGACATTGTCTTTATTGCTAATTAATTTTATGATAGACTAAGGGCTGGTTTGGTATTGCTGTGCTTTAAAAAAAAGCTGCTGTGAGAATAAGCGGTTGTGCTGTGAGAATAAGCGGCTGTGAAATAAAGCAGCAAAGTGTTTGGTAAACTTTTTTGTAAAAATGCTTTTAGAAAAAAAAAGTTGTATGATAGTGTTTGGTAAACTTTTATGTAAAACAGCTGTGACTGTGTGAAATGATAAAAAATGTATAATACTCTAAAAATCTCTTTCCAATTTTATTTCAGCCATTAGAAAGTCCAACTCTACACCTTCAATCATATGAACTTCGGCTATCTATATAAACATAAGGTTTACAGCTAACATTAGTTATGGAAAAAGTAATTGTCAAAAGTATTGAAGCTGTTCGTGGCAGGAATTTCCGCTGGGGATGTTTCCTGGCCGACAAGCACACAGCTCCCTTGGAGGTTGGCGCCAGTTGAGGGTTGCTGTCGGGCTTCTGCTTCGTTTCTGGGCGTTGTCGGGCAAGTCTCGTCGGGCAAGACTCTTCGGGCAAGGCTGAAAAAGAATGACAGCGTTAACTTTGAGAGGTGACTTTGTGGGGCCTTAGGTATAGGCCTTGAGGCTCACAATCAAGGTTAACATTTAGGTGCTCAGGCGTGCCACTACCATCTTTAGCATGGCAGATGTAAAATGGTTGTCGTTCTTTCATTGTATATATATATATATATATATATGTATCCAAGAAATCGTGTTAGTTTTAACAGGTGCCTTCGTGGGGCCTTAAATGTAGGCCTTGAGGCTTCCCATCAATAATTAAACCAGTGCTCGAACGCATCATATTTATTCTTGTGATTGTAGGAGTCTTCTAACTATTATATTTCTGATTACCCGAATCCAAGGAATAGAACGAACCCAAATGAGTGCCTTTGTGGGGCCTTAGGTGTAGGCCTTAAGGCTTCCCATCAGAGTTCATTCTTATGCTTAGACTCTTGAGATCACTGAATAGGATGAATCCAAATGGATGCATTTGTGAGGCCTTAGGTGTAGGCCTTGAGGCTTTCCATTAGAGTCCATCCCATACTTAAGCGTTCTATGATAATCATGATATAATAGAAAGAAAACTAGAAGGTAGGTCGATTACTTGCGCCCCAAGTAACTTCGAACTTCTCGTTTATCAAGGATTGTTGTGGATGGGTTAAGTCTACATAAAGTTCTTTTTTTATGCCTTGAGGCCAAGGACTTTTAAACTAATCAGATTTACATGCCTTCGGGCTTAGGACTTGGATCTGATTTAAGCAATGAAGATATATTTAAATCGGATCCAAGTACTGAGAAAGCTTTGTCATAGTGATTTTGCTAGAAACAACTTGTATATATAACTGGAAATATACAACATATTACTAGGCTTTTAAAGAAAGAAAAGACAAAGACAGAGCCACGAAGGTCGGGCAAGATTAAACCTTATCAATTAAGGATGATCGTCTTGCAGGTCCCTATCTTTGTGTTTCTGTCAAGGGTCTGAAAGCTTAGAGATGGAGAGGGGAAAGGGGAATACAAAAGGGTGAATCGATACTACAACAAGTTAGAGCAGGGTAGCAGAGCTATTACAAAGGTTAGAAGAAAAGAGTATCCCACGGGGGATAAAGGCTGGTCCCGAATGGGATGAAGGCTTGGCTGATTACAGCTTCGTTTGGAAGGCAAATCTGGCTTTGAGCAGAGTTTTGGCTTGCATTTGTTTGTTTGTTTGAGTGTCTTTGCTCCTGTCTTCTCTTCCTTCTTTTATAGACGACTTGACTTGGCTTCCTATAGCAACAGCTTTGCCCGAACGCGGTCTGATGGTGATGACTCATCAGTTTTATTACATGTAATGCCACCATAAAGTACTTTTTGGGCTGTGCAGTCTGATCAGTCTACACCACTTGATCTTTGGGTAGGTAAGCAAGTGGCCCTTTCCTGTCACCTAAGTTTCATCCGGGCCTTCTGTTGGGCCGACCCCATCTTTGGGCCTAAGGTTCAGTTTTAACCCAAACAGAAGCAAGAATTATGAAGGCTGAAACAATAAAATTCAAGCATTCCCCAGAAGAAACAAATGCAAATTCCATCTGGGTTCTTCTTCAAATTACAGAATTTACGAAATGCTGGCACATTGAAAGAATCACAAAAGCAAAGTGCTAAAGAGAAAACCTCAGCGCCAGTCTTGGCAGCATTCTCAACCGCTCTAACGAGCTGACCAATTGGAATTGGTCCAGTTGAATTGGCCCCAACTTTCCCATACAGCTTCTGGTTCGGAATTTCAGACAGCATAGCCTTGGTGCAGAGAATTCTCATCGGTTTGGCAACTGATAGTCCAAATCTTTGAAACCCATGTTGCAATTTTTGCTTTGAGTTCAGTAAAAGTGAGTGGTTAGGTCGATTGGGCGGTAAAATTGATCTGGGTATTTGAGAAATTCTCATAGGAACGTTTGGGGAGAAACCTAGAGAAACCATACCCTCATTGTTTTTCCCGACACCCATACCCTCATCCCTTTGCTCTTCTCACCCTCTTTCCCGTCAATCTCCCATCCTCAAATTGAAAAATCCAAACAAATTAATAACAAATTTTTACAAGAGAAGCTTACCAAAGGAACCTGGAGAAACCTGGAGAATGAGAGAAGGAGAGAGATCGCTGGTTTTTGGAACGAGAGGACGAGATAGTGGTTTACGGTGCAGTTTGGGAGGTACGCGAGAGCTGAAGGCGAGAGCGGAGGGTAATTGTGGGTTATTGAAAGTTTCATTAAACGTAACACTGTTCATCCGTGTTTTCAAAATAAGCTGTTTTTGGAAGCTTCTTCACGTTTTGGGTTTTTTTTCACCCCTAACTTTGAAATAAAGCTGTTTTTCAAAGTTTACCAAACAACAAAAATTCTCATAGCTTTTTTTCATCCCAGCTTTTTTATTAAGCACCTCAATCCTAAACTGCACCTAACTTCTTCAACTTATACACTTTATGATATAAGCTTTTAAGGGAAGGGATCCCTATTTTTTTTTAATATAGAAATGGAGATTAATTGTGGGGGTCCATACCACATCAAACTTTAACAATCTAAACTATTTATTTTTTAAGATGCACCTCATAGATTATCCTTGCAAAATTTTAGCCAAATCAGAAATATTTGAAGCATTTAATTGAGTTCAAAGAAATTGATGAACACTTTGTTCTCTATGAAATTGAAATTTCATTGTGATAATTAAATAGGCAAATAATTTCATATTGAATTGAATTTTTGCAAAAATGATCTATGAATCGAGTCTTACAAAATAGACAATTTGGATTGTTGAAGTTCGAAGTAAAGTGGGTCTCACAACTAATTCTCATTTTTTGAGAAAAATGAGAATCACTTCCCTTATAAAGTCCGCTTTCTTTTCTAATATAAGCGGATAAAAAACACTAGTGATTAGTATTGGTCAACAAGAAAGATGATAGATAACATTAGTGATTAGTATTCGCAAAAAGAAAGATGAATAAACTATTAGTATTCGACAAAAAGAAAGATGAATAAACTATGTGGTTGCCAAAAAAAAAAAAACTATGTGGTAAGGAAAGAATGATTCATTTTTTGTGGTACAGTTATGGCTGGTGCATTTTCTTTAGTTAATTGTTTTGTTTTACAGGTCGGGTTTACAGCTTTGAGGAGAGCTCTTCAATATACGAACATGATTTGATAATTTTCATATCAAAGGCAACTCTAAAACGGACAACAATAAACGAGATATAAATTCTGTGGAAAATTTCATCCATCATTAAGAATATATTTGATATTTACTGGAGCAAATTTCTGGTTGCATAATCAATCATATTTGGAGCATACCCTTAAATTAAGGGCCTTAATCGTTCTATATAGGTTCCTAATTTTCCTCGTGTAATACTTGATAGGTTACTATTTCGATGAGTTTAAAAATAAGATCCATCTGTATGTCTTTCAAAACAAAACAAGGCTCCATTGGCTTGATTGTTCAACAACCTTTAACAACCGCATGCATATGCTTACGTGTGGGATAAAGCAGCACGTGTTGTATCCGCAACGCGTCGCACAAATGTGATGAAGAATATCAGGGTTAACTCTATACCGTACTAGCTAATCAAAGGAACTAAAACAAATCTGGAAATTTTGATGAATTAGCTAGTGCATGACCTTTCAATCATTATCTTCCTCAAGTCCAAGTGGAAAACGAGAATAGCAAATAAAAGAAAAAATCAATCATGCAGATGTCATCTATCTAAATATCTATATTACACAGAACAAGTTTTAAGCTCATACCGTGACAGATCCGCTTAAACTTAATTAATAATGTTACATGAGTACACAAACCAAGCATATTATGATCAATGGCGGAGCCTAAAATCGTTATCTGAACAGGTTTAGGTGACATAATATTGCAAATAATGGAGATTATGATAACATTATACATTAACACTAGCCCAACATTATATTAACATTAACAGTAGCCCAAGCAACCTACTACAAATAAAATTCAATTGTTGAGGCTACCCTTTGGGGCATGTTTACCATGTGTTAGAGACCTTTACTATAGATGGAAACATATTGTATCATCTCAAAACATAATGGTTGGTCTCTTGCCATTCTTGTTGTGCTACAAAGATAAGTATGTAGATGCTCAATTGTGATTGATCACATTGAACGTGATCAGTCGAGTTCTTGCAAGGGAATTTTAACGACATGTCAAGCACTCATTAGTTATAATAATGCAAATTAATCCCCAGACATAAGTCATCATTGTCAGACATGCGGATAGGTTCGTGACTATGTGATTATGCACTACACTTCCAGAGTGGTTTACTTAGAGATCATCTTCTTTGGTGGCTTTGGAGAACTCTCTTCAAGAAAAGAAAAAACACTTCCATGGAGATTTTGAAGGCCTTTCTAAAAGGTGTTACTTTGGCTCTACGAACTAAAGAGACTCTTCAAGGGTAATCATCTCATACGCTACTCTTTAACTTTAGAATAAGTTTGGTTCATCAACACTTAGGTCTTCAAGATTTTGAGAAAATGATTTAGTTTTGAATATATGCATCCCTAGCTTCCGCCTTTAGTTTGATATTTACCATGATTATTCAATGAATCCTCTAATTTAAGGCCAAATTGGATTCATGGTCCATGTGGTGATAAGGTATTCAGAAAAATGCCCATATGGTAAAAAAAATTAGGATTTAAACCCTTGTGGTGAAGGTTGTTAGCAAATTTAACCCAAATGTGAGATTTATGTTGAACCTCAGTTAAATGTAGGGATAAAAGTGTCCAACCACTCTTTCTTTTTAGCCTTCTTCTTTCTTCCCTCTTTCTGTCTTTTGTTGTGCCTTCTTCACTCTGCACTGCTAAGATTCACCAGTCCATCGTAAGCTCTGTAAAACACATAAATATATGGAGGGCATTATGATGTTTGTTTTTCTTTTGTATTGTATAAGAGTAAACCAAAGTAACAAACAAAATATAAAAAAGTCAATTGTTCCAAAAAAAATAAACCAAGCCTTAAGATGCTACTGCTAAATTGGTGAATCTCTCTCATCTCATCTCATGCTCCGGTTTGGTAATTGCTGCTGCTGAGACAAAGAAGAAGAAAAAGATGAAGAAGAAGAAGAAAAGCAGACAACCCGTCACTATCACTGCCACTGCCTACAAGTTTTTCATAAACTTGTAATTCTTTTATCGTCATTTGTCGTCACTCTCTTCTTCTTTTTCCTTATGGGCTGCCGGTGGTGCCGATGCAGAGGGCGGTGCTACTGAGGCGCTTGAGGGTGAGCTAGCGCTTGCAGACGAGGGAGCAGGCATCACGACTGGGCTTGGAGTCAAGCAGCCAGAAGACTTGGACGATCAGTACACAGGGAGACACGTGTTGATCCGATTATGGCCTTGCATTGCACCGTGGAGGTAGTTACACAGACACAGAGAGATGAATAGAAGGCTAGCATAAATAAAGAGTGTGGTTGGACATTTTTATCCTTATACTTAACTGAGTTTAATAGAAGTTTGTTTTTTGGGTTAATTTTACTAATATTCTTCACTACAAGGGTTTAAATCCTAATTTTTTTTACCATATGGACAATCCTCCGAATACCCTATCATCACGGGGACTATTAATCCAATTTGGCCCTAATTTAACAAAAGTTACTTCAATCCGTTAAGGGGACCTTTTATTTCATTATTTGTTTTATATATGGACCGTTTGATCGAATATCTACACAATCTCGCTACTGTGGAGCAAAAAATAATTCCAAAATTATGGAGATGATATGTGCATTTTTTCCAAAGAAAACAAGATTTCCATCATTAAATGGGCAAAGTATACAAATATTCCTACGCGCAACTCAACATTCCTTAAGGTTTAAGCAGTTGAATAGGACTGCTCCAAACTTCTCTTCTCGTGGCATGGAAAAGTCAAAGGCATTAGAGATAGGATTAATCACCAAATCCTATCTTTAATGCATTCCTAATTGAAGACCAAGCAAGTAAGGAATCTTTATCATAATCAATCAAGGATACTTCCATCATCATCCTACGGATGACACAACATTGGCCAATGGGAACCCGCCACATGGATGGTAAAGCAATACACCTAGGCCGTCCACCTCCTTATAAATATCTCATCTTTACCAAATTGTGGTAAGCTTTTGTTGCGCACTTAAGTCCTAAACACTCACTATTTTTCAAAGTTACTGACTTAGGCATCAAATGTCACAACCCGTCCCGAATTATTGTCAATGTCTAAATTGCCTTGGGACATTGAGTACATTATGTGGTGTTGTGGCTTAAGTTTGGGTTTAAACTAAATTGGTTAGTTCCTAAGTTTTTGGAACTTAAAGTTAGTAATTTTGGTTGTGATTAGTGACCCAAAACTGGACCATACACTTACACTCACACACACACCTCATGTTGATCTCTCTCTCCTCCCTCTCAGATTTCCTCTATTGTTTATACAACTGTACGGACAATCCCTCAAACCACATCAAAACATCACGGATCAAACCATCTAAGATCACCACTTTGTTCCTTGTGTTCTCATGAGTCGAGTGATACCTTTGTTTTTAAGAAATCATTTCAGGAACCATGAGTTTTCATAAGCTCCGGCGAGGTAAATAGTGACTCGATCATGATTATGGGTGATCTGTGAAGTTTGAGGACTCAAAAAGGTATTATCCTAACTTCCTTGACATTTTAGAGTAGTTATAACGTCGGGATGATGAGAACCAGAGAACCCCGATTTAGAGCACTGTTCACATGGTCGTAATTATGGATGTTTCAGGAGATTTGAAGCTTATAGGAAGCTTTAGAACATCCTTACGAAGCTCGGAGAAGAAAAACCAAGTAATTTGGACGTCGAGAAGTCAAGTTTGACGAATTGCAAGTTTTAGCTGGATTATCAAGGCTTCTCTGGCGAAATCCCATGAAATTCAAGGCTTAAAAGTGGTAAGGTTTTGTTCCTCTCATCCTAAGCTTCATTTTGGTACAAATTTCACAGATTTTGGTTGAGAAATGAACTTATAAGGTTCTAAAGCTTTTCCAGTTTCCGGCGACGGCGACGGTCGCTGGAGTTCGAAGGTAGGAGACGACGGAATATTCCGTTAAAATTGACGTATTATCCCTAACGGCGTTGGTTAGTTTTAACGGCATATTCTAGTTTTTAACAGAATATTCCCTAACTCTGTTAGGTTTACTGTCAGTGTGCCTGGCACGTGCCCGTGCATGGATGGCGCGTCTGGCGTGCCTTGGCCGGCGTATAGGTGATCGGAAAATTTTTCTAAAAATATGGGGATGTTCATGAGGTTATGTAGATCACGTTGGTATATTCAAACATCCCATTTGAGCAATGTATGAGAAGTTATTAACTAGTTTTGTCTATATGCTTTAAATAACGTTTATTCAGTTATTTCGCATATAGGTGAGACCTATCCCGAGGACGAGCGCAGTCCAGGACGACTCGGGGGCTACGATCTTTCGACATACCAGTAAGTGGGCTTTTGGTTTTTAGTATATATTTATATACTTGATATATTTCCCAAAAAATGTGTTTACATGAAAGTATGCTTTGAAAATGCCATGCCTATTGAATTATGCTTAAACCATGAGTTAGAATGGTATGCATAAATGTGATTTGGTGCTGTGGGTGCTCAGGTAAGTTTCAGGTGAGTTCATGAATTGTGAATGTGTATTGAATGGTTGTGATTAATTGAGAAACATTAAGCTCATAAACCTACACCCCGGTGTTAGTGAATAACCAGAGATATGGTATAAGCCTATATATAATGTCACCTCTCACACCCTATGCTCACATTGGATCCAATTTAGGTGCACAGTCTTGTCATACAGACCAGTATAGGTGGTTCCGACTTGTAGGTGACTAGCAAGTGCAGTGTAATACCGTATAGGTCATTTGCGGTGACTTCGGCTAGATTGACTAATGAGCTATGAATTCAGCAGTACAAACCTCTGCAGGGGTTCTGCCTAATATGTTATTTTCCATGAATTTATTTTCACCTGAGTTACTTATTCTGTTTTATATTTGGCATGGCATACTTATGTTTGTGGTAATGTGAAGCATGATTTGAATATATATATATATATATATATATATATATATATATATATATATTCTATTTCTGGGAAAATTATACATGTTTTACAGCGAGGGGTTAGAGCAATTGATAAATGAAATGGTTTTGAAAAGCTTTGTTTTTGCCCACTCATGTTTTCTATTTTACACCCCTCCAGGTTTGAGGTAAGCTTGTTCGTTGGTGGCTCACGAAGATTGAACGGAGGTTTTGACAAACTATCACAATCTAGGACATCCTTGGGTGTCGTTTAATTAGTACTTTTCTAGACTGAACTTAGGCTACTTACGCTTTGATTGTGTATTCACACATTTTCTAGCACCTAGCTTAGCTAGTACTTTTATGAATTCGACTTTTATTTATTTGTATTCTTTATTATCATTTTTGTTTCCGCATTGTGCACATGGCTACATTATCCTCACGTGACGGCCAACGTGCCTTGATTTGATCGGGGTGTGTCATCGGAGATCCACTAGTCAAACAAACCCTCCCACCTCATGGGCATGTGTGGCTTTGGCCTAGATCGAAAGTGTTGATGTTTTTGTAGTTACAAATTCATCAAGACTGAAGACGGCGGATTCTTGCTACCACAAATTGGTGCTTTCGTTGAAAGCTTGATTTAAACGCTCGAAGAAGGCTCTAGTATTTAAGTTTTGAATTTTGTATTACGTACATTTTCCCACATGTTCCTATTTCTAAACCTTTTTTATTTTTATAAATTTTTTGAATAGCTCTGGGAAAAAGATATAATGGCAAGAAATTTCGAAACCATGATAAACGAAAGATCCTACGTTCAAGGATACTAGACGATGGAGATCACGACGTGACCCCACGCTATAGCTCTTCGAGGCTCAACGCCACGACCCTAACACTGTGAAGAGCAACCACAACCATAAAAGCAACGGCAGCTGCCACTACAGTGCCCATAATGCGGCTCTGGTGACCACAAGGACTGCCAAGTCCTTAAAAGCGCCATCCATGATGTGTCAACGCTATTTCTTGAACCATTTTTTTCACACTGGAGCTGAGCCTCTCTCACTCACGATGTGCAAAGAACTCATGCACCTTACTTCATAAATGGGCAGTCCGAGAGGAAATGAAAGCGATTCGCTTATGAATCTCCCATTGAAGAATTATAATATGATCGCTTGTTGTTCCTATGAAGCTAAGATCATTTGCTTTGCGAATGAAGCAGGGCAACCTCTTTTTGGCTTCGGCCCTAAAAAAATTTTGTCGATGGTCAAGCTTTTTACAAACTTGAAGAACTAGCCTTGGTTGTCCCTTAATTACCCTAGTGCCCAAAGAATCCTCTTACAATAGTGCAGTTTATGTCACGCCCCAATCCCGACATACGACCATAATCAACAAGTGACGTCACCAAATACCTGTATCTCTAGCATAACCCACCTCTGAGAAATGACAAAACACAACTTAAGATCCAACTACGCAATAATTCTTCGTAGACTTTATGGCTGCATCTAACATCCTCGTTAGACTGCCTACGTACCCTAAATAGGGATCAACAATATATCACAATGCATACCATGTAATATGTTCAAGAACCAATGACAAAACACAATATTCTTCTCAAGCCACATTGATCAACTAGAATAATCATAATAATAACATTTGTTGATGCACAAAATCAGTAAGGACTTTGGAACAACAGAAAGTGTCAAGTTTGTGACCTTTTCTAAATTGCTCCGATCACTAGTTTGGATAAGTATGTAAAAGGTTAGAGATAGGGAAGCAAACACAAGATGTACGTGGTTCACCCAAATTGGCTACGTCCACGGAGTAGAGGAATTCTCATTAATTGTGAAGCGTTTACACAAGTACATAGGTTCAAGCTCTCCTTTAGTGAGTACTAGTGAATGATTTAGCACAAATGACATTAGGGATTATTGTGGGAGAATGATCTCATTTTATAGAAGAGATTTTCTAGCTTTGTTCTGGCTTTGACACGTGTCATGTTGTGATTGGCCTTTGATGTTGACACATGCCGCTTTGTGATTGGCCTCTTGGTGTTGACACGTGTCGTGCTGTGATTGGCCTCTTGGTTGAAGGGAAACTCTTGTGGATCCTTGACGGTATAACGTTGACCAGTGCTCAATAGTTTCGGGATTGGTCAAGTATGGTACAAACAACGCTTCCCTAAGTTCCCGAGTGAGGGAAGCTCCTCCGTTGGGGACTTGCAGGATCCAAACCGCTGAGTAATCACGAAACTTCTAAGTACCGAAGTGTGGTATCGTTTTCACTTGCCTTATCTATCTCATAGGTAGATGTGGCATCTTTCTGGAAGTACTTTTCCTCCATTCAGGGGTAGTATCTTTAACCGATAGAGAGGCACAAGGTAATGTATCAATTTCACTTGAAGCTTACTTGTAGTTTCGGATTGGTCAAGCGCGATACAAACCCTATAGTAGGAGTCCCCCAAGTCTCTGAGCTAGGAGATCTGCCTAAAGAGGTGATAGACAAGGTAAACAATCAGAGTTCCAAGCAATCAGTCTCAGATTTGAAGTTTGATTTCGAGTTCCGGCTGATTGTTCTCATTCTCCTTATCTTGCAGGTAGCAAGAAGGATAAAGAGAAGAAAAATGAGAAGAGATGATATGAGATACTTTTGCTTTTGAAGAAGTAACTTTCCACAAACTTATTCTTGAACTGGGCTGGAGGGTTTTCTAGTTTCCTCCAGAGTATAAGGCCGACTCAAGAATTTAATGATCAAAACAAGTCCAGCAAATCAAGAGTGCATTCGACCTTGATGATATGGGATATTTTTTATGTTGACAAAGTAATAGATGAATCGGCACCTGTTTTGTTGCGCTTGTCTCCACATGCTTCCTTGTATCCTTCTCACTTGCCTTATCTGTTCCTCAGGCATATGTGGTATCTTTTTTGGAAGCACAAGATATTGAAGATGAGTACTGGAAAGCAATGCCAGGTAAGTAATCAGGTAAGAAGTTCCAGGCAGTCAATTCCTGACTGGAAGCTTGATTTCAAGTGCTGACTAATTGCTATATTTCTCCTAGTCTTGCAGGTAAGAACAAGGGCAAAGGAAAAGATAGGGAAAAAGCATGATATGGGATACTTTTGCTTTTGACCTTGATGATATGAGATACTCTTACTCTGGTGTGGCTGGTTTGCAGAGGTATTATTAGGGGGAAAAAAGCTGAGTATTTCGAAAGGCTTCGTTGGGAGTGCCCTCTCGGATGTGAAGAAAAGTTGAGCATTTTTTTTTATTTGCAAGTCTGCCTGGCTGTGGAGGATGGAGGTCGACATATATAGGAATTGTCCCAACAACGAGTAGTAACGCTGTTCCTTTACCCTTTTTGGTTATAGCAATGTAGTGGGAGCTGCAAGATTCACGTGTTTTAACTTTGTCAAAGCACTTTGAAAAAGTGGTATGTGGTATCTGGAAATGTGATGTTGCGTGTAAAGATTACGGACAAATTTTATCCAAGGAAATCTGGCTCTCGAAGTTCGAAGAGCGATGCCTCTTCGGTTTTCTAACAAGCAATCCGTTGGGGATCTGGCTCTCGAGATTTAGAGAGCGGTGCCTTTTTTATTTTTAAGAAAGTAATCCTGTTGTGAGTCTGGCTTTCAAGATTTGGATAGCGGTGCTTCTTCAATTTTTGAGAAAGCAATCCTGGTGGGAGTCTGGCTCTCGAGATTTGGATAGCAATGCCTCTTCGATTTTTGAGAAAACAATCCTAGTGGGAGTCTGGCTTTCGAGATTCAGATAGCAGTGCCTCTTCGATTTTTGATAAAGCAATCCTAGTGGAAGTTTGGCTCTCGAGATTCAGAGAGCGGTGCCTCTTTGATTTTTGAGAAAGCAATCATGTTGGGAGTGTTTTCTTGATGTGAGTAAAGGTTAGGCATTTTTGTTAGTCTGTCTTGCCACGGAGCACGGAGGTTGATGGATATCAATTATGAAATTAGGGCATCTAATTTAACTTAGAAAGACATTGTCGGTCCACTGGCCACGCGCCACCCCAGATGGCGGTCGGCAGCCCGACACGCGCTGAAAATTCAACTATTTTTAAAAATTACCAAAAATTACATAAATGAAGATCTCAAATATTAGAGCAAACTTTATACCTGTGGTCAAGTCCAATTTGGCCGAGAAAAACCTCAATTCTATCCAAACCCGCCAGAACCCTAGAAATTTGGTGACTTCGATTCGGCTTCTCTGGTGCTCTGCCTCCCCTATAGTTGTTTGGGTTTTGTTCCACGCCTCAAGAGGATGCTATAGGTAGTGGTAATCAAAGGAATGTGTTTTAAATTTGGGGGATTGACCTCTATGAACCCGCACACCCACTAATGCGTTTTCCCCAATTTCAAGGCTATTTTGTATGGAATTTGGGGTAGAATAGGTAGAGGGGATGATGAGAAATGATTTCCAAGTGGTAAGAGGCTTCAACTCGCCATAAATTGGTCGGGAGACCACCGGATTTCCATGGCACCGCCAGTTGGGTTGCACCGGTCAAAAAACCTGTCCCCCCTCCCCCCGGCTCCCTTTTTTTTTCCTCTCATTTCTCTCCTTCTTTATTTCCTCATTGGGCAGCCTTTTCTCATTTCCTTCCCATCATGTCCGTCCATCCCTTCCTTTCTCTTCTTTTCTTTTTATCTCAACCACACACGTGGCATAATCTCAGTGCTCTAGAAAATCTGGAGCCTTCTTGATTAAGGTAAAATTACCGAATTATCCTTAATTTTAAACATTAATAACTCCTTCGTTATTGCTCCGTTTCATGAACGGTTTGTGCCTATGGCCTCGTGAGATCGAGCTCTATTCGAAAATATAAATTGTGATATTGAACGATCTACAGATTTTAAATAATTAGTTTCCAAACTTCACTCTTTGTAACTAGTTTAATAAAAATCTAAATCCAAATAAATTAATATAAATTCCCGACAAATAAAAATCTCCATAATACAAATACGTAGATTATAACAATGAAATCCGGGAATAAGATTTCACATTCTTCCCCTTAAAAAAATTTCGTCCTCGAAATTTCCAGTATCAAATCACTATCCACAAATGCAACATTTCAAGAAAATAGTGATGCACAAACACGTTCACATTTCGGCTATAGCCAAATTAAGCTAACTCAAGTTCAACCATATTGTACCTCAACTCACAAATACAATCATCGTTGCCCCAGCACAACTTCAACACCAATCCTTGCACAATCACAAGGAATGCCACTATCAACAAGAATTCATAATATACTCACGATTATGGCAACCATACCAACCAAATTTGTAATCACAAGCTTCCCCATCATTCCATTTATAGTGAATAAAAGCATAACCTCAGTCTACGAGTTTAGTCAAGCTCAAAATAAATAAATTAATTAACGGATAGATCATCATGATTCTCACTCATATACTCAGATTTCCAGCAACTTTTATTTGCAGAATAAATATTAGAATTCTAACCATACACATTGGCAAAATATTTATCAAACATCAAGCCACAATCCAAATTGGCTAAATAATTACCAGGTAATCAAACCACATCTACCATTGGCTAGATAAATATTAGCATAGTGACCACAAGCATTGGTAAAACCACTTACCATCATTGACTATACACAGCCGTTACCACGATTCTTCCTCAAAATTTCTAGCCACACTCACTGGCGATACCAACATCAGAAAATTTTCGCCATACTCTTTATTAGCAAAACAAATATCATAAGTTTCGGCCGTAACCTTCATTGGTCAAATAAGTATAATAATTTCAAGCCAAACCATCAAAATTGGCAAATCAAATATCAGAAGTTCCAACCAAATTCATTGGAATTTCAAATCACAATTACTCACCACTGTATATTAAACCAATCATAGCCTCGGGTTGTGATTTCATTCCTGCTCGTAAAATCATCATGACTTTCATAAATATTAAAATTTTCAACTATAATTATCATGACCATAAGATTTGAAAATTTCTAGCCATAATCATCATTGGCAAAACAACGATTTCATCATCTTTTTCTTTTATCCGCATAAGTGACTAGTAATCTAGAAAAGATTATAATATACCTGGTCAATACACATCACATCACACATATTTATCACTTCGATAATTTATTCTCGCAGCCCACACATGGAGCTTCTCCCCAGAAACATTAGGTCTTTGTGCCCACTCATCTATTTCTATGATTTAAATGAAAGGCATTCTAACTACTAGTTGAAGTAATAATGATGTACGTGAATTTCATACCACATTTCCTAAGATTAAATAAAAATTAAACGAACCACTTAAGCAACGCACTATAACATTCATAAACAGGAACTCTGCTTCAAAATAAATTAAGACATTGCATGAGCTTAACACAACGATACCCACCAAGAGCAAAGTCACATAAACAACACAAGGTTTCAAACCAACAAGGTCAAACGCTTATGTAGCATCCCGTCAGAATTACACATTACGTTACCCAAAAATCGTTCCTATACTAAGGTAAAGGTATGAGGACCTCCTACCTAGGCTCTGATATCACAATTTAGACCCATTAGTTGCACCCTTTAACAAATATATACCAAGCCAGTGGTGAATCATCTGAGGCCTTTGATGAAGAAGTTAATCAGCCTCTGCTAGGTAGGCATATACATGAGAATATTCTTATTACTCAAGAGATTTTTCAATACCAAAAGGTCTATCCAAGACGCATCTCCCTAATTACATCTCTACATAAGGGCTAGTCGAGCCTTTATTCAACTCATCAATTTCATTGACTGGTGTAGCGTTGCTCTAACCTAATACTCATTTAGGATGTTCACCGCTCATCCTTTCCCTCTTTCGGTTGGGGAGAACACTCATTCCTCCTCTTTTTCTAGTTGGTCCCATGAATTCATTCGCTGTCAATGAATAAGATTGATTCTTAGAGATTCCACCAGGGATGATAACACAACTTTTAAACCAAATTTATAAATCAAATAATGTGGTGGTTAATAATTGAATTATTAAAGTGTTGATTAACGTGCTTATTTCTTATTGGTGACATATCGGTTGGTTTAAAATTTTGGTTTAAAAATTTAGTCTTCATAGCATTATCCTTTTACAAACGGATAAATTTGTACTTAGAAAATTAGGTGTGAAGATAAAGACATTATGATGAGAGAGGAAATTATTGCTCAAAACGTGCAACTAATGTCATTTTCGTCAACTCCGTCAGAATTTCAGTCAAAATGAGTAATGTCAAAAGAATTATTGCTACAATTAAATTAAAATTGAAGGACAATTTCTCCAATTTGGTTAAAGTTTATTTTCTTAATTTAGTTTCTCATATTTGCTTCTTGATTCAACCTCACATGCATGTCACGTGACTTATTTAATAGAAATTTTAATGGAATTAACAAAAATTATCATAGATATACGTTTTGATTAATTAAAAGACCTATGAATTTTTAATTAATAAATGATTCCGGTTAAAGTGAGGAGAAAATATAGAAAAGTCAATATCTAGAACCAATGAGTTTTCACGGGATGCATATCCGTCAAATTATTGTGTGCGGTGCTTCGATTAGTGGTTTGGGACGGCATCAAAATCAAATCCAAAAGTAGAGAATATGAAGGGTTTTTACAGGCAAAGGAAAAGCAGTAGCGTCGGTGGTACCCCTAAGAAGAAAAAATCCCAATCGGTCGCTCAGCCAAAAGCTACTGCTGCCTTTTTCGGCTCAGGTGTAATTTCACACGGCTCTCCGGAGCTCAAAGGTCCGTCTCTCCTCTTGCTTTCAATTTTTTCATAGATTATTTTCTTGTTGTGTGAATATTTGTTATGGTTTTCACTACACATTTCCTTGTTCATGTATTGTATCCACTCCGTTGCCAAATTCCTTCTAATCTTCCGTTGTTGGGCGTCCCAACCATTTTTGCAATAAAAAAAATTTAGTGGACTTGGATTATCATTAAAATTTATAGACCCAAAAAGTATACTTTTGTTGGTTTAATTTACATGTTATTCTGTGTTTACATTAGTATTCAAACCCCTAATTTCCATTGTAACGAGATCTTTGTAGTTGCATGAAATTCAAGTACTTTTTGTCCTCAGATGCAAACTCGCATCAACTGCTGTTGTGGTTGTTCATGTTGAAGTTGTAAATGGATTTGAAGAAAATTAGATGAATTGGTGATTGGAAGGGATAACTTTCCTTAATGACTAGGTTCCATTACTTCTTTCAACTGCATTTATTTCTAGGCACCAAATATGGGCGTAACATATTTTTTTCCCTAGATATTGGGTAGATTTAAGGTATTTAAACATCCAAAATAGAGCAAAGAATGTGTAAAACTTGAGGGTTTGGACTTGTTTCCATTATTTACCTCAAGGGGGCACCGATAGGCACTAGTAGATAATGAATCTTACATAGCTAAAAATTTAAAGGGAGTTGGACTAAGATTGATATCTAAAGGCATCTTAAATTTTTGTATTAGGATACAACTGCCCCTAACTTTTAAACCTTGGAGTTTTGAAACTTCAAAGTAGCCTCAGATATTGGAGTCCTCATTGTTTCTTATGGTACCGTTTGGCACGTGGGGTGGGATGGAACAGAGTGGGACGAGGTGTTTCGTCCCACGTTTGGTGCCCCTAAAACGGGTGAAACGCGCTGTTTCACGGGACGAATTTTGGGTGAATTTCCGTTCCGCCTCACCCCCTGGAACGACTCGTTCCACATCCGTGGAACACAAAATTATAACCCCTCCATCTCCTTCTTCCTCCTTGTGTCCATCCGAGGGCATCTTTGCTCCCTCTCCATTCCGTCCCGTCTTGTCCCGTTCCATTCCGTCCCGTCTGCATACCAAACGATACCTATAGGAACATAGAAGGTCAAGTTTCAATTTATTGTTTGGAACTAATACATACCCTAAACCCTAATTTATTATTGTTTTACAATAGTCTGTTTTTCTATGTATTCTTAAATTTCTCTACCGTGGAATTAATACATACCAACAATGTACACGTGTCCAAATATTATTGGTGTATACTTTTTGGTACGGGGACCCTAGGTACAGAAGATTTGAGGTTATATTTTTTTTGTGAAACCAATTTAATTTTTTTAATTTTTATTTGAAAAAAAAAAAACAGTATAGAAAAGTCAGGAGCGAGAACCAATAAGTTTTCATGGGATGCATATCCATCAAATTATTGTGTGCAGTGCTTCGATTAGTGTTGGTGGTACTAGTATACTGCGTGCTGCTGATACGACAGGCCAATTCTCACACCGAGTCGGGGGAATGGAGCTGCGAGTCGGAATCTGAGATCCGGGTCCAGGCCGAGTTCGGCCCGGGCCTTATCACTCTGGATGGTCATGCCGACGACTGGAAGGATATTGATGGGTTCGAGTTCTCCCTCCTCCCTGCTCTTGACCCAGATGCTGAAAACGAGTACAAAGGTGGAAAGATGACTGTTAAGGTACTCGTATTGTTACTGTGATTTTAAAAATCTTAAAACAATCCTAAATAATCTTGGTTGATTTTGTTTTTGTGTGTCTATGTATAATGTATTTGAGTTTTGTTTTTCTTATATTTTGATGCACAATTAGAAATGGGTTTATTGCAGGCTTTGCATGATGGCCATGATGCCTTCTTCATGGTTCAAGTTGATGGGGACTACGCTTACTCTAAGGGGTAAGTTTAATCTAGTGTATGAATATTTCATATCTTGGTGGTCAAATTTTAGGGTTAAGTACGAATAACTACCCAAACTTTTAGGGCGATTCCAAAGTAGTGTCAAATTTTTAAAACATTCCAAATAACTACTCAACATTTTAACATTTTGAAAGTTATACATATGTTAGGTCACCGATGTTCAGTCAAGAACTTACTAAAATTAAGCTATGACGTTACTAGAATTCAATGTTGAGGTGGACATATACTAGAGTAGGTTTTCACCAATCGCCATCTTTAGTGCTATAATCCCCAAATCGACCCTTTTTACCAAGTTAAACTGTAAATTTTGCTTAGCTAAATTGCGTTTATTTGGAGATTCAAAGCACCATAGACGACTTGAGAGTTCAAACACGCTTCATATTTGACCACGTCATCGCTTAACGGTAGTGAACCTAACAGATGTCCATTTTCAAAACTTTAGGTAGTTATTTGGAATGTTTTAAAAGGTTAGGACCAATTTGGAATCACCCCAAAAGGTTGCGTAGTTATCCAGACTTATTTTTACCAAATTGTTGGGGACTACGCTTACTCTAAGGGGTAAGTTTTATCTACTGGATGAATATTTCATATCTTTGTGGTCAAATTTTAGGATTAAGTACGAATAACTACCCAAACTTTTTGGGTGATTCCAAAGTAGTGTCAAATTTTTAAAACATTCCAAATAACTACTTAACATTTTAACATTTAGAAAGTTATACATATGTTAGGTCACTGATGTTAAGTCAAGACCTTACTAACATTAAGCTATGACGTTACTAGAATTCAATGTTGAGGCGGACATATACTAAAGTAGGTTTTCACCAATCGCCATCTTTTGTGCTATAATCCCCAAATCAGCCCCTTTTAGCCAAGTTTAACCGTAAATTTATTTAGCTAAATTGCGTTTATTTGGAGATTCAAAGCACCATAGATGACTTGCGAGTTCAAACACGCTTCATATTTGACCACGTTATCGCTTAACGGTAGTGAACCTAACAGATGTCCATTTTTCAAAACTTTAGGTAGTTATTTGGAATGTTTTAAAAGGTTAGGACCAATTTGGAATCACCCCAAAAGGTTGCGTAGTTATCCAGACTTAGTTTTACTAAGTTTCAGTTTTATTTGAACTTTGATTTGGTTATAATTTTTTAATTTAATAAAACTTACTCAATCGAATTTTCATTTTAAAATTGAATGTTTAAACCTTTTTATTATTCAGTATTGGTGGCAAGAGTTGCAATTTCTCTTACTTTTTTTGTTTTGTTTTACAATTACTGTCGTTTTTACCCTCATATATTCTTTGACGATTATGTTAGTCGTCATTGTCTAGTAAGTTTCTACTTTTGACGACGTGTTGGTTGAATTGATTATGTCTAAGTGCATGTTTTCTTGGATTGCATTACCAGTTAATTATTTCATGCTTTTTTTCTTAGCAAGACACTTGTTGAGATTTGTTTTTCTTCTTTGATTTAGGGACAACAATAAATGCCCATCTGTTGCCCTCATGTTTCAAATTGGCAGAGATGCAACTTATCATAGCGTAAGTTACTCCACTGGCCTTGAACCAACAATGGAATAGGATATACTTTTATTTTTCTATCAACTTGTACAATACTGGCCATCCCTTTCTACTTGGTCGGGAATTCAAGCCAAATGGATTTTGTGTTGCTAGATGGGTGGCTGCAAGGAAGGAGTTGACTCTTGCACAAACAAGACCTGCAAAGGCCATGAAGTTGACATTATGCACTTCTCAATTGGAAATGCTATTCCTGGACGACTCTATGGTGGAAACCCTATAGACAACAGCAATGGAAATGGCGGTGACAGGTGCGTTCTAGTACAACTCGTTCTCTTGAATTTATTGCAATGATCCACTTATTTGGGAAAATGGATTCTGTTTTGTCATTTCTAAACTCCATTATATTGTATTTTCTTGTTATCTTTGTTTCAACAGGTTTGGTCATTTGGTTGATCTTTATGCATGGAATCCGCATTGTAGATACCTAGATGGAATTGGTTCTTCAGGTATTTTTGGGAGTTATTTATCCTACTACTACTTTAATCTCTATTTCTTAATGGGCATGAGAACCTACATATACAAATAACAACAACAAAGCCTTTTCCCACCAAGTGGGGTCGGCTATATGAATCCTAGAATGTCATTGCACTCGGTTCTGTGTCATGTCCTCCATTAGATCTAAGTACTCTATGTCTTTTCTTAAAGTCTCTTCCAAAGTTTTCCTAGGTCTTCCTCTACCCCTTCGGTCCTGAACCTCTATCCGGTAGTTGCATCTTCTAACCGGAGTGTCAGTAGGCCTTCTTTGCACATGTTCAAACCGCCGTAACCGATTTTCTTTCACCTTTCCTTCAATTTCGGCTACTCCTACTTTACCTCGGATATCCTCATTCCTAATCTTATCATTTCTCGTGTGCCCACACATCCAACGAAGCATCCTCATCTCCGTTACACCCATTTTATGTACGTGTTGATGCTTCATCGTCCAACATTTTGTGCCATACAGTATCGTTGGCCTTATTGTCGTCCTATAAAATTTTCCCTTGAGCTTCAGTGGCATACGATGGTCACATAATATGCCGGATGCACTCTTCCACTTCATCCATCCAGCTTGTAGTCTATGGTTGAGATCTCCATCTAATTCTCCATTCTTTTGCAAGATAGATCCTAGGTAGCGAAAGCGGTCGTTCTTTGGTATTTCCTGATCTCCGATCCTCACCCCTAACTCATTTTGGCCTCCATTTGCACTAAACTTGCACTCCATATATTTTATCTTTGATCAGCTTAGGCAAAGACCTTTAGATTCCAGCACTTTTCTCCGAAAGTTAAGCTTCGCATTTACCCCTTTCTGAGTTTCATTTATCAACATTATATCGTCTACGAAAAACATACACCAAGGAATATCATCTTGAATATGTCCTGTTAACTCATCCATTACCAATGCAAAAAGGTAAGGACTCAAGGATGAGTCTTGATGTAACTCTACAGTTAAAGGGAAGCTTTTGGTTTGTCCTTCATGAGTTCTTACGGCAATCTTTACTCCATCATACATATCCTTTATAGCTTGGATATATGCTACTCGTACTCCTTTCTTCTCTAAAATCCTTCAAAGAATGTCTGTTGGGACCCTATCATTCGCTTTTTCCAAATCTATAAAGACCATGTGTAAATCCTTTTTCCTATCTCTATATCTTTTCATCAATCTTTGTAAGAGATAGATAGATTGCCTCCATGGTTAAGCACCCTGGCATGAACCCGAATTGGTTGTCCTAAACCCGTGTCGCATGAGACCCTACATATATGATAGAAAAAAGGGACTAGGGAAAGTTGCTACAAGAGTTGGGAAGTCATTAAGGCGCATTAAGTTTTTGCAATGATATTTCAATGTCAAAGATGATAATCTCGCAAGTTTGGTTTATTTTAAAAAGTGATCTCATTCATTATCTTGAGTATCTCTGGCCTAGCTAGCAACAGTTAACTATTATCTTCTGAAACCCTCCTCCCCCCCACATGCAGAAAGCTGCTTAAGTTTCAGTGATCAAATCATTTAATTTATCTTTTCTCATTGTCAGCAAATGATTCTAGCGCACAGAATGATTGGAAAGGTGCTTGGTGGCACAGTAGCTTGAATGTTCACTCAGGTAAATTGGTATATCATCTAAATATTATATAAAGATGGATGTAACTGTATATGTTGCACCTTGAGAAGAGAAATGTATAACTTTGTGTTAATGGTCCACCGCTGGAAAGGTCCATGAATGTGACATGAGCTTGAATTACCTACTCAACCCTCCTTAAACCCAAAGATATGTTTTTTCCCCTCAATGTTAATTAATTAATTTTTTTTTATTTTATTTTTTTTGCTGTTACAGGTTTTGTGGAGGAAGATAGCCCGTATTCATCAGATGCTCAGAAGGGCACATTTTATTTTGAATTCTCAAGGCCTCTGAGAACTATGGATCGTCTCCAACAGGTTCACTTGATGCTTTTAAATTTCTAGCGACCTGGAATTTAGTTCTTTTCCCTATTAAATTTTGGTACACCTTGTAGCATGTGTTGTGAAAGTTGCTCATTGTTGAACAAAGAGGATTATGGACAAACACTACTTCGCATTCTTGCTAGTTGAAAATTCATTTATATCCCTAGGACAAGATTGTTGCAATCATGTAATGATCCTTTGCTTTGTATTTTTGTTCTCCTTTGTTATTTTACTTACAAACTTTTTTTGGCAATTTAAGATATAACTCTCTTAGAATATTTACATGCTGTCAAAACATACTGTACAAAAGGTCTTTTTCGATTGATTACTGACAATACTGTTGATCCTCCTTTAAAACTTCAATTTGAAATTTGTTTGCACATCCATCTTATGTAACTTTGAGACTAGACATATTACATAGTTGAAATAATGTTATTATTGGTCTATATATATATACACACACACATATATATATATATATATTTATATTTATAGATTCCCCTCTGTTAAACGAGTATTTTTTTGGTTCGCTCTTGCAGGACGTTCAATTCACAATTGGAGGATCAAGTAAGATGTCAGTTGCATTCTGGTATCCTGTAGATAAAAAACCGTGGCATGGCTCTGGACACTATTCTATTAGCTGTGAATGGGTTCCCTTAGATATCTCTTCAAGAAGTTCTCTGCTGACCACAGCAAGACCAAGTAGCTCGGTTAATGCTGCCAGTGTTTTTGCCCTTCTCTTATCAGTAATCTCGTTGTGTGCTTCTGTCTTTATTGGGTATTGGGTCGTGAAACCCAAAACTTTTCAGTTCACTCCCATGGAAAATCTTTAAATAGCATTCTAGGTGTGGGATTCTTCTCAACTACATGTCCTTCTGGATTATTTTTTAATTCAAAACTAAGCGGCGTTTTAGGATTCATACAGCCGATTCCACTTAGTGAGTAAGGTTACGTTGTTGTTGTAGTCATTTGTCAGCTTACTTTAACATTGCTACTGGATTTTCTTCATTGGTCAATTCCTTGCTTTTGGAACTGTGTCCGCTTTGCTCATTGCGTGGTTCAGTGTTTATAATATATGTTCCATTTTTTCAATTTTTTTGGGAGAACACGGAAATTTGGATATCACCTATTTGTGCCTCAATATTTTGAGTGAGTGTGGTAACCAAAAGTAACGGCTATTGGAGGGGCGACACGCGGACTAAAGCAGCCCAGTTTAACGAAACTGTCCTTCTAATGACGAGACACCACTTCAAGAATCTCTCTGGGCAGAGTACACCTTTGTTGGGCTCGTGTATTTGTTACGACTCGTGTTGGAAGGAGTAACCCAATACCATGGCCTCACTCAACAAAGTTGACGGGCCCTAACAGAGATGCTTAAGCCATCTCTAACTCGAAGGTGCTATGTTTAGCCTTGTTTAGGGTTATAATTCTCTAAGAAATTATTTTTAAATAAACAGTATTATATCATATTTATATACTATTTTCAATTGAATGAGTTTTTTTTTTAGCCCTCCCAAGAATTTATTATTTTTAAGTTTGTTCTTAAACTTTATTGGTTAATTGAATTCAACTACTACATTAAGTTTGTTCTTAATAATTTTTTGGATATGATTTTCAAGTGACACGTGTCGAGATGTAATTGGTTTAGACATTAATTCAAAGATCACCATTTAATTGAAATCAACTTAAATTTTTTTTAGTACAAAATACAACTTAATTGAAATACAACATCTTAAATATTAAAACTACAACTTAAATATGAAATACTACAATAACTATAATAATGATCTTCATTTGTCATTGTTGTAGGAGTATAGTCGGATGTTGAAAACAACTCCCGTCGGGTCATAATTTCCCTTTTTTCCTTTCCAAATATGTCTTACCCATTGAAGTATAATTTGTAGTGTCCCTTTCCATGTTCCTATTATTATCTTCTTGTATTTGTTTTGCCCGTTCTTTGTGTCTCCGCTTCCTTTCTTCTGCAACAATGGCATTTTGCTCCTCTATTAATCGAAATGAGGAGGCCATTTCCTCTTGAAAGGCTAACTCCTCATTTTCCTTCAATTTTCTAGCCTTATTTCGTCCCACAGCCCTAGATATGGAAGATTGACCTGAAGACAAATTTTCTTCAATAAAAGGAGATCCTTCTGCATGTCCAACTGAATTAGCGGAAAAATTTCTAATCACCCGCGTAGGACCAAATTTTTCTTGCGGTGAATCTTGAAATAACACACACCCTTTACAAATTTCCCAACAACCTTAATGAGTAAAGGGTTTTTTCATGTCATCCATATACAATTGCTCCGCTTGGTTTTCCTAGAAAATAAAATTACAAAATTAAAGGAAATTAATTTATAAAATTAAATGTAATATAATTAAATATTTAAAAGAACTTGTGAAAATATTTACTTATGTTATAACTTGTATCTTAAAATATTATATTTTATTCTCAAAGCATGTGAAATGACTATTTTGCCCCTGAATGGGTGTCTAAATTATTTTATCGAGCCTTGACTTAGGAATTACTAGAAAAAGCTACTCGCGCATTGCTGCGGGATTAACAATTGCACCAGACACGGCTTGAAACATGTAAAAACAGTGTAACAGCATTAAAATTATTTACAATCAAAAGGATGGAAAATTTTAAAAGACAAAATGTTTAGCTTATGTGTAATCTATAGGGTAAAAGATTGTAGAATGTTTGGTAATCTACATACAAAAAATAGTCATCCATTGTGCTGCATGAAAGCACTTAGATACTAAAGATTGTAAAGTGCTAGACTATTTACATGCAAAAAATATTATGCTCCCTAGGTTAGACATAATTATTTACATACCAAAAAATATTGTGCTGTCTAGATTAGAGGGAGCTATTTACATGGTAAAAAATATTAGAGAGATTGTTTGATACATATATTGACAAAGGACTGTAAATTTGATGTCTGAAACAACTGAAGTTTTGATCAAGCACTTTTCACCACTGGGAAAGCAACTTGGGCAAAGGAAAATGAAAACTAAACATTTAGATCAATGTGGCAAATTTATTTTTTGAATAAATTTACATCGAAAGAAAAAAAATAAGGATAAATGATATTTACCTAGTCTTTTTTTAAAGCAAGAGGATCTGTCGTGGTACAAATCAGTGATGATTTTTTTCTTAACAATTTGATTGGAACTTCATCAATGTCTGTTGGATTTTCTTCTGAATTTTCTTCCACGTCACTAATTTAAATGCAAAAGCAAAATTAACAAACATGGGTGCGTTTGGTACGTGGGACGGGACGGGACGGAACGGGACGAGGCGTTCCGTCCCGCGTTTGGTGCGCCAAAAATGGGTGGAACGGGTTGTTCCACGGGACAGATTTTGGGTGTTTTTGCGTCCCACCTCCTCCCCCTGGAACGGGTTTGTTCCACGTCTGTGGAACACAATGTTTTACCGTTTTAAGACAAATATACCCCATGTCTTTTTCAAAAATTACACCTTCGTTCCGTCCCGTCCCGTTCCGTCCCGTCCTGTCCCGTTCCGTCCCGTCTGCGTACCAAACGCACCCTGAATGCATGATAGTTAAAAACCTGAACATTGTAAAAAATACTGTTTGATTATAACCTTTGTTCACTGTTGGTAAAAAGAGACCTTCTGACTGCTTCTCTTTTTCGTTTATGCGATTGGGCAGTTGTTTCAGGTGTGGAAGTAGAAGATGAAACCGTTGTTGAAGACACTGTAATTTCTGTTAGCAAGGCCTGTGGAGTTGTTGGTTGCACGGTTGTGTCTTCAGAAACATTGGAAATCAAAACATCATTCGTATTCAAATTATTTTTCCTAGTTCCAAACCGTAGATGAAAAATTTTCTTTTGTCCTATCAATCTCGAGAATTCATTTGGGAGTTGCTGTTGATTCACCAATCTTTGATTCATCACTAAATCTTTGCAGCTTGAGCCAAATAGCTTTTCACCAGATTTACCAATTATCAAAGCATTTGTTTCATTAGTTTCATCTTCAAGAACTAAGTTGACTTTGTACCTGTGTATAAAAATTATGATTAGCTTTTGCAAGTCGGCTTGTACATGAAAGCAGAATTAGTAAAACCTAGAGCTGTGACAAATGATTAAACATGATGGGATAAAATGTGCATACACATAGTAATTTTAAGTTGAATAACATATAGGTGAAAATGATTTTTGTCCAAGTGTTTTAAACACCTAAAATTACTTTACATAACCATACAAATATTATGTGTAGACAAAGATGGTAAAAAATTGGAACACAGGTTGAGTTCATGCATTTTCAAACGGAGTAGATGATTAACTTTTTAATTTTGTTTAAGGGCTTACAATTTTGGACAATATTTAAAAAAGTTTGAATGTTTTATAGTGTTAATTGTGCAATGTTATCTACATGAAATCAGCAAACAAATAAGTGATTCACCATATTGTTAGAAGTTTGAAAAGAAAAAAAAAATAGACATTGCAAATTTTTTAAATGATAAATAACAAAACTAAGCTATAGCATTTGAAATATTACCAAGCAGTCGGAATTTGGCTTCCATGTTTTTGACAAACTAATTGCCCAGTTGTGGGATCCTTCTGCATTTGTTTGTCACAATTTGGGCAAGCGCTATACCACCAATCATAGCGTGTGTCAAAACGCTTTACACACGCTTTGCACAAAAATGTATCGTCCTGTAAAATATTTTAACAAAATATTTGTATAAAGATAATTGAAAATATACATAGTTTTAACCAAATATATAAAAAAAGTAGTTATAGATTAAAAAAAAAAAAAGATAGAGATGTAAAAGCTTTTATACCTTGTGTAAATCTAGATCTAGAAAAGCTAATTCCTCAATGGTCACTTTCTTGGCAGCCTGTAAGACTTCAGCTTCATTGGCATGTTTTGAAGAGGGTGGCAGTTTTTTCACAGCCTCTGTGCAATTGGCAAACTTGCAAAATTTAAAATTTAATATTATTTGAGTTCTTTGATGAAAATAACATGTCTTTGATTACAAAAATAATGAATACGTTTTTACTTTATTTTAAAAATGGTAAATACACTCACACTGATTTGTAAGCATTTAGTTCTTCAATGTCTGGATCAATGAAGAAGAGTGAAGAACCAGTACTGTTCAAGACAATGTTATCTTGTTTGGGCCCAAAATAGCAGTTTGGGCCGAGGGAGGTATCACTTTCGGCCCGGGAAGACTACGGCGAGAAAGTCATGGGGGCTTCAGCTCATGGGCTTCTAGGCCTAGGTCGGTTAAATCAGAATGCAAGTCGAGTCCTAATACAATAGGGACCCTCGACGAGATCAGTAAAACTAGAAGGCGAATCCGGCTCAGTTAAGGACTAGATTCGTAGTCCTAGCAGAGGTAGGACTGATTGAGGTAACGTTAATCCGGAGAAGGAAACCTAGTTCGAATAGGATTAGAACTCGGGCTCGGTGTTCTGCTTCTATAAATACAAGACATTCAGCAATGGAAAAGGACCACAAAAATCAATACAAAATTGCCCTGCGCAAACTCTCACAACTTGAGATTTTTTTCTTTTCCTTTTTCGCTGACACATCTTCCGTTGGCATCAACAGCACTGTGGAAGCAACCGGTGATATCTTAAGTCGGCATAGATAGCTCTGTCACCGTAGAGTCGGTCGGTCTCGCAGTATCTTCCGTTGGCATCAACAGCACTGCGGCGAGAACGGTCGATTGCCTATCCAAGTCTCGGTCGAGAAGGGTTTTCGAATCCTTGTTGGTCGAGGTCATCTCATTAGCCTTCTCGGCGAGGTGAGGTGTTACAGTTATTACATTCGGCACATTGTAAGCCGAATTCGGTTCGTGAACTTTGTAAGAAATAGCAGCCTTGTCTTCAGGCTCGAGAACCCAAGAGGCCGAGACGCGTTCCTTTCTCGGCCGCAATCGCAAGACGCAGAAGTCAGTAGCGCGACCCAACGCAGCATCATCAAATTTACTCCTCGGCCGAGCCTCAGCCGACGAGTTGGCACGCCCCGCAATCACCGAAGGACGTAGTTAGCTTAGAATATATTCGGCCTGCGCGCCACGTAGGCTTTGTAATTTCTAGGGTCAACATTTTGGCACGCCCAGTGGGACCCAGTGCTAAACTACGAAGTTCATGCCAATTGAAACACGATCGGTAAAAAAAAAAACAGCTATGGGAAAGTCGACAGCCGATTTACCGAGTCAGAGCATAGGACAGAGTGTGCCACAGGCGCAGAATCCCCTTAGCGTTGGTACACCTGAGTCCACGAGCGCGACTCGCCGAGAGAGAGAACTTAATCTCGGCGGTCAACTCCGTGGTTTAGAGATCCCAAACAGAAACACATGCGTTCTCAATGAAGGGATAATAGAGGAATGTGATGAAGATGGTGGTGAAGGAACAGACCCACCAACGAGGTCGTTCCTCCGAAAGCGACTGGACGAGCAGTCTCGGTCAGTCGAGCAGACGTTCAGTCGAGGCATTGACAAGCTGCAGGACGCGATACTCAGTGCCAATGATCGGCAAACCAAACTGCTCGAAATGCTGGTTAGCCAAGTTGGTGGCAGCAGGCCTTTCGATCTTCGCCAAACTTGCTTACCAGAAAACAACCCGGCACCGATTGTACCGGCCGGGCCTATTCTTGCCCCGCTCAAAACAATTAACTTAGAGAAGGGAGGAGGGTCGAACAGTAGGTCAGACGGGACCGACCAAAGGGTCGAAGCAGCATCTGTTGATATGACCGAAGTTCAGCGGATGATCGACTCCGCTATGAAGAAAGGGCCGAAGTTTCCCAAGTTTATTCATCCATACCCAGCTTACGTTGAGACGTTTGGATACCCGAAGGGCTTCAAGATCCCAGATTTTAGTCTTTTTGCTGGTGAATCGTCCCTGTCTTCGTTGGAGCACGTGGCTCGTTTCACCGCGCAATGTGGAGATGTGAATAGTGATTTCCACAAGTTACGGCTGTTCAATTTTTCATTGACCGGCTCGGCATTTGCCTGGTACATCAATCTCCCGCCTAATTCCGTCCAAAACTGGGAGGAGTTGGTCGAGAAGTTCCACGAGCAATTTTATCGGCCGGGGATGGAGATGTCAGTTTCTTCATTAGCACGGATGGCTCAAGCGTCTGATGAGTCACCAATGGATTATCTTACTAGGTTTAAATCGGCTAGGAATTGGTGCCGAGTGCCCTTACCCGAAGTCGAATTTGTCAGACTTGCTTTGAATGGTCTTGACGTCGAATACAAAAAGAAATTCTTGGGGGCAAATTTTCGGGACATGTACGAATTGGCCCAGCATGTCGAGCAGTACGATTATTTGCTCCGCGAGGAAAAGACTTCGAAGACTCCAACTCGGGGAACGATTTACAAGAACCCTAATGTCAGTTATGCATCAACCGAGGATGAATGTGTTAGTGTGGATGCGGCTGAGATAGTAATAGATAAACCATACATTTGCAAGGCATTAACTCAGGTTGATTCTAGAGAAGCCAAAAGTCGCTCGGCCACTGAAGGAACATCGAAACCGTCAAAGGTTTATACTTTTGATATTACCAAGGCTGACGCAATTTTTGACCAACTGTTATCAGCAAGAATCATTAAGCTTCGGCCTGGTCATAACATTCCTAAGGCCGAGGAGCTTAAAGGAAAGGTGTATTGCAAATACCACAATTCGAGCAAACACACGACAAACAATTGCGTCGTATTTCGTGATAGCGTCCAAAGCTGGATTGATAATGGCAAACTGAAGTTCCCCGAGAAGAGGATGAGTGTTGATACTGATCCGTTCCCCACGGCAACAGTAAATATGGTCGACGCGTACCTACCCAAGGACAAAGGGAAAGGCAAGGCTGAAGTGGTTGAGACACAACGCCTGCGGAATCAGAATGTTCGGCCACGGTTCATGGCCGATTCGCGTTCAAATAAACTATCCGCGGCCTTAACGGGGCCCGCTATTGTCAAATCTTTGACGGAGTATAGCGCCGATGAAGATAGTGGGACAGCGGTTCTGTGCAGGAAATGTAAAGCGAAGGTCGACAGTGAACCAGAAGAGAAACCTTCTTCGCAACCCGTGGCCGTAACTCGGCACAAGATAGCCAATGAAGACCAACATCATGGGGTTTTTGGGAGGCTCGGTCCTAAAGTACGGATGGAAGAGACACCCCCGGTCAGGCGGCGCCTCGATTTTGATGCTTCATTTTATGACGATGATTACTATAAGCGTAATTCTAGCAGTTCAGGACCATCACGGAGTCAAAAGACCTTCAAGCCTCCTGAGCCTAGAGATCAACGTTGGTATACGTACCATTCTTCGAAGGGCGTCTATACCGCGTTGTCCAAATCTCAGAAACGCCGGCATCAACGGATGGATTGCATGGCTCGCCGACAAGCAGCCCAAGAAACTTCGGCCCCTAAGTGGCGACCGAAGGATATAGTTGCCACTAATGAAAAGCGACCACCTCCACCAATTATGACAGAGTTGGCTCAGGGAAAACGGCTGGTCGGTCAAGACGTCGAGACCATGTTTGAAGAAGCTGATAAGCGGATCAAACTTCTCATTCGACCAGGGGAAATGAAGGCACGTGTTGAACATTTCAGGCAAAAGGCCGAAAGCAAATTATCCCCGATAGCTATACAAGAGCCTTTGGTCAAAATTCGACGGAATTTGCACCCCCCGTTCCTTGGGGAGTCTTTGGAATATATGCGAGAATTTCATAAGGAACATTCGGCCAACGATTTGTATGGTTTGCCGAAGGCATGTCAGGACACCATTGATCTTGTCTTGGCTTGTCCGGATGCTGAGCGGATCATCCAGAAGACCTCAGATCCAGGATTGAAAGCAAGGTTCCAGCACATACGAGAAGCTCGTGTCTTTGGATTTGAAGTCGACCCGTATACCGATATCAATGTCGCTGACCTTCCTTTCTCGCTAGAGGACCTTCAGTATTTACGGTATCACTTTGAAGTATTTTCAGCAGTTTCTCTCTTCGGCCTTACGACCGATGAAATCGCCCGTATTGCCCGTCTTGATGCTTATCTCGACACTAGGGATGCTCGGCTACACTACCAGGAGCAGGTTCAGGACTTGACCCCAAGCTCATTGTCAATATCGACCTTACCTGAGGCGGTCACGCGGAGCCAACAAGTGGCCGAAGCAGCTCCGCCGGGTGACATTGTTGAAGGGACGGAAGAATCTCGTTGTCCGACTCTGACGACAACCAAGTCCGTAGTCGCTAACCAACCGAACGAGGAGGGTCTCGACCTGATGGGCCCGTCCGTCCTGGATAATATGGAAATTAGTATGGTTCATGTATTACCTGCCGATTTTCAATCAAGCACGGCTCAACCAAATTTCCTCGATGGAGATGTGGTTGTCGAGGAACCTGGCCATGTTGATTTTATATCGATTGCTGAAGGCGAGTCAACAGCAAGAGATGATAGCCTAAAGGCCGCTTTGGCCGAATTGTTCCCTCGTTTATCATCGGCCAAGCTTCACCATTTAAAGCCATTGTATGTAACGGCACACATCGAGGGATATCCGGTTTCTAAGGTTTTTGTCGATTGTGGAGCTACTGTCAATATCATGCCTCTGAACATCATGAAGGCCTTACGCCGTTCCAATGACGAACTTATTCCGTCAGGGATCACAATGAGCAGTTTTGTCGGCGACAAGTCCCACACCAAAGGTGTGCTTCCGTTAACTGTGAATATTGCCGGTCGCACCCATATGACCGCCTTTTTTGTGGTTGATTCCAAAACCGAGTATAATGCATTGCTCGGCCGAGATTGGATTCATCAAACCAGCTGTATTCCTTCCTCATTGTACCAAGTGCTTGTCTTTTGGGACGGCAAATCGGTCACTGTTCATCCGGCCGATAGCCAGCCCTTCGAAGCCAACATGATTCAAGCACGGTATTATGACGATCACGTCGGCTATATTACGTTGCAAGGCTTCAATGAAGAAGGACGGCCGACTCGGATTTCCGTTCAGAAAGCTATCGAGGTTGGCGCCGAGACTGTCCAGCAGGATTCGGCGAGACTCGGATTAGCTAACTTTCTCCCCGAATCCGATGTTTGACGCCGATCGGGAAGCACGTAGGGCCGCGGTTTCATCTACTATGGAACGACTGCTGGCCCATTGGTATACGATATCCAAACAACCAAATTCGGGTGTCAACCTCGTCGAGTTCCTTGCTGAGGGAGATAATGGGCCTGTGTTATCTTTTGATAAAATTCGAGCCGCCCCGGCCAAGCTCGAAGATCATCGGCCCCTTGTCAAGGACCCTTTGGAAGAGATTAATGTTGGGACGGCCGATGACCCACGACTTTTGTTTATTAGTGCGTTACTTCCTCAACAAATGAAGGACGAGTTGCGGGCTTTGCTTACGGAATTCAAAGATTGTTTTGCTTGGAGTTATCATGAAATGCCCGGCTTAGATCGTGCTTTGGTCGAGCATGAATTACGTATTAAGCCCGGATTCAAGCCTTTCCGTCAGCCACCTCGTCGATTCTCGACCGAAGTACAACTCAGTGTTAAGGACGAATTAGTTCGGCTTTTGAAAGCCGGGTTCATTCGGACAGCTCGATATGTCGAATGGTTGGCGAATATTGTTCCTGTATTAAAGAAAAGTGGTGCACTGCGCATCTGTACCGATTTTCGCAATCTGAATCTGGCAACGCCCAAAGATGAGTATACAATGCCGATTTCAGATCTGTTAATCGATGCCGCGGCGAATCATGCGATCTTATCTTTTCTGGATGGACATGCCGGATATAACCAAATATTTATTGCCGAAGCCGATGTGCACAAAACTGCTTTCCGGTGCCCGGGGGCACTCGGCACTTACGAATGGGTTGTCATGCCATTCGGCCTCAAGAATGCCGGCGCCACGTACCAACGGGCGATGAACACCATCTTCCATGATTTAATTGGCACCATCGTCGAAGTTTATATCGACGATGTTGTCGTCAAATCTAAACGCCGACAGACACATCTGGACGATCTCCGACAGGCTTTTCTCCGTATGCGTCAGCACAACCTCAAGATGAATCCTGCCAAGTGTGCCTTCGGTGTATCGGCCGGGAATTTTCTTGGTTTCCTCGTACATCATCGTGGGATTGAAGTCGATGAGAACAAGGCACGCGCAATCATCACCGCCCCACCCCCAACAACGAAGAAACAATTACAGTCCTTACTCGGCCAGATCAATTTTTTACGCCGATTTATTGCTAATTCGGCAGGTAAAATGAAAGCCTTTTCCACACTTTTGAAGCTCAAGGACTCCGATAAGTTCATGTGGAATGAGGAGCACCAGGCGGCGTTCACACAGATCAAGGTTTCCCTTACAAACCCACCTGTCCTGGTCCCTCATCAGCGCGGTAAGCCTCTCAAGCTGTACATTTCGGCGGCCGCCGAGTCCATCGGTTGCCTCCTCGCGCAAGACAATGATGCCGGCCGGGAACAGGCTATCTTCTACCTCAGCCGTAATCTGAGTCCTCCGGAGATCAATTATTCCGCCGTTGAGAAGCTCTGTCTCGCCGTGTTCTTCGCTGCATCCAAGCTTAGGCATTACATGCTCCCGTCGGTCACCCAAGTCATTGCCCAGACCGACGTTATCCGGTACATGCTTACCCGGCCAATTGTGAAGGGCCGAATTGGGAAATGGACGATGGCGTTGTCCGAGTTTAGTTTGCAATACGTGCCGCAAAAAGCTGTGAAGGGACAGGCGTTGGCCGATTTCCTTGCCCAGCACCCTTCGCCTTATGATTTCGGGGGTGCTGATGTTGAGATTGGCATGGTGGTGACCCGCGACAACTATTGGACGATGTATTTCGATGGTTCCAGTACTTCGTCCTCGGCCGGTGCAGGCATCGTCATTCAGTCTCCTCACAACGATCGTTGGTATTTTTCGCTCAAATTGGATTTTGACTGTACCAATAATCAGGCCGAGTACGAGGCTCTGGTCATTGGTCTAGGCCTCCTTCTTGACCTACATGCCACTCGTGTCCTCGTCCGCGGGGATTCTGAACTAGTAATTAACCAAATTAATGGGTCTTTTCGCTGCATGAGTTGTACTCTGGCGCCTTACCACATGATCGCCAGCTATTTGGCCGAGTCCTTTGACGGCATTACATTCGAGCATATTTCTCGGGGTCGTAATACCGACGCAGACGAGTTGGCTCAAATCGCCTCCGGTGCACAACTCCTGGGGGGCAAGCTAGGCCGGGAGATACCAATATTGCAACAATTATACCCGGCCTTGGTTGATCAGCAAATCCTCCGTCGAGACAATGTGATACGCACCAGGGTCATGTCCTTGCCTTCGTTGTTGGATCGGCAGGACCAGGACTCTATAGAAATTTGCGCGGCCGAGGCAGTACCAGATGATTGGAGAAAGCCCATTATGCAGTACCTTGACAATCCTAACGGAAAACACAGTCGCAGGAAACGGGCTCACGCCACGAACTATGTCACGTACCAGAGCGAGTTGTACCGAAAGGGCGAAGATGGTTTGTTATTGCTATGCCTCGGCCCTCAAGAGAGTGCTCGAGCGATCGCAGAGGTTCATGAAGGGGTATGCGGAGCTCACCAGTCTGGACGAAAAATGCGATGGCTACTCCGACGACACGGTTATTTTTGGCCGAGAATACTGAAAGATTGTATCGAGTTTGCACGAGGATGCGTGCAGTGCCAAATCCATGGGCCTATACAAAGGGTCCCGGCCGAATCGCTACATTCGGTCATTAAGCCGTGGCCGTTTAGAGGATGGGCCATGGACGTAATCGGCAAAATCACGCCGACTTCTGGAGCTGCTAGGCATGCATGGATAATAGTCGCAACTGATTACTTTACTAAGTGGGTCGAAGCAAAATCATATGCCGAATTAACGTCTAAAGAAGTTTGCGATTTCGTGGAGGAACACATTGTGACCCGGTTCGGTGTGCCAGAAACGATCATAACCGACAATGGAACAATCTTCACAGCTGAAAGGTTTAAGGAATACACGGCCAATTTGAAAATTCGGCTGGAACAGTCCACACCGTATTATCCACAGGCGAATGGGCAGGCCGAGGCAAGTAATAAAGTGTTGATTGGCATCCTCGAAAAAATAATAAAAGAGAGGCCTGGCATGTGGCATTTGAAGTTGAACGAGGCATTATGGGCATACCGAACGTCGTCCCGATCGGCGACTGCAACAACCCCGTACGCATTGACTTACGGACACGATGCGGTGCTACCAGTCGAGTTGAGCATAAATTTGTTGCGATTAATTGAACAAAGTAGTTTGTTTAGCGCCGAATATAATCAGTCCATGAGACAGGAACTAGAAGATTTGGAAGAAGCGCGACTTGACGCTTATAACTTACTGGTAGCACAGAAACAGATTGCCGAGCGAGCCTATAACCAAAAGGTACGACAGAAAACGTTCGGCGAGGGTGAATTGGTGTGGCAAACGGTGTTGCCCGTAGGAATAAAAGATCCTAGGTTCGGCAAGTGGTCGCCGAATTGGGAAGGGCCGTTCATTGTGCATAAGGTATACGGTAAAGGGGCGTATCATCTCAAAGACCGGACTGGAGTAGTTCACAAATTACCAATTAATGGGAAATTCTTGAAGAAATACTATCCGGTCACATGGGAAATGCGTGAATAAAAAGTTTGTTGTAGGAAAAGTCATTCCATTAAAATTGACAGGTATTACAAAAATGAGTAGGTCTAATACATTCAAGGAGACGAGGGAAGAAGAGTGCTGAGCAGAGCTTTCAATTCCAACCACCGCACGTCGGCCATGATGACTTCGGCTTGCCGATTCTTTTTGTCTAGCCTCAGGCGCTCGACCCGCTTTTTGGCCGCCGCATACTCAGTTAGGCGATCCTTCCCGCCTGACTCGAAGTCCCTCGCAAGTTCAGAAGCAATGACCGACCGGCGTTTTGTTAGTTCGGCCATCTGACGGTCGAGCTCGGCTAACGCTTCTCCTTTTGCCCGTAGATCGTCAATCTTCGGACGGAGGGTGTCTTGAACGGCCGTGGCGGCTTGCAGGTCCTGTTCGGCCTTCAGAGCAGTCTGGAAGATGCCAAATGTCTCCCGAACGCGCTCCAAAGCAGACGATGCCCGAACAATGGCATCTCCGCTTAGGCGACCGTCGGCCCCAAGGTCGTTCAGACACACGCCGAGCAGATCAAGACCGTTGCGCTCAAGTACTTGCGATGAAGAGAGCGACAGGACTTCTCGCAACTGGGTTAGGGCGCTTGGATCGGCAGCCTCAGTTGGAGCGACCGAAGGGCCGGACTCTGCAGTCGTACTGGAGAGGAGAGCTTTGAATTCAACCTCCCATGAAGCCTGCACGAATAAACAAGGTTAAGCTTAAAGGAAGTCATGACAAGAATAGCAAGAAGGTGTCGTTTTTTAACCTGCTGAGAGGAGACCTCGGCCATGTCCCCAGGGTCGTTGCTCGAACCTAAAGAACTCAATGGCCGAGCCCAGTGTCTCAGATTGCTTCTCACTTCACGAGGCCGATGGAAGTTATCTACGTTTGATGGCCACTGAGGCGGCCAGGAAATATAGATAACGCCCTTCGGCGCATAGAATTGACGGTGAAAAGAATGTACAGGCACCTGACATTTAGTTTTTCCTTGTTTAGAATTCTAAAGCAGAAAAGCAATCAGGAGGAAAATTGAAGGTACTTACAAAAGCCGAGGTAACCTCTTGTGGAGGGATGTGGAAGCCTTGGTCTTGAGGATGGATCGGCGATTCCGCCGTGGCCTCGGGTTCCTCGAGCAGGCGTTTGCCACGGTCGGCTGCCGATGGGCCGATTGGCGCAGCTGCTTCAGTGGAGGCAGGGACGCCCTGGTCTTGAGAAGGAACGAGAGGTTCGGCCGCCGGGGTCGGTTCCTCGACCGTGTGTTTGCCACGATTAGCCGAGGAGGGGCCGGGTTGAACCGCCATCTCAGATACTGGAAGAGTTCGTTGACGAGTAGGAGGACGACGCGCCAGCGGGACCTCGTCGCTCCCCTCACTCTCTTCCAGCACGAAGACCGTGGGCTTTGGATTCTTGGGAGAGTTTTCCTCGGTCGTAGGAACCGCCTGGTGTGAGACAGGTGCCTTCTCGACAGAGGGAGGTACGACTGATTCGCCGGCCACAGAAGCAGGCCGCGCTGGGATCGTCTCTATGGCCGAAGCCGGTTGTTTCTTGACCCCAGAATGGCCGGCGGCGGGAGAAGGGGAAGCACTGGGAGTCGTCGTGTGGCTGGAAATAACGTGGATCTCCCGTGCACCTTTCTTCGCCAGTTGCTTGACCCGCTTGGCAGGCGGGGAAGGCTTGATAGCCGGCCCGACCTCTTGGCGAGGCCGTTTGGTCAGCCCGGCCCTACCAGCAGGTTTGTCTTTTTTGGCCACGACCGATTTTTTCCCGGCCATAGCAGCGGCAACTACCTCTGTCTTTCTCAAAGGCCGACTACCTAAAAGGATAAAGACAATTCAGTAAGGCGTACAACAGGCAAGGTTGAAGAAAAAGGGGGAATTGAACAACTACCTTGAGAGTGGGGGGCCGGGGCTTTCTTAGGTCGGTTACCGAAGAGCCTGTTTAGTACATCCTCGACCGGCGTACCGAAGAACTCTTGAGTGTAATTTTCCCACCACTCACCGAAGGTGTCAGTGCAATGGGTTTCTGGGGTGGCCGGTCGTAGGCGAAATCTTTGGCAGTACTCTTGAAACTCCTTCGCGGCAGTCCTGCACTCGTTCTCTGAAGAGCGAGGCTCGCGTCCGCGGCTCAATACTGTGCGGGAAGAGAGAAGGGGGACGGGACAGCCCTGAAGATAGCCGAGCTGACGGGCAAGGAAGTTCGGATGGTACACTTCCCACCCCGACCGTTTCCCGTCGCAGCCGAGAGGAAGGTCGCGAGCAAGCACGAACGACCCCCAGGTTCGGCGAAGAGCGGCGTCCTCCTCTGCCGCCCACGTAGAGGTAGGCAGTTTGATGGAGGGGGGGTAATCACGACGACGACAAATCAGGAATTCGTCGCTTGTGAGATCGTCAAGGGCAAAGAGGTACCTAAACACCTCTTCGGCCTGATGAGGAGGCGTTGGTCGGGAGGCTAGCTGAGGACCAAGAGCCTCTGTTGCTGAGAAATCAGCTATAGCCGGCCGAAGGGAGGCGAAGTACACCTGCAACCAGAGCTGGAAGACCCAGAGAGGGCCATTCTGGTAGGGGTCCACCGTGTGGAGAGTCGCCTCGGCCAGGCAACGGAAGAGGTGGGCAAGAATATTAGAACTCAGCGCCAGGACGCGACCACTGGCCAGGGCTTCGGCCACTGGCATATTCTCGACCAAACATTTGTTTGATTTGGTACAACAAATGTATTTATTGTACCAGTAGAAGAGGAAGGCTTCATGCTCTCCTTCTCGCAGGTCCTCTTCCCCTCGACCGGCGAAGTGAAGGTAGAGGGTGTTGTAGTTGAGAAAGTTCTTGTGGAGCTTCTGTATTTCATCCCTCGACGGGATGTGACCGTCACTATTCAGGGTCTCGAAGGCTCGACGGTCGAAGAGCGTCTTCAGATCGATATTCGACGGGTGCCCGGAGAGGGTCGCGTCGATAGGGATCCCGGTGGCCGAGGTCCCCAAAATGGCGGTGATGTCCAGGATGGTGGGACCAATGGGACCAAGGGGAAGGACCATTGTGTTGGTGGCTGAGCACCAGAAGCATAGAGCGGCTAGGAGCAGCTCCTTGTCAGGGACAATGTCCATCGACGAAAGGAGGATGGCGTCGTAGATGCCCAGGATTTTCCATTTTTCGCCGAAGAGCCGTTCCATTCGGACAACCCAGGTCGCCCAGGTGGTGGTCGTCGAGGGCCAGGAGCCTTGGGGCTTTGCCGCCTCCCATCTCGACCATTCGAACCCTTGGAGCAAGGGTGTAAGGCAGTGTTCCTGGAGAAGACCAGTGATGGTCGGCGGGATTGTTGCCTTGAAGAGAGGACCCAGGATTTGGTGGACGGTGCTCATGTCGTTCTCGAACCGTATATTCTTGATCGAGCTCCGATCAAGGATCTTCTGATGCTGGTCGCATTCCCGGGAAAGCTTGGAGATGAAGGAGGCCATTGTAAAAGCACAGCGTAAGGAGGTTTTTTGGGTTGGGGATTTGAGGACGAAAGCTTGGAATGGAGGAATGCACTTGAGAGCAAGAGTAGGGGATTTCAGGAAGTTTGAGAACGTAAAGTACAAATGAGGAAATTTCGGTATTTATAGAGTAATGGGAGGAAGAGCAATCGTTCGAAATTCAAAGCAAAGGGCAAAATCGACCGGAGGAATCGTTGATCATGATGAGCATTTGGGGAATGCGGTTGAGAAGACCGACGGTTTTAGGTTTTGGGGGCGCACGATCGCGTGTGACGGCGAAGTTAATGACGAAAGACGGTTCGACGCCTGCACGATGACAGGAGGGCTCACGGACTGATGAAATGGCTCGCGGATTGAGATAGTGGTCATAATGATGAGACGGTTCGGGCAGGCGCACGCTTCAGACGTCATTATCGGGGATTGGCCATGTTAGGGGATGCCACGTGGCGAGTGGTTTAGCAGGATCAAGATCGTGCGATCATGTTCAATAAATGCGCCTTGGAACTCGGGTATTGGGATCCTGAGTGGTAGATTCGCTTCTTCAAGGCCGAAACTCGGCCGAAGGTTTCAGGCCGAGGACCTCAAAAGCGAGGGGGCAATGTTTGGGCCCAAAATAGCAGTTTGGGCCGAGGGAGGTATCACTTTCGGCCCGGGAAGACTACGGCGAGAAAGTCATGGGGGCTTCAGCTCATGGGCTTCTAGGCCTAGGTCGGTTAAATCAGAATGCAAGTCGAGTCCTAATACAATAGGGACCCTCGACGAGATCAGTAAAACTAGAAGGCGAATCCGGCTCAGTTAAGGACTAGATTCGTAGTCCTAGCAGAGGTAGGACTGATTGAGGTAACGTTAATCCGGAGAAGGAAACCTAGTTCGAATAGGATTAGAACTCGGGCTCGGTGTTCTGCTTCTATAAATACAAGACATTCAGCAATGGAAAAGGACCACAAAAATCAATACAAAATTGCCCTGCGCAAACTCTCACAACTTGAGATTTTTTTCTTTTCCTTTTTCGCTGACACATCTTCCGTTGGCATCAACAGCACTGTGGAAGCAACCGGTGATATCTTAAGTCGGCATAGATAGCTCTGTCACCGTAGAGTCGGTCGGTCTCGCAGTATCTTCCGTTGGCATCAACAGCACTGCGGCGAGAACGGTCGATTGCCTATCCAAGTCTCGGTCGAGAAGGGTTTTCGAATCCTTGTTGGTCGAGGTCATCTCATTAGCCTTCTCGGCGAGGTGAGGTGTTACAGTTATTACATTCGGCACATTGTAAGCCGAATTCGGTTCGTGAACTTTGTAAGAAATAGCAGCCTTGTCTTCAGGCTCGAGAACCCAAGAGGCCGAGACGCGTTCCTTTCTCGGCCGCAATCGCAAGACGCAGAAGTCAGTAGCGCGACCCAACGCAGCATCATCAAATTTACTCCTCGGCCGAGCCTCGGCCGACGAGTTGGCACGCCCCGCAATCACCGAAGGACGTAGTTAGCTTAGAATATATTCGGCCTGCGCGCCACGTAGGCTTTGTAATTTCTAGGGTCAACATATCTACACATCGAAAAAATAATGTAAAAAGCAAGAAGAAAATATTAACAGACACTTTAAACACGTTTATATAACTTTAAAAACGAAATAAAAATTGTCTCATGAAAGTTAATAATTATAACATGCTGAGGAACAACTGATTAGATCAGCAACATTTCAATTTGTATTTACAGCTGCACAGAAAGATAACGGTGCACAGAAAGTTAACGGAACCAAGAAAATGATTAACTATAGTTAATAAGCACCTATACACTGTAATACTTCTATGCCAATTAATCAGAGACAAAGAAATCACTAAATCGAAAGTAAAATGCCAGAAAGCAGCAAGAAAAAAAATAACAATTGTAGTCAGAATTGTGATGACAACTATCGATTTGTAAACCAAAAATATGAACACCGGTTTCATAGACAGTAAATATGTTTAAACTGCTCCATAATAAAACATTGAGAGAGTCTAAATTGAAAAATATTTCAACTTAATAAAAAAAAGAGACTTAATAGATTGGATTTTAATCAAATTAAATACCTAGGTACAACTTTACTTTCAAACTTGTTAAAACAATCATGATTGGTGGGTTGAACGCTTCAGCTGATAAAGAAGAAAAACTTTCTGTAACATTTGTCCATAACGTAACTCTCAACTCTTCTCTTCTCTCCTGTAGGAGAAGTAAATTTGAAAAAAAAAAAATTGAATTAGAGGTAGTGAAAAATGTGTGCTTTTCTATTAATAGCTATCAAGTCAATATTATGAAGATGATATAATTGTTTAATAATTTAGAATTGTAAGAGAATATTTAAAACTTGGTGTATTGTGAATATAATACATATGCAAAATAATTTATACAACATTGAAAAAGAAGAAGTAACCTGATATTCTGAATGATTATATCACACTTGGGTTTGATTTTCTAATTAATTTGTTTCTGTTCCAGATGTTGTACAGCAATTATACGACCCATGATATCTCGTAATTTAACAAATAAATATTGTTAGATTGCCAAAATTCATTTAAAAAATAAAGACAAAATGTTTTAATACATGTATATATCTATTATTTTTACCTGTTAGAATATCAACCCTATTCAGCCGAGGATAAAGACTGTTATAGTCTTGCAAGTAAAATCGATGTCGAGGGATGGGCGGGAATACACTTGTTAGTTTTTTGAAAGTTGTTTTTCCAGTGAACACAACTTGAGTGTCATACGGGACAACTCTATATTGACCTCTCATTTTATTCGCACGAAAATCCATGATTTCATAACAACCACTAGCTTCGATTTTGGAAGCTATGATCTCGTAGTCTATGTCAGCTGTACAGGCCTCAACAACATGTTGCTTTACAATTCATTAAAGCAGAAAAAGGAAAAAAAAGTCAGAAGCATAATTAACAAACAAAATAAAATGAAGATAATGTTTTTAACAACATTAGCATGTATACATTGAATAGTAATTATAGAAACACAGAATGTATACAATTTTCCTAATCAGGTTGAAATTGAAGACAGCGTACCACTCCGTCGAAAAAAAAATTGTAATCTTAACTTTACCAAACCAAACAACCACTTGAAACTAAGTACAGAATACTTGCAAAAATCTTTTATTAATTTGAAAAACATAAAATTTATTGGTTAATATGTAAAAAAATGATAAAAAATAAAAATGTCATGTCCATTGTTAATTATTCTTATCATAAATTTTAATTAAAATAATAAAATAATGACTTCTCACCATTTCATCAACTAATATACAACGAAGGCCCGAATATTTTTCAACGCTTCCAGGAAATCTTGGTCTCCATATTCTGCACACTCGAACTTTTATTTTGAGCACTTTTGTATAAGGGCGCAGTAAATGGATAGGAGTAGCAGCTGTGTTTTCCATTTAGGCTGCTAAAACCAAATGTAAATTTTATAAGTCTAAAAATAATTATGATAGAAAACTTAAAAGAAACATTGAAATCATGAAAGAGAATAAAATTTGTTTATGAAAATGAAAAAAAAAATGCATAAAAAACATTGACCAAAATACGTCCCCTATTATTAGGCAAGGGTCAAGAATTTGTAGGTTGTTGTCTACTATATACTGGCAGCAAACATTTTTTTGCATTGAGTTTAACCACATACGTAAATAGTTCACAAACTCAGAGAGCATTATCGGAAAGGAAGTTGAACCAAAAAAACTTTAAACAAATTGGTGCAAAACCTTGAGCATCTCATTACAGTTTATGATCAATTTAGAAATAAAGATGAAAGGTCAATTGCTACTTAAATGGAAAAGCGATCAAATAATGTTTAAGAAAATTCTAAATATTTTTTGTAAAAGTTTATGAATTGGTTTAGTTTCAACAACCTATTCAACAATGTACACGGAGAAATGTTTTTGCCACAAAATGAAAATCTGTAAAGAAAGCCTGTATTCAAGTGGGAAGCATCAATGTTAATTTGAAATGAAATCTTTTTTTTCAAATAAAGATCAAATGCCAATTAAAACTTAAATGAAAAAAGGACCAAATCATGCCTCTAAAAATTATAAATGTTTTCTGTAAAAGTTAATTGAGAAGATGAAAACAGTGACCCACTTTTTGTTAACAAACATCTGTGCAACAATTTTGGTATAAAAAAATTTGCCTTGGTGGCTAAATTTTCAGGTAATCAAATTGCTAAGCAACATATACATAGCCAACAAATCAGATAAATTAGATATTTCATGTATATTTAATATATTAGAGTATAAAACATAGACCAAATGTGTAAGCTTTAGGTACTCAATCACAGCAGCACATTATTTTAACAAAAATAGAAAAATATTGCATGAATTTTTTTTTTTCTGCGAAAAAAAGGAAACAGGGGAAGGCAAAAGCTTTTCCCCCTATACATACTTGCTAAGTTATCATAATAAACCACAACAACATGTAAAAAGATTTACAACACATGGATAAAAAAGACCCTTTCTCAATACACTTTAGCCAACCATTTTGTGGGCTTTAACAGCACCATCATTGACTAACTAATAATGTTATGCAAAACTAACATAATACTGCAACTGCAGAATAAGAATCAGCCACAAAAATATATGACAATAAGAGAAAGTAAAAGAACAAAGAATAATGAAAGCCAACCAAATAGCCTCAACTAATTGAACACTTAATTTCTGTAAATCCAAAACTAATAGCTCATTATACATACTTGCCAAGTTATTACAATAAACCACATCAATACATAAAAAGCTTTACAACACATTCTAATTAAAATCTAAGGAAAAAAAAAGTTAGGCTTTTTCCATTTTAAAATCGAAGAAACAAAACCCACAGATTTAAATAACCATGTGAATCTTACCCTCAAATGTTTCATAAGCACAGAGACTATCCAAGATCTTGTTCTCCCTTTGCAAATGCAACCTGCAAAACAAATCAAAAAAAAAAAAAAAAAAAAAAACGAAAGGGTAAGTAACAAAGCTAAAAAACCCTAGCACAAAAATGTCATAAACAGGATAAAAATGGGCAAAAATACATATAAACGTGTGACTATAAGAAACCTAAAGTGTTGCCCTTTTAAAAACAGTTTAAAAACAAATTACTCTAAATAACTGATATCGCAATGAAAGAAACCTAAAGTGCTGCCTTTTTTTCACCGACGAAAAATCTGACAGCAACACACAAAAATACAACGACGGTTGAACAAAAATTTGGGAGCAGCAAAAGAAAAAATGAGAGCAAAACGAAATAACCTTTGAGAACTACACATAGCGACAGAGAAGAAAGTGAGAGCAAAAAGAGAAATGAAAATCTAGGAAAGAAAAAGCAAACAAACCCAACAAAGAACACATCGATCATCGACACTTGGCACCTATGATACACACCTTTTCACAAAAAATTAATTAAAAAATACTACCAAGAAAGCATCTGGAAGATGGAGGAAAAACAAAGGATAGAAAAGGGAAGAGAGATAAACAAATGTTGAGATTGGATAAAGAGAGGCGTGTATGGCATATCCATCACAAAAAAATAATTAAAAAACAGCATCTGAACATGCAGCAGAGGATTTGGGTTTTAAAAACCAATGAAGTGGATGTATCCCAGAGAAGAAAGCCAAACAGCAAACAATGAAAAGTTGGGAAGAAGAGCAATCATACATAAATTTTTATTGTTTATCGTGCCAACTCACTTTTTTTAATATTTTATTTTTGTCATTCATAAGTTTTTATTGTTTGTTGTGCCGTTTCACATTTTTTAATTGTTATTGTCTTACCACAGCATCTTTATCACAACATTTTTTAATATTTTATTTTTGTCATTCATAAATCATACGGCTGTTATAAATTGTTAGGGAAGGAGAGGGCTAGAGGTTTTTTAGAAAGAAGCAGACGTCTGAGAGCTTGGCTTCGAAATGGAACGAAGAGTCCAGAAGGACCAGAATTTCTAGAACCACATCAACGCGTCGAGATCCCATAGAAGCAGGTTTCTTTTCCACGACGACCAACACGTGTATACAAAGGGTAAAATTGTAAATTCACTGTACAAAACGGAAAAAATAGCTGTGGATGGGCAGCAGCTCAAGGGCAGTTCCGCCAAAACACTGCTTATGAACATTGCTTTTCCACCGGGTTTTAGTATATAGATAATATCCTCATACTTTCTTAGTTTCTTTATTTTTGTACGTGAGTTTACGTAAAATTCGAATTATGAATCGAGGCCTTGAAGGTCTGTTTGTAATTAAAAACAATTGAGAGGCAAATTTGTAATTTCACTTAACATGGGTTAGTGGGATTACCTCACTCTCGGTCCCTCTCTTTCCCTCATTTCAGACACTCTCATTCTCCTTAAGTCTCGAACTCTCTCTATCTCTCCATTTTCTCTTGCACCGAGAGACACCACCATCACTTTCACCACTCTCCGTCACCACATCGTGCTTCAAACCTTCATAACCTGCATCTGTGCATTTTTTACAGATTCTGGTGCTCTTCTCCATGTAAACTCCGACGGGTTTGTGGGTTCTAGAGCTCAGGCTCAGTTCCAATCCATTCCAGGTATTCGAATATACCTTTGCATGTGAGTTTTAGGCTTGAAAACATCAAGTTTTGACATGCATACTCCCTGTTCTTCATTTTCCAAAATCTGGTGAGAGTTCTCGAAGGAGATCTGTCGAATCCACATGGATTCGACCCCCATTTCACCCAAACTCGTTCGTGGTAAGTTCTTTTGATTATTGGGGATGTTTTATGTGAATTTGGACGTTTAAATCGTGAAAATTGGACTGATTTCACCTCTGCAACTATCGGGGATAATTTTTGCAATTTCTGGTAAGGTCCCGGCGTCGGCGACCAGCGGCAGCGGCGGTCTCCTTTAGGGTTAACGGGGACGTCACCCTCTCCGTTAAAGTTAACAGAATTTGGCGACGAAAAATGTATGTTCCGTCAACTTCTATTAAACTCTCATCGCACCGGCGCTTGGCAGACTCAAGACCTAACCTGTGGTTTTTCGGTGTTCTAAATCACGTAGTACCCTTCGTTTGTGCAAATCCGAAGCCTAAATGGTTGAATCGGACTATGTTCCATTAAATTGATGATTTAAGCTTATCTTAGCTTATATTGACATTGACATGATGTTGGATTTATCCAATATAAATCAACCTTTAAGTGGTCTACTACATGTAATAGGAATGTAATATTGGAGAATAATGTTAATTGTGATTTGATCTCTTAAAGATATCAGTCCTATATAAGGTGTCTTATATTGGAAATAGGAGTGATGGAATATTTAATTGAATATGATTATGATACTTGACTTGGAGGCTAATAAAGTAAGTTTAGGTTTCTTTTATGGATGGAAACCCTAGTTTTTAGCCTATATAAAAACACCGGTTCGTATAAGCCCTAGAACACACAACATAATGCTTCCCATAGAGTAGTTGTATTCGGCTAGGAGTTTATAGAAGATCTTGTTGTCGTGCCCTACCTGTTTTCGTGTTCGACTTCTATGGCCGCCGTTGGAATCAGGTCAGCGACTTCTTCGATTGTGTTTTAATTGTATAATCTTATAAGGCTAACAATTAGTATCAGAGCCACTGGTTATATAATTAAAACCTATTAGGTTTAATGTTATATAATATTCTCTTGAACTGCGTGTTTAATCCAAATTCTCATTGCATATACTCGGCAACATCACCATGCGATTTGAATAAGTTCAATTGTTAATTATGATCAGGTTGCATAATTATTCAGTTTTAATCAAGAATATTTTTCACTAATATTATGGTTGCAGTCAAGGGAAATTTATTAAGAACTATGCTAATTGATACCTTGATTATTATCAGCAAGACAAGCTGCCTGATTATAGCACGAATCCATAATATTGTATGCGGTGTATTATATATAACCACATAGCTTTGCTTGCCAATTGGAAATTGAACTACGCTTAGAGGTGCTTTTGATCAAGCATGAATTAAATTATGGAATTGAAGCATAGAATTTATATAATATTCTTATAGTATTGAAGCATGAAATTTAAAAACCATATAGGAATTGGAATCCTATAATCAAATAGGAGCGTAAAGAAGCATATATGTAAGGCGTGATATTATATTATGTATTTTACAGTGGAAACTATGGCACTAAGAAGAATAATAGTTTTGTTCTATTTCAATCTTCATGCTAGTGTTTTGGTTGAATTGATTTACCATGTGCCACTGATGATCTCAATTTTTGTAAGCATGCTATATTTGTTCTGACCTTACTGAAGAGGTCCATCCGATTAGCAAGCAGAACAAAGTCATCTACCAAAGCAAAATGGTTTGTTTCATTGACTTTGATTTCCATAATGGTTTATGGTATTTTGGTTGATATATATTTGGGTTGATCCTTGAAAGCTTAAATTGGTAATAAGATAAGATATAATTGCATGAGTGATGTACTAATTATTGTAGAGTATGTACATACATTGATTACCATGTATCGGTTAAGTATGTCATGAATATGGATCCAATTATTATATATTTTGGCAATACGTATCTAAATGAGCATATGCTTATTGAATAAGAACTAATATTATTTTCCATGAATTGCATTCTATATGAATTGCTACGAGTGATACATTAATGTGACAAGAAACAATTGCATAAGTGCCAGCAATTGTTGGATCAAGCAAGTATATATAATTTTCTAAAGCCAATTATGTATCTACAGTTCGCATAGCATGTATATGTATTTACATTTGTTCTAACCTTGCATTGGAGAATTTCTTAAGATTCCTCAGTGGAACAAGCCCAATGAAGAGGTTCGTATTACATCGGTATATGAAATTCTGGTATGATCTTGCTTTTTGGTCTTCATGATAAATTATATAATGAATGGTTATGTTGGATTCATGAAGTGTTATATTGTTCTTGCAAAATCCAACCATCTCGTGACGTCTTTCTGATTGTAGGAGACATAATTAGTCATATCCTATAATTTATCAATACTATTGGGATATGTTATGCCTATGATTGTAATAACATATATTACAATAGTGTTGCAGGGAAGCATACGCTAAGTTTTATACATGTCAACTATATACATGTATGTTAATGAATTTGATAAAATTCCCATACATGAAAGTAAGTCATACAAATTTTGGCAACATTTATTAAGCAAATGGCGTGTATAGTGTTGCTTGTATGGCTAATTTGGTTCGATCATGAGATTACATATTTTCAATATTGTCGTGGGTTTTGGACTATAGTGAATTGTAGTTTTGTTTCCACTAATTTTTACAAGATGAGAATGAACTTTTATGCCATTAATAGCACAAGAAATATGCATGACTAATCAATCAGGTTTGTCTACAATTTGCTTTCTTATCTCAATAGTCATTTAAATTATACATGACTAGTTAACTATAAAAATTGATGTATAATTTGTGAATTGACTGAGAATGACAGAAAGCATCCAGTGACAAGAACAAGGGTATTATACAAATGAATAAGGTTTGTAGTAGTTATGTGATAGTTCTCATTTGTATTTTTATTCTTATATGAGAATTTTGGTTGGTCATGTGATTATATATATGTTTACAAAGAAGTGGTGAACATATGAAGGCATGAGGTATGTAATCCATTCAAAGTATGTGGCTTAATTGACAAGCATGAATTTTGAAACATGTATTATTGTTTGTGGTTTTTCCTATGCCTAAAGAATTTAAACAGTACTTTGATTAGTAGTTTTTATATGCCTGTTTGGACCCAAAATTACAGAATCAGCCGAGATCTTTGAATGGGCGAATTCTAAATTGTTGGATTTACTAAGATAATTTTTTGGGTAAATTACATAGTAGCCCCTCAGGTTTGAGGTCTATTACAACCTCAAACAACATCTTTAAAACATTTCACTTTCATACCTCACGTTCTATTTTATTTCAAAATAATACCTCCGTTACATTTTCCATCCATTGATCCGTTAAGTGCTGACGTGGCTGCCACATTTGTGCCACGTGGCTGCCAAATGTGTGCCACGTGGCAAAAAAACCTTAATCTTTTAAAAAAAATTAAAAAAAAAACAAAAAAAAACTAGAAAATCCCGAAACCCAGATCCCTTCCTTCCTCCCCTCCCCTATCCTTCTGCAACTCCCAAAATCCTTTCTTCTCCCCGCAACCCCCAAACCCATATCCCCCATCTTCATCTTCTTCCCTGCAACCCAGAAATGATAACCCCCCACCCCAAAACCAGAAACCCAGAACACCCCCCCCCCACCCACGACCCTCCCTGTGCACCCCCTAACCCGCGACCCTCCCTCCCTCCGCACCCACCCTCTTTCCTTTCTACACACCTTCCACTCTCCTCTACACACCCCTACCGCCGACCCAATTGCTTGTTTTACCGCCACATACCTGCAACAACAAAAAGAAGAAGAAGAAGAAGAGGGAGGAAGAAGAAAAAAAAGAAACCCCCCAGGCCCTGCCGCGACCCACGACCCACCTCTCTTCTCCCCGCTCCGCCGCGACCCACGACCCACTTCCCTCCCCCCCCCCCCCCCCCCGCGACCTTCCCGCGAACTGGGCTTTTTTTTTCTCTTTTTTTTCTCCCTCTTCTTCTTCTTGCAGATTTTGGGGGGGACGAACTGGGGGGTTTTGGGGGGGGGGGAGGGAAGGATGTGGGTTTCTGGGTAAGGTGGGTCGTGGGGGAGGGAGGGTTGCAGGGGGGGTGGATTTCTTCTTTCTACATTTGGAGATCTGGGGCGGAGTGGTGACGGAGAGCTGGCAGCGAGAGGCTGAGCTGGAGAGGTCGGCCATGGATAATCAGTTGAAGTTGCAGAAAGCGAGCAAACCAAAGAAACCCTTTTGCGCTTTGATGGTGAGGAAAATGAAGGGAGATAAATGTGAAGGGGAGGTTCTGGGTGAGGTGGATCGCGGGGTGGGGGGGTGGCGTGGTGGTGGGGGGATTTCTTCTTTCTGGGTTTCTGGTTTGGGGGGTTCACGGGGTGGGGGTTTCTTCTTTTTTGGTATTTTTTTCCCTTCTTCCAAGGTTCAGGGGTTGGGGGATAATGGGATATGGGTTTCAAGTTTTCAGGTTTTTTTTTTTTATAATTTTTTTTAAAAGTTTAAGGTTTTTTTTTAAAAAAATTAATTTTTTTGCCACGTGGCACACATTTGGCAGCCACGTGGCACAAATGTGGTAGCCACGTCAGCACTTAACGGATCAATGGATGGAAAATGTAACGGAGGTATTATTTTGAAATAAAATAGAACGTGAGGTATGAAAGTGAAATGTTTTAAAGATGTTGTATGAGGTTGTAATAGACCTCAAACCTGAGGGGCTACTATGTAATTTACCCATTTTTTAATTATTATTTAAAGGATAACATTATGATTTTTTAATCATATATTTATCTCTTAGATGATAATTTAAAATTATTTATACAGTTATCTCGAAGCACATCGGGTAGGCATGCAAAATAGGATACTGGAGAATATGTTTCTTTTGTGATATTGCTGTGGCCACGTTAGTCATGCATCAATAGGACTCCTGATACAAAGTGGTATTTGATGGAAGATGGTATCTCAAGTGATTAGATGATATTGCAATTAAATTATAATTTAATTTGCATGTATGGTTGCACTTGGACATCAACAGCACTGCGGCGAGAACGATTGATTACCTATCCAAGTCTCGGTCGAGAAGGATTTCTGAATCCTTATTGGTCGAGGTCATCTCATCAGCCTTCTCGGCGAAGTGAGGTGTTACAAGTGATTACATTCGGCATGTTGAAAGCCGAATTTGATATTGAACTTCGTAAAAATAGTAACCTTGTCTTCAGGTTCGAGAGCCCAAGAGGCCGAGACGTGTTCCTTTCTCGGCCGCAATCGCAAGACGCAGAAGTCAGCCGCGCACCCAACGCAACATCAACAAATTTACTCCTCGGCCGAGCTCGGCCGACGAGTTGGCACGCCCCGCAATCACCGAAGGACATAGTTAGCTTATAGATTACTCGGCCTGCGCGTCACGTAGGCTTTGTAGTTTCTAGGGTCAACATTTTGGCACGCCCAGTGGGACCCAGTGCTAAAACTATGAAGTTCATATGATATATCAAGATTCCAATCTGGCTCAACGTAGCCCATTGAACGAGTTCCTGGAGGAATTGAAAAAACATAATGAGGAATGTAAAAAATCTTTGGAAGCAGAAAAAGTTCTTTGTGGCCATAGAGAGATGCAAAAGTCATTCGCTTGCATGTTGGAAATAAAAGCTCCTGTTATCTTGCAAAAGAAATGGGTAAATGAAGACAGGGCTCAATTTAATGCCTGGCTAGATGAAGAACGTTTTCCTTACGTTTCTGATTACAGATCAATTTCATTTGAAAAATGGTTAGGTCCAAAGGCCGGGGGGCAATTTTTAGCTCCGGCCACAATCAAAATTCGGCCTCAAAAAATTGTTAAGGCGGCCGAAGAAATACTTAGGCCACCTGTTGTTTTGATCGAGACTCAAAGTGTGGTAGGCCTAGAAGAAAGAGTTGAATTTTCCGAGCCAAAAATCGACTTAGAAAATGATTCGTCAGAAGAGTGCTCCAATGACGAACGAGGCCAAGACATGGTTTTAGACGCCGAAACTACGTCAATTGATATGATTATCGGCGATAAAGCCGATATGGGGAAATCCTATTCGGCTAAATTATTTGAGTTAAAAGCCGAAATTAATGAAGGAACTATGCCTGGGGGGCATAATAATTATTCAACACATTCGGCGGCCGATAAAAAATATTTCACCAAGGCAAAAATATTTGGAGGTCATTTTTTATTCGGCTTAGAGCGAAATCAATTTGAAAATTTTGATATAAAAAGATCACGGCTTGGAATAAAGCATCGTTGGCCTCCTCCTGATTATGGTTCGACCACTTTCCTCTTCGTCTGCTAAATATATATATATATATATATATATATATATATATATATAATAAATTATTTTCTTAAACATACGGCTATGCAAGCCGATGTAAAGAAAATAGGGGGCAGACATTATAGGCTTGCTCTCGATAAGGTTCTCATCGTTGAAATTTAAGAGGTAAAGGCCTGATGGTTGGTGCAGTACTAAGGCCTAATGCTTGGTGCAATGTGCAATTTATTTGGAATTTCAAGCCAATATCATGATAGCATGATGCCGTGTATATATAAATAGATAGCTTGCTTCAGGATGCCACTACCGAGAAGAAAGGTAGTAGGCTTCAGCCTATAGGCATGTTGTGGTGTGAAGAATCATGATTTGTTTCCAAGGTGTCAGAATCCATTGGAAAGGTGAAAGTTTTTGTTTTAGGCTGAGCTTGACCAACATGTCAAGGTGCATATATATATATATAGTAATTTAATAATGTATATATAATTGGCAGTATCACATTAGGTTGTCACTACAGTAAGGCCGAGCTGGATCCACGTGATTATTTCAAGCTGCAATTATTACTTATAAGAAGGGCAGCCAATATCGTACTCAACCGCCAGGATAAGGGGATCTGGTGAGCTCGGCCAGAAACATTATGGGGTGTTTTGATGGCCGAGGATTGATGGTAGGCCTAATAACTGAGAATCAAGATTTCTTTTTCTTAGCCCTACTTTTATTTTGACCGAATGAAGTAGACGGTCGAAGTATTTTCAAAAGTTTCTAATGGAGTCTTTGCCGAGCTTTGTATAAGAAATGGTAGCAACCGAGGAAGTCCAAAACATTGGCATATATGCTCGGCGGTTTTAAAATTTTGATGTTAGCTGAAAATCATGTAGGCTTCAGCCTATAGAAAGGTTGTGGCGTGATGCTTCCAAGTTATGTCAGACATATTGATTGATAAGCGACTGTTAGGCCATAAATATATATGCTAACTTTCGCCGAGCTCGGCAAACCAGGGTTGGGGCTCGGTAGTAAAAAGGGTGTCGTTATTATTTACGGAACCATTCGGCTCCTCGGCCGATGCTTAAGAAGATAAAGGGGCCGAGGATCTTCCCATGCGGCACACTGGAAAGAATGCGTGATTGACAACCCGGTAGTTCAAATCACACTTGGTTTGTTCAAATAAAGGTTTTTCCACTGAGCCGAGGAACATCCCGTGTGGCATCGAATCATTCGTTGATATTCAAGACAAGCCTCTCGTGATATGGTGCTCGACAGTCCCGTGTTCTATCTATCATATATATCACACATGCCGAGCTCGGCGAGTTGATGCTCGGCACGGGCTCATTTTATATACATATGTGTGCTCATAAATTTTTCTCGGCAGTTTAAATATTCATATTTTGTTCTCTTGCCGAGAAAAATATAATTAGAGTGTTTTTGTTCACTGGGAAATATGAAAGTTGGTACAACAATGTCAGCTGAATTCGTGGTGAGGGGCGCATGGCATGTATTCAGGCCTCAAAATTCAGTTATATAGAGCATCTGTTGTGAAGGCAAGCGTCGTCCACATTGCCGAAAGACTCCTCGATGATCGAGTCGCTGATGGTGGTTTAATCATTTCATTTTGCGAGGTTAGTCTGATAGGTTTTATAATAAAGTCATGATCGAAAAGAACAAGGGAAATATGCAACATTTGATATATATATATACATACATATATATGTATGTATGTATGTATGTATGTATGTATCATGTTCATCACCTACAACTTCACATCAAAAAGACAAAGGGAGATGGCATGCAAAAAGACAACGGCAGGTTCATGCCCACCCATTTTAAGTGGCAGGTTTCCACGTGAGCTAACCCTCGCATTCGGTGAGGTAGCGATTCGGTGGAGTTCGTCCAGGAGTTTTGGTTCAAATACAAGTCCATTTATGAATTCTTAACAGCATCATTGGGCGAGCTCGGCCAGAAGCATTGTGGGGTGACAGGCCGAGCTACCACGTATTAGGGTCTTCTTGCCTAAATCAGTATGTATTCAGTGGAGTTATTTGGCAACTGCAAGGGTTCAAATGCAAGCGTAAATTTCCTTGACCATTCGGCTTACGAGCCGAAGCTTAAGGAAATTAGGGGGCAATGTTTGGACCCAAAATTACAGAATTGGCCGAGATCTTTGAATGGGCGAATTCTAAACTGTTGGATTTACTAAGATAATTTTTTAATTATTATTTAAAGGATAACATTATGATTTTTAATCGTATATTTATCTCTTAGATGATAATTTAAAATTATTTATATAGTTATCTCGAAGCACATCGGGTAGGCATGCAAAATAGGATACTGGAGAATATGTTTCTTTTGTGATATTGTTGTGGCCACGTTAGTCATGCATCAATAGGACTCCTGATACAAAGTGGTATTTGATGGAAGATGGTATCTCAAGTGATTAGATGATATTGCAATTAAATTATAATTTAATTTGCATGTATGGTTGCACTTGGACATCCGTCATGGGAAAAAAAGGGGCTTTAGTTGCATTGGGAGTCTTAATGAGATAAAGCAAGGATTTGATGGTGGAGAGAGAAACCTAGGTAAGCTAGGACTTTGGTCATGATGGGATAAGCCTAGATAGTTTTTATATTTTATTTGAAAGGTCAGCCAGCTTATGCCACGGATCAGATTTCATTTTGCGAGGTAGAGTTGCAGTCAGACTCTGCAACATTATTTGACCGTGCAAGTCAAATACTTCAGTCCAATAAATACAAGGCGCTGTGCAACGTAAAAAGCCCCCTGCAAATCAATACAAAATTGCCCTGCGTAAATTCTCACAACTTGTGATTTTTCTTTTTCCTTTTTCGCTGACACGTCTTCCGTTGGCATCAACAACACTGTGGAAGCAACCGGTGATATCTTAAGTCGGCATAGATAGCTCTGTCACTGTAGAATCAGTCGGTCTCGCAGTATCTTCTGTTGGCATCAACAGCACTACGGCGAGAACGATTGATTACCTATCCAAGTCTCGGTCGAGAAGGATTTCTGAATCCTTATTGGTCGAGGTCATCTCATCAGCCTTCTCGGCGAAGTGAGGTGTTACAAGTGATTACATTCGGCACGTTGAAAGCCGAATTTGATATTGAACTTCGTAAAAATAGTAACATTGTCTTCAGGTTCGAGAGCCCAAGAGGCCGAGACGTGTTCCTTTCTCGGCCGCAATCGCAAGACGCAGAAGTCAGCCGCGCACCCAACGCAACATCAACAAATTTACTCCTTGGCCGAGCTCGGCCGACGAGTTGGCACGCCCCGCAATCACCGAAGGACGTAGTTAGCTTATAGATTACTCGGCCTGCGCGCCATGTAGGCTTTGTAGTTTCTAGGGTCAACAATGCCATAAGGGGAGAAGAAAAGAAAACTTTCAAGGCTAATGTAGGGCATATATTGGAAATGTTTTCTATGGAAGAAAATAATTTTGGTTCCTTTTATTTAATTTGGTATTTACAAGGCTAATGCACGATTTTGATGCTAATGTTTTAGGAGCCTTGTACTACAGAAAGAAAGGTACAAAAGAAAAAGGAACCTGTTTTGACTTAAGCAAACATTTGAGTGATTTAGCTTTTAAATTAAAGGAATGTATTGTTCTCTCACATTACATAAAGTATTTCTAATTGACTTTGTAATGATAAGTATTGACATTCTTGTGGTGAAAACTTGTTCTATATGTGATTAATCTCCTTCAAGTCTGCTGTCAGGTTTTTGGGATTAATTTAATATCAAAGGGAGTCATGAAGGAATTAGTGTCATTTGTTGGCAAGACTCGAAGCTCGAATCATGTTATCATAATTTTGTCACTTACAATTAATTAATCCATGTGACTTCTTGTATTGTTTCAAGGCGGAGTTGACCAATGCCTTTTCAACTAAACGAGATGCAACGGTTTAGTTGACAATGAGACTATGTTTTTGAGTTACTTCGGTCTAACTTTGCATCTTAATTAGAATAAAAAGGATACTCTTCTTGCCTACAGGTGTGGATTACTTCTTTTAGTTTAATTCAGATGGCATAGTATGGATTTTATTTCACCGAAGTTGTGAAAATCTTCATCTTGCCTACATGTGTTGAAGTTTTTCATGAAGGTACTTTTGTGACATAAAATCTAGTACTAGAAACTAGTTAATTTTCTTGCCTACAGGTGTAAATTAATTTAGTTTCATGAAGTTTATTGGGATAAAGTTCCATGCCATTAGTGACAAATATTTCCACAATGAGCCCCATAAAAGGTTGTGAGTTGAAGGCATGGAAATAAGTTGCATCATGACGTATTTTGTGTCTCTTCATGAGACTTGTTGATGCAAAGTATTGGACCCATGAAGGTTAATCAAGGATTGCTAAGGTACTCATTGTTTAAATCTTATGCTTGTAAATCTTTTCAATTTGAACTATGATGTCGGTTTAGAGGATGAAATTTGACTACTAAAGTTTCCTTTGGACATCGAAATTGAAATGATATGCAATTGAATTTGTTATGGATGCATAAATTCATGATAGATACACATAATTGTTTCTGGCAGATTACGTGTCTTGATTTAAATCGGGTAAATTACACGTCTAATGGTCACCAAATGACATGAATTTTGGATATGTTCAACATATAGATGTCTACTATGTGTCTGAAAATTTTCGTAATTTTTTGCCATGTATTTTAATTATGGTGAATTTACTAGTAACCCATGCTCGTATAGGCAGTCTTACTAGCAAATTGTGTTGGTCTTTTTGAGACATGACTTTAGACTACTATTTTGACCCAAAACGACTCTATATTTTATTTTTTGAAGATTAGTATGTTTGTTTTGATCAGTATAACTTTGGTAGCAATCAAGCTTGTAAATTAATTATGATAAATTCTAAAGTAAGTGTAACTCATTTCTGAAATTCTGTTTGACAACTTTATGTTGATTGAGATGTCTATTTTATTATGTCTAAAATATAGAGCAATTTTCTTTAGCTACATCTCTGAAAGAATATATTAATGAGTGTTTGCCCAAGTGCGAGAATTAGTGAACGAAAATTGGGTTTCACACTCATTAACTTATTTGCAAGTATAAACTCTGAAAACTTAGTGGGAGTTTTTGAGCATTAAGCGGATTTGCATGAATTTATTAAAACATTATTCTATCTTCCATGTATCTGTGTTACTCGAATAATAATAATATGTTTAAGTTGCACAAATGGCTACTTAATGAAGGATTATTTTGTGAAAACATGTTCATTTGAGCAACATCATATAGCATGCAATTAACAATTAAAGTCGGAATCATGCTTTCATGCACTCAAAAACAAAACATTAACCATGAAATTCAAAGCCTAGTAGATTGGTGAACCAATACTCAACTCAAATCAAAGTGAGTTGAGAAATATATACCTTTGTAGATTCCTCTTTGCATAAGCAAAGACTAATCACCCAAAGAGAGGGCCTTCATTCCTTGCATCTAAAATCTATGGATTTGGATGGATGAAAAGGTTTCTCCAAGTTCCCAAAATTGAGAACCTCTAAGTCTCCACACCAAGGAGAGATTGGAGAAGAAAATGAGTGACCTTGGAGTAGTATTGCTAGCTACACCCTCCAAGGGGGCCGGCCTCTTTAGAGAGAAATGGAGAGACATGTTCTCTCCAATTTTCTTCAAATCAAACCCTAAATGAATTTTGGCTATAAAGTCATATTTATACCTTAATTCATTGGAGTGGCAAACTTGTAAATAAGTCCAAAACCCACTCCAAAACTACATGGCCGGCCATTGGGATATTATTGGGTTATTGGGCCCTTGTGAATCTTTATTCATTAAGTTGTCATACAACTTAAGTCAATGGGTTTGACGTTCGAAGCCCATTGGGCCTAAACGTCCAAAACTATCCCGAGGTCTTTAACGAACTTATTCGTTTGATTAATTAACATATTAATTAATCATTGCCATAAATAATTAAACCATTTAATTATTCTTACTCATCTCCATTGTTTCTTCAATCTCCACCTTACACGGTGTACGATCTATTAGGTTCCTTTTAGCGAGGCAGTGGGCGATTCAAACTCTTTCAAATCGATTGTGAATCGAAACTTACTTTCAATTCTCCCTTTAGTGATTATACACGTTTAGGGCTTCCACAAACCAAGAGTGACACCTAGCAGCATATCATGGTTACCCAAGCTAATCAGAAGAGGTGGAGAACCTATTCAGTTTAGGATTACAATGCAATACGGTCTTTCTCTAATACAATACTCTTGACCACATTGTTTGGTTTGATAGTTTATTCATGTCTACTATCCAATCTTATATGATTACCTTGAATGTGATTTGGGACGCATTCCTAAATCTCATTCATACTCTGGCCAGAGATTCTTAATCATATCACAGAGTATTCTCCCTCAAACAGTTTGAAGGTTAGAGATCCCTTGTTGCGCATTCATATGCCTACATGATTAGATAGCTTGACCCCAACAATGCCGTGGACACTCTAAAGGAATGCCATTTAACATGATCAAAGATCAAGGACCTAACCATTAGACATCTATGATGCCTCAGGTCAAAGGACTAATTTGCATTATCCCAACCATGAGTTCTCATGTGACATGAGTATGAGAACTCCTCGTTGATCGAGTTCAGTGGACTCATTCGCTATTGAGCACCTACATGCTTGTCTTGATGTCACACACACCAATGACTTGAGACTAGTCACTCTCCCTGAGAGAAGACACATCACGTATTGATCTTGACGGACTGTCAATGCCCAATTGGCAATCCTATGATCAGGAACGTTTAGGATGTGTCTACGAAAGAATGGTCTCATGAATCTAACTTCTTTAGATCGTATTCTCCCAATCACATATTCCTTGGACTTTATCGTTTAAGCATATAACATTTATATGAGACGGCTTCAAAAACAATAATCTTTGCCCTTGATATTAAACTAGATTAGTTTAACATGTGAAATGTCCGTAAAGTATCATCACATGATTGGATTTAGGGCACATTTCCAACACTTAATATATGCGTACATTTTTCTGTTACTTGCAATCATTTGGATTTCTTGGTTGATCATTCGTTTTGAGGCTCATAAGGACTTAGCATAAATGTGGACTTATTAATACATATAAGATGGTTGTTGGATGCATGTTTTTGTGTAACAGTGATGAATGCTTTCATGCTTAATTGTACCTTTCATTGAGGTAATATGCATTCATTGACTAAGTAAGGCTATTCCCAAAAGCATATTTTCAAAAATATGATTAAAGTATTGATTTGCAAATTAAGTGATGATGTTGCAGATTAGTGGGAGTTTGAGTTTCATGTTAGTAATGCCTTACATTTGCAGATGACCTATAAGGTATGTATAGAATCCATGTATTCATTTTAATCTCCAGTTGAATTCATTAAGTCACATTTTTCGTGTGCTAGTCAATTATCTGATGAAATATATATCATTTATCAAGTTGTTATCAAATTGCATATTAAATGGCATGACATGGTTTATGTACTACCTCAGTTGTGAGGATTTCCATCTTGCCCGTAGATGTTGGAAATCACTATGAAAGTAACTGGTATGGTGCATAGATCAGTGTCAAAAACATATTAATTCATCTTGCTCACAAGTGTTGAATTAATTTGTTTTATGAAGTTTTTGGGATATTTTACTTGGACATGTGCCTATTTGGTATTTTCAGTTGTGTCCATTGGCTACAAACATTGTTTGTATTATTACTGATCTAATGAAAGTGATGCATGATTGTTTTGGAGATGTATTCAGACCTGCAGGTTATGGTGGCTTCATTAGATGAAGGACATCTGCATTGGCAGATTTAAGGCTTCGAAGAAGCATAAAATGTAACTTGTGAGTTACAATAAGGTGGACCTGAGATGATATAAAGTAAGACATTTTGGTTAATTTAAAGTTTAATTTAAAGTTTCATCTCTTGATCATAATTTGTGTTTCATGTGAATGAGGATCTTAGCATGTGTGATTATGAAGGTTCTGGGTTGTGTCAACCCTACAACCTTGTTAGTTCCATGTTAAGAAATGCATTTGACAGAAATTGCATTAAGGACGAGATGTAATCACTCTTACATGGCCACTAAAGTGACATTAGTCTCCAATCTCAAGTATAAACATGAATATTACATTTTGTAGACCAAGTGGGAGAATGTTGGATTTATCCAATATAAATCAACCTTTAAGTGGTCTACTACATGTAATAGGAATGTAATATTGAAGAATAATGTTAATTGTGATTTGATCTCTTAAAGATATCAATCCTATATAAGGTGTCTTATATTGGAAATATATTGATGGAATCCTTAATTGAATATGATTATGATACTTGACTTGGAGGCTAATAAAGTAAGTTTAAGTTTCCTTTATGGATGGAAACCCTAGCTTTTAGCCTATATAAAAACACTGGTCCCTATAAGCCCTAGAACACACAACATAATGCTTCCCATATAGTAGTTGTATTCGGCTAGGAGTTTATAGAAGATCTTGGTGTTGTTGTGCCCTGCCTGTTTTCGTGTTCGACTTCCATGGCCGCTGTTGGAATCAGGTTAGTGACTTCTTCGATTGTGTTTTAATTGTATAACCTTATAAGGCTAACACATGATTGATTGAGGATTGGAAGGATACATGCAATGAACCTATTTGCGAGGGACACTTTGCTTACTTATGAGTAGACCCCTTTGAAAAACCAAATGTTTTTACATTATATATATACGTATATGCTTTAATGCTTAATATGTGGATGCATATTGTTGTGTTAGTCTTGGATGAGACTTTAGATGATATGGATAGTATCTATAGGTCATTTGTGATCTATTGTCATCACATGGTCATCATGTGATTACTTGTATAGCTATCTTCAGCAGTAGATTTGTTTGCAAGTTATATTTGTCCTAGTGGACACTAGGGTTGATGATTATTACCGGTATTGAGATTAACTAGTTGTTGCTAGTATATTTCCCACTTGCTATACTTATGTTAGTGGATGCTAGCATGATTGATTAATGGAAGGTATGCTTTCTAGACTTGACTTGATGATTGTTCGTTGATATTGATGAATAAGACTTTACTATTATGGTAGTATTATATTATATAATTTTTCGATATATATGTTTTCAAAACAGGGGTTATTATGTTTAACGATGATTTTATAACTGTGATAAAACTGGTCCGCTCACATTTTGTTTTATCGACCCCTTCAGGACTTAAGGAGACTAAAAAGAACATTAGTGAGGACGAGTGGGCTTGGCAGTGAGGCTTTCATCCTCTGGACTTTAGGTGATGACTCTTTTGTTGCAGTTTTATCTTGGTTGTAATAATATTTGCATGATCGTATTCTTGACTATGCATAGCATTGCACTTTGTTGTATTTACTGTTGTGTGAAACTTCTAACTGCTCTAATATGATGTGATTAATAACGGGGTCAATGTTGCGAAAATTAGATAACCAAAATTAGCCTCATTAACTCTCAAATTTTCGTGTTCGCAAGTATACGAGCAAATGATAGTATAGCATATAATCACATATATCATCTCACAGAAATCAAATTGATTCTAAATTCTTACTAACTAAATTGAAATAAAATGCATGTAAATAATAAAATGAAAACATAAGAAAAGAAGACCTAGGGAATCCGAGTTAACCGTAACCAATTCTACTTAATTCCCTTAATATTTTATGCTCAAGTAGTTCCTTAATATTGATGATCGATTTTGCCTAAATTATTCAATGGTCACGGCATCTAGTTGCATCAAAAGTATCCTTACATATTAACCCTCTATGGCATCTAGATGAATTTAAACAAGTACGAACCCATTAATTGCAAAGAGGTGTTTGTGGTATCAATTGCAAGAAGCTAAACTCAAGTTAAGTATGGTATCTACTCTAACTTGCATCAAATCAACTCAATTAAAACCTAGATGGTGATCAAAGCATCTAAATAAAAATCAAGTGCATTAAGAATAGCAAAAGATATGCAATAAAGATGAAAAACTTGATAATAACAATGCCACAAGGCAATTAAATATTCATGATCAGGCTACATCGTAGCCCTAATAAAGGAAAAAATAAATAAAACTAGAAAAGCTCTCCCATTTTTCCCTTCATTGCCGCAGGCCACCTTTGAAAGATGAATTGTGTTGTTTTGTTTTTGTTTTTGTTTTTTTTTTGTGGCTACCAAACTAAAAAACAAGGAGATGAATCCCCTTATTATAATGGAAAATTTTATTTGAACCCAGTTGTCTTATCTCTACACGTAACTAAACATTTTCTCTAATAAACTTTCAAGGTGTGCCCTTAAATAAATAAGAATAAAAAAAATAAACATTGGTGTTTTTATCTCTACACCCATGATAACTCAAAACCTAGCACACTACTGCACTCTTCCATAATTATTTCTGGTGAAACCCACCCAAGTGAAAAGCAAGATCATCAAAGACCATGGGCTCCAAAATTTTTAATTGGGATTATTTATTGAAATTTTTAGGAGTAAATTATTACGACTGTTGTTGCACAAAATCAGCGAGGACTTTGGACCAACATAAACCCGACCGTGAATCACACAAACGCACAAGAACACAAAGATGTATCGTGGTTCACCCCAATGTTTGGGCTACGTCCACACTGATGTTGATTCCATTTCACTGTATGAATGTATGGATTACAATAAATCGGCAAGGGAGCTCTCTGTGGATCCAGCCATTGCCATTTTGCTATCTGTTTGGCTGAAAGGGTATTGCCCTCTATTGTTGTGAGGAGAATTGTATAAGAGTGATGTTGTGTCTCTGGATGTGAGACTCTCCGAATGAGGGTGAGGGAGAGTCCATTTTATAGAATAAGGGTTATTTCCCTTCTTACATGGGTTATGGGCTTAGTAATGAGGCCCAAAGACGAGGCCCAATATATGGTACCAACAAGAGTCCCCCAAGTCTTCAATCAAGAGAATGTTTTGGCTAGAGACTTTAAATCCAGTCCATGTGTGGGCCGAAGTGACTAGATATTGTCTTGAACCAGTACTTAACACAAGGAAATGCTCAACATAAAGCAATACTCGACTAGAGGTATCACACGTTGCGAGACTGCTTGACTGTAAGCGATGCTCGTTGCGAGGCTGCTTGGCTAGAGGCTATGCTCGTGACGAAGCGGTTGCTCGGCCATAGATGGTGTTCGTTGCGAGGTGGCTTGGCTCGTGGCCTTCCTCATTTCAAGTATGTACTTTATGTCAACGTGCACTCAGTATGAGTTGATTCTCGACATGATTCGGGTCCGCTCGTCGAGTTCGCATATTGGGTCATGTGTTGAGTTTGCAAATCAGGTCCCTAAGTCAGGTCTTAGAGTCGGGGCCATAAGTCGGGTCTCTAAGTTGGGTCCGTAAGTTAGGTTTGTGAGTCAAGGTTCGAGCTCAAGGGTGTCCAATCTCATAAGTGCTCGAATGAATGAGTGTCTGGGCCTGCGGGTGTCCAAGTAACATAGGTGTCCAAATAAGCGAGTGTCTGAACAAGTGGGTATCTGGTCAGACAAGCGATCATTGTTCGGACTAAATATTTTTCACCATAAACATGTGGCCCATCAGTCTATATGACACATCCCGGCCCGGGATGGACCACTTCCCTGGCCCGTTCCACCACCGTGGCACGATATTATTCGTTTTAGGCTTACCATTCCCTCACGATTTTATTTTTGGGAACTCACGAGCAACTTCCTAGTGGGTCACCCATCCTGGAAGTGCTATGGCACTCTTCTCGCTTAACTTTAAAGTTCCGATAGAACCCGAAGCCAGTGAGCTTCCAAAAGGTCTCATGCTAGGTAGAGATAGGAATATACATTTAAGGATCACTCCCTTGGGCGATGTGGGATGTCACAATCCACCCCCCCTAGGGGCCCGACGTCCTCGTTGGCACACTTCCGGCCAGGGATTGGTTATGATACCATTCTGACACATCCTGGCCCAGGGTGGACCACTTCCTGGGCTTGCTCCACCACCGTAGCACGATATTGTCCGCTTTGGGCTTACCATTCCCTCACTGTTTTGTTGTTAGGAACTCATGAGCAACTTCCCAGTGGGTCACCCATCCTGGAAGTGCTCTGGCTTCTTTCTCACTTAACTTCGGAGTTCCGACGGAACTTAAAGCCAGTGAGCTCCCAAAAGGCCTCGTGCTAGGTAGGGATGAGAATATACATTTAAGGATCACTCCCCTGGACGATGTGAGATGTTACACTATAAGTTGGTAGACTTCTTTAATCAGCACAATGTTGATCAGTGGATCTAGTTGTTCAATAATTTCTGACAATAAATGACAGTATAAGTATGACCGTATAATGAATAAATCAAATTGACAAAGTTTGTCAAGGTAAAATATTGTACTATGTGCCTTCTATAAATAAATAATTTATTTGGTCATGTGGTAAATCACATGTTGTATAAGTGACATAATTTAATGGCAGTCACAATATTCTAGGCCATGAATAAATATTGTATAAGTAATTGGACACTCACATATTAATAAATATTGTATAGTTATGAGGCAGTCACAATTCATGCACATATAACTATGCATATCAGTTTGTACTTGTCACTTGTATCAGTAGCTGCATGACTCTATTTGTCATGTTGCACATACCATGTCATGAACTATTAATCAAATGCAAATAGTACTATCTAAATATCATGCTGACTGTCATTGCGATAAGATTGAAAAAAGTTCATAAAGCAATTACTTATATATATAGTGGTACTTAATACATAGTGGACAAAATAGGCAGTATGGCGTGTATGACACTTATATAGTAATTATGTATGCAAATAATATTTAAATAATAAATATAATCTTCATAAAGATTAAAATTGTGTTATTTTAAAAGGGAGGTGGCCGACATATTAATAAAAGAATAAATAATTCTTATCTTCTTCACAATTGTCTCGTGGGTTTTTTTTTTCTTCAGAAAGTGGGCATGGTGGGAACATGCACTCCCCTTCATGAAGAAATTCTTATCTTTTTCAGAAGTTGGTGGGCATCTTCTGGTACAACAGAAAGTGGAGACGGGGAACCTTGGTGCAGTGTAATGGGAATCTTGCACCAGTTCTTATCTTATTCATGAGTGCTTCTCATGGGTGTTTTTTCAAGTCACTGGTAATCTGCTCGTTAATGGTGGTCTCACTTTCGTCAGTGTATTTCTGGTGGGCCAGAGAGACTTGTGGGAGAGTAGGAACGAGATCGAGCTCCTTCTTCACCTCCTCAAACAGCTCGAAAACCACATCGGTAAGTAGCCAGTTAGTTGCATTCTTCGACGCGTAGACACGAAGTGGAGGCGGAGGCAGAGCTGGAAAAGGAAGAAAATGAGGCTGCTTCTACTGCTCTGTCGGCGCCGTTGTTGGGTGATATGTGTGGAACACACGTTGTCGTTGATGTTGGAAGCATCGGCATTTATGACGAATGAGGTGGACATCCTCGACTCGTCCATTTGGGCGCCGCACGACTCGACGTCGTTTGGCCCAGAAACAACAACGTTTAAGATCCAACAATAATGCTTTGAATTTGCAGGCTAGACTGAGAGAATTCAGGGAAAAAGTACAAGCATTTTTCGTTTATGACACGTAGCCCTTCCTTTTGGATAACCTTCTGCAGTAACTCTATAGTCCGTAAGACTTTGGCAGTTGGCGGCAGCGACGTCGTGAATAGCATTTGCAACTTCGCATGTGCAGACGTGATTAAGACAAAGAACAAAGTTTAAGGCGCATGGATACGTCTTGTAGTCGGGACTCAAATTGCATCGTTGAACAACTATAGCCGCTTCTATTCCTGTAGCCACACAACTGAACCAGAAGACAACCCAACTAATCATACTCTTCTTAAACGCAGCCTTCTCCATGTTTTTCTTGTTATGTCACGCCGCAGGGATGACGAAGCAGAAAACATGATACGGTGCGTTTTGGTATGCGTTGTGGAATTTGGTTTTTTGCATATCCACGGTGGAGACAAGTGGTTTGATGAAAAAATGAAAGAGAACCGACATAGCTTTTCGTATCGATTCCTATAGACGGCGCCAAATGTTGATGCACAAAATCAGTGAGGACTTTGAACCAACATAAATCCAATCGTGAATCATACAAACGCACAAGAACAAAAGATGTATCATGGTTCACCCCAATATTTGAGCTACGTCCACACTAATGTTGATTCCATTTCACTGTATGAATGTATCGATTACACTAGATCGGCAAGGGAGCTTTATGTGGATGCAGCTTTTGGCATTTTGCTATCTGTTTAGCTAAGATGGTATTGCCCTCTATTGTTGTGAGGAGAATTGTATGAGAGTGATGTTGTGTCTCTGGATGTGAGACTCTCTGAATGAGGGTGAAGGAGAATTCATTTTATAGAATAAGGGTTCTTTCCCCTCTTACATAGGTTATAGGCTCAGTAATGAGGCTCAAAGACAAGGCCCAATATATGGTACCAACAAAGACCATATGCAATTATATATCCTAAATCCAAGTCATGTAAAAGCAGTTTCATCCAAAAAACAATTTGGAGAGCCTAACAAAGAAAATAAGTAGAAGCTGCAAATCAAAAGAACTTTTGTAAAGGAGAAGCTGTGGGAAGCCGTACCTCCCCTAGTGCAGAAGCTCTCGTGGAGAAAAACAGCAGGTACAACACTGGAGCAGCTATTACTGCTTGAAGAAAAAACATTCATATGGTCATATATTACTTTGGGCACCCTTTGCTTCTTATCAGACATCATATTTTCCATCTTTAGAAATTATGAATTGGTGATACCATTTGGTATGTTTGTTGGGTCCCTGTTGACTCATGTTTTGAATGAGACATTGCAAGAAGTGGTTCCCAGGTTCGAGGAGAATGCCAATGGGATAATAATTTGTTTCGCCAGAAATAATGGAGGGGTGGAGTGGTGTGCTAGGTTTTGGGTCATTGGGTGCAGAGATAGAAACATCGATTGTTATTTTCTTATTTATTTAAGGTTAAACTTGGAAGTATAGTGGATAAAACTTTTTAGTTGGGTGTAGAGATAAGATAACTATGTCCAAACAAAATTTCCTTATTATAACCTCGTCGCAAGAATTGGAAAGGTTAAATAAGAGCTCTAATGGACTTTCAAGTCCTTATTAAAGAAAATGAAATATAACGGAAATAATAAAAACTGATAATTAAGTTCTCTCTTGTACTCCAATGAATAGCATTCCCATATCCATTTGATCTCCAAAACCGTTGTAGTTTCATGCATTTGTCTTGGTGCAGTTATTAGCCTCTTGCTCCACTGGAATTACTCTAGACACCTGAAAAACTTGTTTTCCACTCCTTTTTTTTGCATAACTCCTGTATTGAATGCCTATAAAATAAAATAATTAATTTAGTGCATTTAACCCATTCATATATACAAAATCCAAAAGAAATATAAGATAAAAATGTATGAAAATATGCACCCATCAGTCAAACCCGAGATAATTTGTGTCCCCAAGTGGGGAGGATGATAAGTACTTATGTAGCAGCTTTGGAGTTATTATTTCAATGAACATCTTTTGGTTCAAATTCTTACACATCATATTTATCTTACTATGGTTTTGTCATTAAGTTGGCTTGTGACGTCATCTTCGAATGGGGTCATACAGTCAATTTAGTATCGGCCAACACACCACGACCTCATGACTTGTGTTATTGGGGTTGAGGTGTGTCAACTTCGTTGTATAGATTGGCTCCACTAACATGTCTCATTTCAGCCCTTACCAAGGCTTGATGTTATTTGTTCAATCTTGGATGAAGTTGTTTTTTCCATCGTGAAGGACAACTCTCGTTGTTTCTAGGGTTCCGTGGAGTGGTGCCTTCGTAGAACTCATAGTCCATTTTGAACGTACAAGTTCAAATGCCTTCACTTGTTTGAGAAATACGCTTGATACTATCTTCCAAGACCTATTTATTAGCCTTGCAAAGAGCTTCATCTTCTTTTCGGGTCCAAACCTTTCATTTGGTTGAAGATGTGGCCATTTGAAAAATATTGAAAACTTTAAATTCAGATTATTGGAAAGAGGTAAGAGATGGGTGTGTATGAAAAGAGTGTTTGAGGTGAATAGAATGTGAAGTTTGAAATAAAATGAGGTAAGATAGTATGTAAGGGTGAAAATGATGTGAGAAATGACTTAGGTATTTATAGAACAAAATTAAATTTTATTTTTTTAAATTTCGAAAGAAAAAAAAAGATGACGTCATGTAGCTGTTGGCTGCTGTAGGTTAGGCCCCTCAAATGGGTTGGCTGGTTGGCTCAACTTGCCCAACTCCATTGCCAAAAGGCTAGAGTTTGGCCTGGTGGGTCTCTTTTTCTTTTGGCCCAGACTTTCATTTGAGATAGCTTTTGTCTCATTTCGGGCTAAACACACAGTCTATAGCCCTATGTCCTGATCCATTTGAGATGACCTTATAGTTAGAGATATTCGAGCCAAGGGGCTCGGTTGGGTCTAGTTATTGGGTCTTTGATTTTGCTCTTTGAAAGTGGTAGGTGAGTTATGCATCACACTCACACATGAATGAATTTAAAATTGGAAAATTTTGTAACCTTATACCCCGAAGCCGTACAATGAGCGATCAATAATTTGTGGTCTAACTCAATATTCATAATACAAGACCTTAACCTGTGCTGATAGTAGTTCGGTGTCAAAGATGAGTAGAAAATCTCTAGAACAACAGTTCAAACATCACACTCACCTAAGCTACTCTGGATTGTGACAAAACAGTAGATGAGTTCTATTCAATTATTTGGACACACAAAAATAAAAGCTTACCCTTGGCTCTCGCATAGTCACATTACATTATTTGGGATGGAAAATAAAAATGTAAATCTATTGGGGCTAGAAACAAAATATTTAGTTCTGAGAGGACCTCTTAAGGAAAAAGAAATTTCCAATAAATACTTACTGGGCGTCTATTTATTTTCTCTAGGAAGAAAGGAATTCAAAATTCAAAAGTTGAGATGGAGAGATAGAGAGATAGAGAGGGGTTAGGGATGGCGTCAAAATCAAATCCAAAAGCAGAGAGTATGAAGGGTTTCTACAGGCAAAGGAAAAACAGTAGCATTGGTGGTACCTCTAAGACGAAAAAATCCCAATCGGCCGCTCACCCAAAAGCTAATGCTGCCTCTTTCGGCTCAGATGTAATTTCACACGGCTCTCCAGACCTCAAAGGTCCGTCTCTCCTCTTGCTTTTAATTTTTCGTAGATTACTCTTGTTGTGTGAATACTTGTTTTGGTTCACTGTCCATTTCCTTGCGATGTATTGTGTCCACTCCGTTGCCAAATTCCTTCTAATCTTCCGTTGTTGGGCGTCCCAACCCTTTTTGCATTAAAAAAAATTTAGTGGACTTGGATTATCATTAAAATTTATAGATCCAAAAAGTAATACTTTTGTTGTTTTAATTTACGTATTCTGTGTTTACTGTAGTTTTGAAACCCTAATTTCCATTGTAACGAGATTTTTGTAGTAATCCCTAATTTCCATTGTAACGAGGTTTTTGTAGTTGCATGAAATTCCAGTACATTGTTGTTTTTGTCCTCAGATGCAAACTCGCATTAACTGTTGTTGTGGTTGTTCATGTTGAAATTATGAATGGATTTGAAGAAAATTAGATGAGTTGGTGATTGGAAGGGATAACTTTCCTTAATGACTAGGTTCCATTACTCTTTCAACTGCATTGATTTCTAGGCACCAAATGTGGCGATAACATATTTGATTTGATGCCTGCAAACTTTTATCTTTATTTTTTCCCCTAGATATTGGGTAGATTTAAGGTGTTTAAACATTCAAAATAGAGCAAAGAATGTGTATACCTTTCCATTATTTAACTCAAGGGGGCATAGATAGGCACTAGTAGATAATGAACCTTACGTAGCTAAAAATTTAAAGGGA